>CM070556.1:40664105-41111605 GCA_036346405.1 Phyllostachys edulis
CGCGCGCGGTCCGCGCGCTCCCCGTTGCCGTCGGCGCACGTACGCGCTTGTCGGTTTTAGGCACGCCTCATGCGGTACTCCTACTATGCGCCGTGTGACACGATCGATCAGGGAGATATTGGCAGCGGTACATGTATACGGAGTATTACACTTGTACCTCGAGTCATGCAGTGGTGTGTACTCGTTTCTGATCTAGCCTCGAAGTGCGAATCTGTACAATGTGCGTTCGTAAGTACTTCATACTATATGCAGCACCAATGTTACGAGTCAAAAAAAAATGTTTTTAGGGCCAGGCACCAACAAAAACTGCTTATTTCCTAAGTGTCTTCCAGAGTGTCTGGACAAAAATACTCGGGAAGGTCCTGAGTGTTTCATAAGACACTACTCGGGATGGAAAATTAACACTCGGTAGAAATAACTTTCCGAGTGTTACCCATAACTTTACTCGGGAGATCAGATATAACCCAGTGTATATATGTATTACACTCGGGAGAAAAAAGCGCCCTTTTTCCGTGCAGCATCCCTTATTTTTTTAGTTCAGCGCCCTTTCTTTCGCTGCTAAGTGCTAACCCTCGGCATCCATCTCCCTTTAGCGCTCGACTCTCTCTTTCTATTCCCATTCTATTTCTTTGCTTCTCTCCCTATTGCTCCTCCATAGGGCTTGCTCATTGGATCCTTCCATGGCGTCGCCAGCCCCCACACTGTGCTCGGCCAGTAGCGCCGCCACCACCTCCATTATTCTTTGCCGCTTGGCTCCTGGTTTGCCTCTGCCCGCTCGGTCTTGCCCACCATGCTCACCTCTCCTGGGCCTCAAAGCAGCTTGCCCATGCCCCATGGTGCGTCTGCGACTCCTCGCCTCCCCCATGGCTGGCCCGCCATGCTACTTGCCGTGTCGCCTCCCGATCTGGCACCATGGCGTGCCCAGCTCACAGCTCCTCCCGCTGCCTACTCATTGCCCTACCTCGGCCGCCCGCAGCCGCTGGCCCTCTGACCTCTGGCCGGCAGACCTCGTCGCTCGGCCTGCTCCTACCACCGCCGCCGGCTCGGCCTTGTTCCACCCCCTGTAACAAGATTTTGCTCTCCCTACTCTCTTCCTTTATTGACATTCGGCTTTTACGATTTGTTGGATCTTCGTTTACTGGTGTTGTTTGATTTATCTTTTGATGTCAAATGGTTGATGCATGATGGATTTATTCGAAGGTGGTTGCTCTTGGTGGTATTGCTTCACTGATAAACTGAGGTAATACTATCCCTCAACCCTCCTCTTACCCCCAAATCTAACGATTTACAACCAGATCTGCCGCATCCCGAGCCTCCACCTCCAACCTCAACCGTCGTTGCCTCCCTCTACCGATTCCCCACCTAGATTCGTCGCCATCAGGAATCGCTGCCGCCTCCACCTCTCGACACCCCCCGCCGTCTCCGGCTATTGTTTGCCCTCCAAGATTTGTCGCTACTAGGAGCCACCGTGACCTTTTGACGTCCACCTCCCCCTTGATTCCACCACCGCGGTGCCTCAATGGTAAACCCTGCTGCTGACCACCTCTGGCTCTAGGTGAGCTCTCTCTCCCTCTCTCCCCTAGATCTACTCAGGGAGTTGGCCTTCAATTGGTAAATCGCCGCTTAAGTGCTACTACATCTCCTCCCGTGCAGATCCTCCAGAGGACTAGACTCCGGTGGCTCCAAGCCTCCAACCCCCGGCAACATTGTTCTCCTCTAGTTCAAATAGGTATATATTACTACTGAATTTCACCTCTCCCTAATTTGATCTGGTTGTGCTTGTATCAATTGCTTTACGTATGTGTGTATCTAGTGTAGTAGATCCATCTCTTTGCATTGGATCCTTTGCTTTTAATCGTCTTCCGACTTCCATGTTGTCACTAGACATCCTCGAGACCACATTCTCATTTTTGCCAAGACTATTGTGTACATATTCTGCTCTTGTCGGACCTGGGATTAACACCCCAAATCCTCTGTGTATTTCTGAACTAGTCCTATGATCAGTAGCTCGTTCACACGATGCAGAATATGGTAACATTCATAAATCGCACAACTTTATTAACAATCAATAGAGTTTATTACAAGAAAAACACAAGCCAACAATAAACAAACACGATTGGAAGATGAAGAAGTAGTGGAGTCGGTGATACGCCCACGAACCCAATCGGTGAGGAGTAAGCGGCCTAGTCGTCGAGATCCACACTGATAGCGAAGTCCTTCTCTGAAATTTATTTGCATTAAGCAAGGGTAAGCATAACTTCCGTGCTCGCATGTTACACCCAGTAACAGATTATAATGTATGCAAGGATATATCAAAGGAAGGCTTATTGGTTGAATTTGCATAAAGTAGTATTTTCTTTAAATATTTGTACTAAGTTCCAAAGCGGTTATTCTATAACTAAAATTGATTTTATAAATTCTCAAATTTTATAGTCAGATAACATTCACACAAGAGTAGTGAAGGATACCCTCCTATCACATGGCTTCCTACCCAATTTTCCATTTGAATAAACCATTTCATAAACTCTTTTCAAAACAAAATCAAAGTCTAACTTGGAGTGGCTTTACTAACATGTCCAAAACCGTGGACATGACTATTTGAATAGTTCTTAACACTCTGCAGAGGTTGTACAGCTTTACCCACATAACACAACTTCTCTAGTTTATTTAGCATTCATCGATACCACCGCTCACTGCCTTAGGTAAGCAATCTAGAGCATGTGTCAAGTCCTTTACAATGCGTCATCTCACCATAGTCTCGTCTCGCTAAGGTTTCACCCCTTTTGGATAGAAACCCACCGGGTTCAGGCCACCTCTTACGCCAAGTGGGAATACATAAAAGTAGGTCATAAAAGACACCCACGCAACCGGATGGCACGACCACAGTGAAACATTGCAAATTAGTTAACCAGATCCCGCCCACACAAGACATGTGGTAGTACGATGGGGCTTAGCTGTTGGAAATATGCCCTAGAGGCAATCATAGAGATGATTATATTTCATTATGTTCATGACATTGGATAATGTGTTATCTTGTTCCTAGAATAATATTGTTAATATTTATTATCAAGTATGTGACTTGGTTGTGAAACTCTATATTTACGCAATAATTATTCTTATCGATCACGGTAAGTAAACATATGAGGACACATATGAATAGACTAGCATATGTATTGGTTGATGACTATGTTTCACGAGTCATAGATATGGAGATATCAAACCAATAATATGGACACATGTTAGAGAACATGATGTTGGATAAGACCCACCTTGAGGCACTATTGAGATTGTTATGAATCTATGTGTCATTAGTTGGTCTCAAGCAATGATGATGTATAATCCTTAGACACGAGATCGGCATGGTTTCCTACATGTGTAAGAGCACTCTTAGGGGTTGCCAAGCGCTACAACAGAATCGGGTAGTTATAAAGGTAGCTTTCGGGTATGCTCTGAAACATGGAGAGGAATGTGTAGTCGGATATGGATTTTCCCTCCTAACATAACAGGAGAGATGTCTCTGGGCCCTCGTTGTGATCGGATAAAGAAAGTGCATGGCCATGCCACTAGTAGTCGAAGTGTTCGACCACGTAAGTTATCGACACTCGTCGAGAAAGCATTGAGCAGATCCATGGATGACACAACATCTCACGGAGTTCAACCGAGATATCGTGAGGCAAAGGGAGAATACATGAGTAGGTGGCTTAGTTCGACCCATTCTGGTGGTCGTATGGAGATACAAGCAAGTCGTAGACTAGTCGAGCGTAATCACAGTGGTGAAACCAAGTAAGTAAAGAGTTACGAGTTGGTCGTGATCAAATCTGAATGATCGTATAAAGATATGACCTGAGTAAATAAGTGATAAGGACCTAGTCGTAGATCATATTGCATTAAGGTTCGTCCGATGTAATTTGTGTGTATTAGGGAATCGATATGCTCTTGCTAGGAGCCGCCACGACTTGTGGTCAGCGGTTTCCGACTCACAAACAAACTACACATGAACCTCTGCTGGGTCACACATAGCAGGTTGGAACAAACCCGGTCGAATCTGATTAAATAGCGTGTTCGGATAGGATCCGTCCACGAGCACTATATAAGGAGGTGCATGAGGTCATTGGGAGGATGCGTGAAAACACCACCAAAACCTAGCCGCCATCTTCTTGAGAGCTCCACCGTGCGACTTAGTCTTTGGCACACGGCGTTCGATTGTTCCTTCCTGGGCGTGTGGATCTGTAGAGGCGCTACTACGATTGTTGCGCTTGAGGGCGATCGCGATCTTCACAAGGAACCGCAGACGTTCTTTGGAGGAGACGATCGATTGCGACCTTGCGATCGACTTCTTTGGGCGTTGGACGATCGACTACGACCACTACATCGACACGCTCTTCGTTGGACGAGTTGCTCCAACCCTTCTTCCTGCTGTTACTGCTGGCGTCGGTGGTAACGATCTATGATCATCTACTTGCATGGCTTCTTGGTTTGCGTGGTAGAATTTTTGTTTGTAGCTATCATAGCCTACCTGTGACCCTACATTAGCAAGATGACTCAAAGACCGGTCCTTAACTGATTTGGGCAACTTTCTATAAAACCCATGGGCCTCGATCATAGAAATGACTCGATCCTATGCATCAACATGCACCATCCAAACATCCATTTCGCCCAAATCCAAACCAATTTTTATTTTGTTTGACAAGTCAAATCATTTTATAAATTTCTATGGTAAAGACAATACCATAGAATCATCTTCAAATCATAGTTGAACTTTTGGCTAAAGTTCCCCCAAATCAAGATTTTTGGTCTAAGCTTTTACTAAGCATAATTTTTCAAACATGTTGTAGTTCATACTATTGCATAAACTAGATTTTCATCTGAGGTATCAAATAATGGCTAATTCAATAACAAGATTGGCTATACAATAGAATTGGGAATAATGAAAAGCTTAAAACAAGAATTTAAATTACTTGAATATAAATACACATGCATTAACAATTTAAAACAAATTTAAATAATTTTAAATAATGGGATTCAAATATGATCAAAGATGTAACTTGCCTTGCTTGATTAATTGATGTTCTCAAGCGGTGTCGAAATCCGGTTGTCAAAAGTCGTCAAAAATCTATCTGGCGTAAAAGATCCCAATTCAAATAAAATCTAAATAAAATCCAAAAATTATAAAATAAATACTGCAAGGAAGGTATCGACTTTTTATGAATTTAGAAATTTGAATAGATGGAATCGGAGTTCGTATGAGGGAGAACAAATTTTCTAATTTGAAAGTCACATGAATTAATAAATTCCAAAAATGACTATTTGAATTTGCATGCTTTCGGTTTGACTAGACATTCAATCAACTGATCAGAGAAAGAATGTAGGCACATGACATGTGGGACCACTTGCTAGTGAGAGAGAGAAGTGAAGTGAGGGAAATGAAAAAGGACATTGACAAGTGGGGCCACCTTGTAAGGGACTCAAGGAAAAGAATTGAAGACTAGAAAATGATGGGGTTCTCAGGATTTGAACTCAAGACCTTTGCTCTAGGGGAGGACTAATTTTTCTCATCTAACCAACTGACCAAAGCTCGCGTCAGTGATGTCGGATTCTACATGCGCGAATTAGACCAAATAAATAACAGAAATTAAATAAAATCTACAAATTATAAAATAAATACTGGAAATTAGAGGATGAATTTAAATGAATTTTGGAGAAAAAAAATCAATGGATTTGGAGTTTGTATGAGAGAGAACGAATTTCTAGAAAATCAATTCCCATGAAAAATGGACATGTACAAAGGAGTGAACTAGACTAGATAATTAGCTCTGATTGGAGTTGCACTTGGTACGAAAGCGAGGCGGGAGCCTGGCGCATGGCGGTGGCTTGCGGGCGGCGGTGCTCGAGTGACGGCACCGGCAAGGGAAGGAGAGCATCACGTAGAACACGACATCGCGATGCCGATGGTGCTGACGATGTCGCTGGAGCTAGTTAACGGCGACGCAATTCCGATGGGAGGCGACCCTCTGCTCGGATGGCGGTGTTCTTGGCGGCGGCGGCATTCGGCGATCGACGAGGGTGGAATGAGAGAGGAGGATGGGGATGCAAGTGCTCACCTTGGTGGTGGTGGGACACACACGGTCGGACCCGGCTGGGCGGTGACGGTCGGCGATCGGCCCTAGGTGGTCCAGTTCTCCGGTGATGCTCCGGTGACGAGAGGGTGACCACGGCGTAGAATGTCGCGAGGCAAAGCCGGTGATATGGTCGATGGCAGCAGAGCTCCACTGTAGGCGGCGCTAGAGGTGGAAGAACGGCGTTCGGCCGGTGGTGGAAAAACCTTGATCGCGTCGTGGAGGAAGGGAGGCAAGAGGGGAGACTTCAGGGGCAGAATGAGGATGAGAAGGGGAACCTGGTGCTCCCTTTTATAGGGTCGAAGAGGAACCGAGGAGGGAGAACAATGTGTGGCCATCACGGGCGGACATGACGCATTCCCGCGAATTGAGTGCATGAAACTAGGGATTGAGGCCGGGAATGGAGGTGTCTTGATGAGAGGAATTGAATGCAATTAATTTCAGGAGGAATGGTGGAGAAAATTACTGGTTTTATGCGCTTCATTAGTGGCAACAATGGCGTCAACTGTGCGTGTGCTCTCTGGACATGAGTAACCAGGAAGAAGAAAACGTTTCATCTAAGGAGAAAGGAGGAGAGAGAAAGAGGTAAAGAAAGGAATAAAAGAGAAGGTATAATCAGTTGAAAGAAAAAGGAAAGTTGGGAAAGCATTGGGAGGAATTGCCAAGTTAAGTGAGTTGGCTTAGGGGCAGGTTTGGGATGGCTGACCCAATTGGGAATTTGATTTTTTTTATTATTATTTTTTATTTTCGAATTCTGATTAAGCAATAAATCAAATAGATATTTAGAAGATAGCAAATAGAGACAAAACATTCTAGAAAAATTCACAGAAATTTCTTGAATTATTTTGAACTTATTAAAATAATTCCAACTTAAAGTTGGCTTTTATTTATTGATATTTTTGTGAAAATAGGAAAAATCTTTTTAAATACCGTAAAATTCCATAAATTAATTAAAATTTTACTTTTCACTTTAAATCCAATAAAATCCCAGAAAACTTAATAAATTTTATTTTTGATTTTAAAAGCTAAGAAATTAAATAATTGATTTTATTTTATATTTTTTTAACCAAGATAACTCTTTTAAATTCTGAGAAAATCAAGAAAATCTTTGATAACCGAAATCCAATAAAATAATAACTTTATTAATTTTTATTTTGGTAACAAAACTTTGGGATGTTACAACTCTGCATCAAGAGGGTGAATTTCTCTTGCAGAAACAATTTGGGGTTCTTATGTGCACATGGTGTTTGTTGAAATGCCAAGATGGATGTGTTGTGCAAGATGTTGTAGTTAATGAACACGGAAGGGTTGAAACCACAACTACTAAAAGAAGTGTACTCAAGATCTGGAACAACAAAAAGGCATGGGGGTAACAACACGATAGAACCTTTTCCCTGTTCTTATTTGATAGAGCATCATACCAGTTTGATAAATAGATGATTGTACATAGTATATTAGGTTTGAATTTTTTTTGTACAACTTTGAATGTTTGCACGAACTTTTAAAAAATGATTCCTTGCCCTTGGTTACATTGGTTGGTGGAGAACTAAAAAGAAGAAGAAATTTTGTATGGGTGTCTTATGTGATTTGCATAATACAAAGCTTGTAATTGGTTTCTTATAGTGCAGAACCAATTTCTTAATTCTTTATGGTGTGTTTCTACTCGAGTTAACTTGAAAAGGGTAGGTTTATTGTAATATTGCGTTTATGTTTGCAACTATTTATATGCGTAGCTAACTCAAACTATTCAATTTGACAAGGATATAAATAATCCTCATTTAATTATTTATCTGTAATTCATATTATGGATAATAATGACGTCATATGGTTCTTGAGTATACCCCTTAATGTTCATAAGGGAGAAGTTGGAGGTCGTAAGTTCTTCTACGATCATCCCATAGTCGTAAGTCCTTCTACGACTACCCCATAGCTGTAAGTCTTTCTACGACTATGTCTTGATCGTAAGCTCTTCTACGATCAGTTTATGGTCGTAAGCTATTCTACGACCACCATCTGGTCGTAAGCTCTTCTATGACCAGTCTCTAGTCAATGTGGCTTACAGACATGTGAGCGTAATCGACCAGGGAATCTTCCGCACCATATTTAAAGATATGAGCAGTGAACTACGCTGTAATTCTCTAAAATCATGGCATGAATCAACTCCCTATCATGGTGATAACTGCCTCACAACGTGTGGAACGTTACTACTCCCACCATAATCTCTAATGCTTGGCTCCATAATCTGGAACATTAAAGTAGCCCTTTGAATTTGAAATAATAGCAAAGCACACTCCGAGTACTATAAAAGACAGAATCATCAGAAGGATCAGGGGGGACAAAAAAGAGCACAAGGTGCATCATTCTAGTCTTACTCTTGATATTGTGATCTAGCATACTCAATACATACACACAGGAGTAGGGTTGTTATTCTCTCAAGAGAAGGCCCGAATGTAACATCCCAAAATTCCTGAGTTTTTAAAAAATTTCAAAAATTTAAAAATAACCATTTGGTTTGACTAATTTGCTAAAGCTTAATTTGAAATTTAGAATTTAAAAGCAATTTAACTTGAATTAATTAAACTTAATTAATTCAAAAGTTGGTTTAATTGAGCTTTACGGATTTTATTGGATTGAAAAATCTAAGGTGTTGTTTTAAAGCCTTTTCTTGGTTTTTGTTGGATTTTAAAAGAGGTTTTCCTTTGTCCCTATGTTAAAAATAATTAATTGCAAAAATTAAAAGCAATAGTTAAGCTAAAAATATTTTTATTAAGTTCTAAATAATTCAAGAGATTTACGTGCATTTTTCTTGAATTTTTGGACTGGCTTAGCTATTTTCTAAAAGGTTTTGCTTTTACGCTATTTTCTTTATTCAAAAACCCTTAAAATCTTCCTATTCACCTTGGCTGAATCTCTTGACCCACCTCCCTTTTTCTCCTTCGGCGGCCTGCATTGGCCGTTCATACATATGACCCGTGCCCCATCCCTCGGACACATTCCGATCTTGATCGGACGGCTCCCTATCCGCGCGCCAGCCCGCTCCACGTCTCCCCTCGCGCTTGCTCACTGACAAGGCAACCCCACCGTCGTGACCGCCCACCGCCATGCCGTCCTCCTCCCGCCGTTGGATGCCCATGTCGGTGCAGTGTCCGCGGCAGTAGCGTTTTCGTCGACACCCTTCGCCTCCCCATCCCATCTCTGCCACGCCGCGTCACCTCCCACCTCAGCCTTATCTGCTGTCGCCACCCACCCTGTTAGCGCCCTCGCCCTCTGGTCATCTTCTTCTTCATGCCTCACTGCCGCCACCGCCACGCGGCTTTACAGCGGCGTCTTGCGCGTTCCTTGGCTGCCGCACCTACCGTCGCGTCACCACCAGCCAGCGCGCACAGGCGGCGTGCTCCTCGCACCCGCTATCGCCACCCTCCCCTCCCATGCCTGCTACGCCGTTGTGCGCCCATGCGAAGCTCCTCCATGGCCGCCAAGGTCCTCCGCTACCCATCCCCTCTCTCGGCCTCCTGCGCCTATTTAAGAAAGCGAGCATCGGACGCTCCCGCCTCCTCTTGCTTCCCCCCATTCACTCTCCTCTCTCGCCTTCTCTTCACATGTAATCCGAGGAATTTCGCCGCCGACCATGAGCTCCACCGCCCGCCATTTGCGCTGCCTCCGAGCCTCCTCCAACGCCATAGACCCCGCCTCCAGGTTTGCAAGACCGAGGGCTTCCCGTCTTGCCACCGCAGTCCTGAGCCCTACAGAGCACCGCCATGCCATTGTTTCTTCCTCCCCGCCGGTGACCCTCCGTGCCGGCGTCATTGAGACCCTTTGCACCCGGCTTCGCCAGGAGCGCCCTCTCCTCGAAGGTGCCCTCATGGCCACAAAAACCCCATTGATTCGCCGAGCGACCATCGGACTGACCCGGCGCCTCGGTGACATGGCACTACCATCGTGGTGCTCGTCGTGACCACATCAGCCCTCTGCTGATGTGGTTGCCCGTCGACAAGCACACGTGGCTTTTCTCGATTTTCCTTTAGAAAAATAAATCGGAAAAGCCAAAAAATCCAGATTTCATCATTTTATGCAAATTCAAACTTAGAAGGCCATAACTTCCTCATTGAACTCCAATTCGAGGTGATTCAAATTTCTAAATTCATTATATTCCTATTAGTATTTATTTGAATTTTATTTGGAGTTGTTTTATTTATTTAGCTTGTTTTCGGCAGTATAGATTCCGGTGTTTGATTTAATTAAGTGAACTTGGGCAATGAAGCATCTCTACTCTTCAATGAAGGCATGTCGTAGACCTTTGATCATGTTGAACCCATGTTGTAAAACTATATTGTTTGATATAAACATGCATTGCTAAGTTTATAAAAATGGTTTCAGGAATAGTTAATTACCTAATTGCCATTATGCCTCCTTGATAAATTGTGAATGACATGTATCCTTGAATGACATAATTCCTTGGACACCTTAGGATGGTTAATTATTAGTTGGATATTATTGTACTACCAACTTGGGTATCGTTTATGCTTAGCCATGCTTTAGGGATACGATGGATTCATGATCACATACTCAAAAATGATTGAACTTGACTTAATGATATATGGAACTATGGTGCGATACCACTGTTGCGCAACTGTGGTGCAAGATCACAATTAGGTCAATTGTGGTGCGATGTCGTTGTTATTCAAATTTGTTGTGCCATGGCAAAGGTTGTCATTTGGCCGGGTTGAACAAAAATGATTTAAGCTCGGGCGAGTGGTTGGATGGAAAAGGAGGAATGCGAGAGGCAATGCGGGAGGCATATTATAGGGTACGGGAGGTACTTAGGTGCGTGAGGCACATGGAATGCGGAAAGTCTTGCCTGAGCAACCACTAAGGACTTAACTTTGTGCGCCATTGATCTGGGCCATACCGTGCAACCACAAGTTCATTTATGGGATAGACTGGGCCAACTAATTAGCAATGTTTTGGTTCGATTATGTTTTGGTTGGGAACGGCGCAAGAGAGGGCCAGTATGGCAAAACCTTAGTGTAACATCCCAAATGTATAATTAGGGTTAATCAAGTATAATTATATGTGTAGAAATTAAAACTTTTTCTCACATCTTGAAAAACCCTAAAATCTTATGTAATTATTGTCCAAGAGTTGTGTAATTCAAAAACACAAAGCTCTTGTTGACCAAAAATCAAACTCATTCTCCAATTATCTTAAATCTTGTGTCAAACATTTGGAATATATTTTTCCTTGGTCCCAAAACTGATATGGGACCCCTTAAAAAAATATCATGAGTTATAGCACTTGTTGATAAATTTTGGAGGCAAAATGAATCATTAAACAACCTTAATAAATTTCCTGAGAAAAATGCATTGCATAATAACCTCTGGAAATTTTATTACAGGTTCATCTTAATGTCAGTAAGCTCCAGTTAAAATTTCATCAAATTTGGAGTTCATTTGCTAGCCCAAACAATTTGGCAAAGTCTCATTTGTAGAAACAAAATTTAAAACCCACCTTTGTTCCTTGGGCTAGCCATGTTCAAAAGTGGTCGGCCCAACCATGTCTGCACCTCGTGAGACCTCATCTCCACCTTGATCAAGTCGTAGGCTGTTGGATCTACATCCAACCGCCACGACCTCCTCTCAGTCAACCTTGCTTAGGACCTCCCACCTCCCGCGTTACTGGCCGTAAGACCTCTCTTTGCATTTAGTTGAGGTCGTGGCCGTTGGATTTACATCCAACGACCACGACCTCCTCCTCAAACGTTCTCGATTAAGACCTCCCCACCTCATCAGTCACACTGGCTGGATCAAAGATCCACGGTCATGACCTCCCACATGCGTTAAATCCCAAAGACCTCCGCCTTGTTGAGGTCTTGGCCCTTGAATTAAGATCCAACAGGCCCCGACCTCCCATGGTTATCCAACCTCAAAAACCACCTTCCACCTTGGCGAGGTCATCATTTGTTGGATTTACATCCAACCGCCTCGACCTCCTTTGTACTCACTTGAGGTCGTGGCCGTTGATTTACATCCAAAGGCCACGACCTCCTCTGAAAAATATTACTGACAAGGTCCTCCCGCTTGATGAGGTCCATGCCCTTGGATTTGCATCCAAAGGCCATGACCTCCCCTCGATCTCTTATGTTGGCGTGCAGTTAAGTCCCAAGCGGAGGTCCGCACGTTGGATGGAGATCAACGCTTTGGACCTCTGTCCATTTCCTCACGTGCGTTTTCACGTTAAGGAGATCGGAGGCCACGACCTCCTCACCCTTGATCGTGTGGTGGGACCTCCTCCCACCACTTAAAACATAACGGTTCAAAATAGGATCCGATGGTTAGGACCTCTCCCGTGTCTTATCCAACGGCCATAAAATCCTCCTGTTCTTCTCCTTCCTCTGGCGGGCAAACTCGGCGGCGCAATTAATGCGTGTCGACCTTGGGGTACACTTCATGACTCTTTCTTGACCGCATTTAATCTGGTCGACTTTTAGCCTCTCGAGTCAAGCAGAGCCCGCCCCTTGTCGCCCCCATGTCTTGTCCACCTCATGGACCGGCCAGTGGGCTAAGCTCACCATGGAGCTTAGCCCTGACTCATCACCTTCAATCAGGTTATAAAGTACCCTTGGAAGCCTCCCTTGGCTTCCTTTGCACCTAATTGACCTCGGCCTTGCACTTTGTGCGTGGTGAGCTCCTCCTCCACTAACACTCACTCACCTCACTAGTGGCTGCCATTGTTGATGTCCTTGGAGCTTCTCGGTAGCTCAAGGGTTCGATGGCTCCCTCTTCCACCCTCGTTCATTTTGTGCTCCCCAAACCTCTGGAAGTTAACCCTAACTTAGTTTGTTTGGGCGCCAGAGGAGGACAAAGTCGGGCTTGAAGTGGAGCTTTGGCCGTGGAGCCCTGTCTTCCCAACTCGGCCACCACCTCCACGACCTCCCGGCACCTTAGGACCACGGGTAAACCCTGTTAGTCCTTTAGATCTGCCGGCACCCTTATGAATGATCTCGCGGAGCTTTTCTTGGCACAAGCTTGATTGTCGCATGAGCTCGTTTTTGCATTTTCGTATTGTGGCGTGCGGGGCGTATTGGTCCTCTCGGCTCGCCGGCGTTCAAGGCCGTCATTGCCGTTGAGAGAGGTCCGTTGGGTGCGCATGGTTATTGCGAACCGCGGTACCATTGATCTCGCCGGCGAGCTCTACATCGCCGGCGAGGATCACTTCTTCACGCTCGGGATTTTGTCGGATGTCGGCGTGTCATTGTCGTTTTAGGACATAACCGCCGCGTTTTAAATGCCCAATCATCGCAATCATTGGCGTCTTAACGCCATTAACCTGCCCCTTTTGCGCATTAAAACCCCTCGCGCGCGGACCTCCTCGTGGTCCCGCGCATTAATGCCCTGTCCAAACATGTGCGGCGCGAGCTGCAGGATGTCGGACCTCCTCAGGAGATCTGGGCGTCCAAGACCTCCTTGGCGCAATCTTAGCCGTCCAGACCTCCTGGAGGTGCAGCGGCGTTGAGACCTCCTCTGGGACCTCCTCGAGGTCATCTCCCGTTGAGGACCTCCCTTTAGATCTGGTCCGTTCAGGACCTCCTTCCTGTTGTGGTCCGTTGGATCTCCCATCTACGGCCACGACCTCCCCTCACCTCGCGCATGTGCGTGGTTAGGAGGTCCAGACCTCTGGACCTCCCATGTGCGTGTGTGTTGTTCTCTTGGGAGGTCTGAGCCGTTAGATCTGTGATCTGTGGCTCACGACCTCCCATGTCTTTGTGAGTGTTGAAATGCGGTAAAGTCTTAATAATAATGAGAATAAGGTATAAACTTTAAAATTTCATATCTTTTTCTTCTTAAATCCAAATGAGGTCATTCAAGTTGTGTTAGCTCTATCTTGAACTTGACTTTAATCTAAAAATGATTATAAGTTGAGTTCAGCTCCAGAGCACAGTTAGCCACTAGATTTTAAAACTCCTTTTAAATATACATTCAAATTAATGCTTAGCTTGTAAAATTCATAACTACTGCTCTGTAGGTTGTTTTTGAGTGAGACCAACTTTGTTGGTTTCCTCTATTAATGAACTCACTAAGAAAATTAGTTTTGAGCATGTTGCTGTTAGAAAAATGAGGACTTGTGCATTATAATTTTGTTCAAGTTCTTGTTTTTGAAAAATTATAGAAAGTGCATAATAGCTCCAAATGAGATGAACTCAATTGTGTTATTCATCTCATGAGGTGCTGGTTTTGCAGTAAAAATTTCAGCCTCACCACTGTTCTAGAAAATGTTGCCTCATAATTAAATTAGTGAATAGTGCAGTTTGGTATTTTTAGGGCTGAGCAGAATTGTTTTGCTCATATCTTTTGCATTAAGAATCCAAATCCATTGGTTCTTGTTGCAAAATCTCCTAAAAATCACCCTCTTGCTGCTGTAGAAATTTCAAAGTATTTGGAGTTCTTTTGCTGTGTTGTCTTTGTTGTCTTTCGTCGTTCTTATCGGTTCTTTATCGCTTTTCCGTTAGGTTTCGACATTTGTGGTGATCCCGAAAGTGACCCTCCGCAACAAAGTGACCAGCAACAAGGCAAGCAGTTTGACCATCTCCCATCATGTCCCATTACTTTAAAGCTTACTACTTTGTTTTACTTCTATGTATGCATGCTACTTTGTGTTAAATGTCGCTAGCTTTCCTATAGTTGCATAATCTGTAGGAATTGTTATCCTCTACTACCAATGAGCCTAGGTTATTCGCTGTGGTTTGAGCTCGTTGGATGAGCTCTTATCACTTAGTAGTTGCGTTTAAAACTGCTTAGACATGCTTAGCTATCGGTAGTAATGGGCGATCATCGACATAGTCGATGGTCTTGATCACCAAGTATAATTATTCCTCCTATATGTCCAGCACTTGTGCTTTGATTAATTGTAAAATCAAAAACTGAAAATAAAATGTCGATTTAGACTTGGGCATATTGGATGGATGGTGCGGTTTTGGAATGTGGTGGTATGCGGGTCCCTAAGGACCGAGTACTTGGGTCACTAAGCCAAGCGCTTTTGCGTGCTAACCACACGAGGGGATATGGGACCTCTCTTGACTAAGTACTTTGGGAGGTGTTAATTATGAGCTGGTTGGTGGGTATGTTTTAATAAAATCTGTGTGTGTGGTGTTGGGAGGAGCATTGGCGGACCGGTTAGGCTGTCTAATGTGTCTTGTCCCGTGGGTTCTTGGCTCGTAATTAGCATCGTCCATTGGAAATGTCTCGTAGGACTTAGCGTGCGGCACACCAAAGGTAGTGTGCCTAAAGGAAAGCGATGCGGCGTGTGGGTACATTGGTACACCCTGCAGGATAAAACTATTGAATAGCCTCGCCCTAGGTTATGGACATGCTTGGTAAGGTCGTTCAAGACTAGTCTCAACCTTTTAATTAAAACTTGATGGGTTGGTATGAGCACGGGAGTTCATGCTATTGTTGTGGTGACTAAGGGTTAGTCACTTCGAGGTTTGTTCTTGTTGTTGTTATTATGTTATTATCGCGTTGTATTTCAACAATTAAAAATGCTTTATCAAATTGCCTTCAATCTATTATGTTATTGCAAATGAAACTTGCTTTGTGCTAAAATGAGTCCAAAGCCTCATCCACTTAAATAAAGCTTGCATGTAGCTAAATTATAGTTCTGTTATCTTACGTCGGTCTTGCGAGTACAATAAACAAGTTATTGTACTCATTTGCTTTCTTAACAAATTTGTTGCAGAGGGGGAGGTGAGCTCCAAGAGCCTTACTTACGTGCCACGTGTTGCGATTTCTTGACGACTAGCTTGGCGGTCGGTCGAGATGCCTAGGGGTTAAGGCACCTTGATTGGCTTTGTGTTATAGCCATCTTTATGGCACTTTTGCTTCATTGTTATCTTTTTATTTGTTGCTATTTGGCCTAAGGGCCTCTCTTTTGTAATAGCTATTCCATTTTAATATTAACTTCGGTTTGTTGCTTATGTACTATGTGTTGTATGGAATTGATATACTCTTTTGTTGTGAGGTATGTATCTTGCATGCAGGGAGTATACATTTCTCGAGACCGGTTTATTTGGTTGATAATACTAGGGTCAATTGGATGACTAAGTATTATGAGCCTAATAAACATCGAGTCTCACAAAAGTTGGTATCGAGCCGTTATGACCGTAATGCGTAAGCTTGGTCGTTCTTAGGATATTTTGAAAACCTATTTTCAAAGCATCAAATGAGTTTTGAAAGCTTAGGTAAATTCTCGGATTTTATTCCTTACCTATCTTAGCTTTCTCTTCTCATCCCACTCTAATTTGAGTTTTAAAGTTGTTTTCCTCTCTTCCTTCTACAAAATAGTTGTATCGATTAACTTTGGGTTTTGGGAGAACCAATGAGATTGGCAAATTGAAGTGTGAGCTGCCCACTACAAGGTTTTGAAGTTCGAGTCGGTGATTAGACAAGGAGCTTGGATCGAAATCTGGACAGCAAGCATCAAATTTCGGACAGCGGTCTCAAAGGTGTCTAATTAGGATAGATAATGAGAGGCTAATCAACTAAAACTTGTGGGAATAAAAGGGTAAGATGTGATACTAGTTAGCTAAGTATCTAACACTTATTTCGCTGCCTTAACCTTGCTCTTTAGCAGCATTAGCTCTCACTTTACAATCTGAATTTTAATCTTCTCGATCAATTACTCGTTCATTCAATACGGGTTAGTTGCGTTGAGAAGTTGAGCTTCTTTTGGTGTTTCTTGGCTGTTTTGGAGTCTTTTAGAAGCTTGTTAAAGTTTAATTACCCGCTGCTTTGGCTTTCGTTTAGGGTGATCTCCATTCCCTAGTCGATCGCTTTTGCTTTCTTTAAGGCTTAATTTTTGGGTCTAGTTGCTAACCAAAATTCGTTTATAACAGATGGCGGGCCTTTTCGTAGCGGCCAAGGCGATCGGCTGGTCCGGACGAGAGCTTCCTCCTCCTCCGACCATGGCCGAGGTTCTTCTTGAGATAGAGCGCAACGCGCGGATGGCCGGAGAGTTCTCTTGGGCGTCATCGCGCAACACTCTTGCACTTTCCGGAGCTTGAGGATCTGGGCGAGGAATGCCCATCACCGCGTGGAGGACTCGCGGAGTTTCTTCGTACTCGGCCCCTACCTTTTCCGGTCGAGGACCCTTTGGATGCGGACGATTGGCCGTGCGGTGGGCGTAAGCCAGATCGCAGTGATGCCGGAGCACGAGAAGGCGCTGTTCGCATCGCACGCAGCTTGGAGGTGCGGCTTTGTCATGGTGGGAGAACTTTCTCGCCATGCAGCCCGTGGATCACACCGTCTCTTGGGAGGAGTTCCGTCTTGCCTTCCGTCGGGCTCACATCCTGCCGGCTTGATGGAGATCAAGCGGGAGTTTCTTGCGCTCAAGCAAGGCGTAGCTTCGATCATGGAGTATGTATCTGAGTTCAATCATCGGCTCGTTATGCTCCCGAGGATGTGGCTCGATATGGCCAAGCGAGCCAAGTTCAGCGTGGCTTGTCCGAGGTGAAGGACAAGCTATCCATTGTCGACTTCACGATTTTCAGTCCTTGGTCGACAAGGCCATCGTCGTGAGCATGCGGCTCGAGAGCTTATGGACTCCCGCATAGCGCAAGTGGGAGGCCCATAAGTCATCTAGGGCTAGTTCCTCCGTCCCGCTTGAGCGATCTCTGGGTACCACTCTCACTCTTGGCGCCCCAGGTCACGCCTTGTTCCTCGTCCTTCGCAGCCGTGTCGATCCACGCACTGCGAGTCGTGAGAGCGGCCCCCCATAACCCGGCTGCCGGGGTCACATGTTTCTCATGCAACGAAGGGGCATTATGCGAACCAATGCCCTAAGAAGGCGAGGCGACCCCTCGTCCTAATGGAGGGCGGGTCGAGGTGGTGCATCTCGGGACGAAGATCGTCCGGCTACCCAAAGGCGTGGGTAGTGGTCGCGTCAACGCCATCACCGCAGAGGAGGCTCAGGAGGCACCCGACGTCGTGCTAGGTACACTTTCTGTTAACTCTCACCCTGCTACTGTCTTGTTTGATTCAGGAGCATCTCATTCCTTTGTTTCTGAGTCTTTTGCTACTGTTGGAGAGCTTCTTTCCTCTCCATTGTCGGTCCCTTCTCATTCGCTCTCTGGTTGGAGTTGAGAGCCGAGATTGAGTGTAGGGATGTCCCTATCGAGATCGGCGAGGGTTCTTAGCAAACCTTATCCTTCTCCATTCAGCGAGTCTAGATGTGATTCTTGGCATGGATTGGCTGTCTCAGCACATGGGACAAATCGATTGCGCCAGGAAGCTCATCTCTCTGTCTAGTTCTTCCGGTGAGCAGGTTTGCTTCTCACCGAAGCTGCTAGATCCTCATCTCTTCGCGCTTGAAGCGAAGCCCGCTCTAGATATTAGCGAAGTCCCAACAGTTTGTGACTTTGTTGATGTCTTTCCCGCTGATCTTCCAGGGATGCCACCCGTTCGAGACCTCGAGTTTGTCATCGAGTTGGCTCCCGGTACCGCCCCTATCTCAAAGAGGCCTTACCGGATGCCACCGAACGAGTTGGTGGAGTTGAAGAAGCAGTTAAGTGAGCTGCAAGAGAAGGGTTTCATTCGCCTAGCTCATCTCCTTGGGGTTGTCGGCAATCTTCGTAAAGAAGAAGGGCGGTACTTTACGCATGTCGTTGATTACCGCCCACTTAATGAAGTGATGATAAAGAACAAGTATCCATTGCCCGCATCGGCGATCTCTTCGATCAATTAACTGGAGCTCGAGTTTTCTCCAAGATTGATCGAGAGGGATATCATCGAGTTGGATTCGCCCGAGGATATTCCAAACGGCTTTCTCTACTCGCTACGGCTTGTACGAGTATCTTTGTCATGTCATTCGACAACCAATGCTCTGCCTTGTTCATGAATCTCATGAATTCGGTATTCATGGAGTATTTGGATAAGTTTGTCGTGGTCTTCATCGATGATATTCTTATCTATTCCAAGAACGATGAGGAACATGATCAGCATCTGAGGCTTGTGTTAGGCAAGCTACGTGAGCACCAATTTGTCTGCGAAGTTGACAAGTGTGCATTCGGTTGAAGGAAGTGGCTTTCTTAGGCCATATTCTTTCAGCAGGAGGCGTAGCCGTTGATCCTAGCAAGGTCAGCGATGTTCTTTCATGGAGTCAGCCTATTTCGGTCACCGATGTGCGGAGTTTTCTCGGTTTAGCGGGATATTATCGTCGCTTTATCGAGAACTTCTCCAAGATCATGGCCGATGACGGAGTTGCTCAAGAAGGACAAGAAGTTTGTGTGGTCCGTTGAGTGTGAGAAAGTTTCCAAATACTCAAAAAGCGTTTGACCACCGCTCCGTTCTTGTTCTTCCGATATCCATCGAAGCTTCGATATCTTTTGCGATGCTTCTCGTCGAGGCCTTGGTTGTGTCCTTATGCAAGAAGGCAAGGTAGTGGCCTATGCATCAAGGCAATTGAGACCTCATGAACTCAACTACCCTACTCATGATTTGGAGTTGGCTTCGTGATTCATGCACTTAAGATTTGGCGACATTACCTAATCGGTGTCGTTGTGAGGTGTATTCGGATCACAAGAGCCTAAAGTATTTGTTCACCCAACGACTGAACCTCGGGCAAAGGAGATGGTTGGAGTTGATCAAGGATTATGATATGGGTATTCACTACCATCGGGCAAAGGCGAATGTCATTCCGATGCGCTTAATCATAAAGCGCATTGTAATGCCTTAGTGCTCAAGGAGCATTAGCCTCTCTTCTCGAAGCATTCGGCGTCTCAACTTGGAGATAGTTGAGCATGGATCTCTCGCTGCCATGGTTGTGCAACCAACCTTGGTGGATCGGATCAAGTCCGCTCGGCGATCGGATGTTGGAGTGGGCCACATCAAGGCAAATGTCAAGGCGGAACGACCAAGTGCTTTTACGAGGATGAGCACGGTGTTGTGAGGTTGAACAACGCCTTGTGGTTCCAAAGGACATGGAGTTGCGGAATTTGATCCTCCATGAAGCCCATGATTCGCCATTATCCATTCATCCGGGGCCACAAAGATGTATCGGGATCTCGCCAGAGATTTTGGTGGACCCGAATGAAGAGGGAAATTGCGGTTCGTTGTCGAAGTCGCGGCGTATGTCGTCGTGTCAAGGCCGAGCATCGGCGTCGGCCAGGGCTGCTTGACCTTTGCCAATTCTGAGTGGAAGTGGGATTCGATCGGAATGGATTTCATCACGGTCTACCCACATCCCGAAGAAGAATGATGCCATTTGGGTCGTCATCGATCGATTGACTAAGGTGGCACATTTTCTTCCGTCAAGACCGACCTTGGGTAGGTCTTTTGGCGAACTCTACATCGCCGCATCGTGAGTTTGCACGGTGTCGAAAACGATTGTGTCGGATCGTGGATCCTTTTCACGTCTCGTTTTGGCATAGCTTGCAAGAGGCTATGGGCACTCATCTTGCTTTTAGCACAAGACATTTCACCCTCAAAGCGATGGTCGACCGAGAGGGTCAACCAAGTTTTGGAAGACATGCTTCGTGCTTGTGTCCTTTCCTATGGGAAGCATTGGGAGAAATGCTTGCCATTCGCCGAGATTTTCTTATAACAATGACTTCGAGGCCGGTCTCGGCATGGCACCATTTGAGGCCTTATACGGGAGAAAGTGTAGGACCCGTTGAGCTGGTGAGAGACGGTGAGAGACCTCTCTTTGGCGGACTCAATCAATGAGGCGGCGCCAAGTCCGGCTTATTCGTGGCGTTTGCGCGCAGCTCAATCGAGCAAAAGAGCTATGCGGATCGCCGTCGGCGTGAGTTACGTTTTGAGCCTAATGACTTTGTTTATCTCAAAGTCTCTCCTTTGAAGGGCCATCAACGTTTGGCGTCAAGGGCAAGTTGGCTCCTCGATATCGGTCCCTACCGCGTTATCGAGAAGAAGGAGCTGTTGCCTATAAGTTGGAGTTGCCGGCTGCACTTGAGGGGTACATGATGTTTTCATGTGTCGGCTTAAGAAGTGCCTCCGTGTTCCAACCGAGGAAGCTCCGTTGAAACTCTCGATGTCAACCCGATTTGACCTATCGCGAGCACCTGTTGGCGTGCTCGATGAGTCTGAGCGAAGGACAAGGAATAAGACCATCAAGTTCCTTAAAGTTCGGTGGTCAAACCATTACGAGGATGAGGCTACTTGGGAAAGAGAAGATCGTCTGCGTGCGGACTATCCATCTTTCTTTCTCGAGTGAGCCAAATCTCGGGACGAGATTTACGAAGGGGGAGATTTTGTAACATCCCAAATGTATAATTAGGGTTAATCAAGTATAATTATATGTGTAGAAATTAAAACTTTTCTCACATCTTGAAAAACCCTAAAATCTTATGTAATTATTGTCCAAGAGTTGTGTAATTCAAAAACACAAAGCTCTTGTTGACCAAAAATCAAACTCATTCTCCAATTATCTTAAATCTTGTGTCAAACATTTGGAATATATTTTCCTTGGTCCCAAAACTGATATGGGACCCTTGAAAAATATCATGAGTTATAGCACTTGTTGATAAATTTTGGAGGCAAAATGAATCATTAAACAACCTTAATAAATTTCCTGAGAAAAATGCATTGCATAATAACCTCTGGAAATTTTATTACAGGTTCATCTTAATGTCAGTAAGCTCCAGTTAAAATTTCATCAAATTTGGAGTTCATTTGCTAGCCCAAACAATTTGGCAAAGTCTCATTTGTAGAAACAAAATTTAAAACCTGCCTTTGTTCCTTGGGCTAGCCATGTTCAAAGCTGGTCCAGCCCAACCATGTCTGCACCTCAGCAGACCTCATCTCCACCTTGATCAGGTCGTAGCTGTTGGATCTACATCCAACCGCCACGACCTCCTCTCAGGTCAACCTTGCTTAGGACCTCCCCCTCCCGCGTTACCTGGCCGTAAGACCTCTCTTTGCATTTAGTTGAGGTCGTAGCCGTTGGATTTACATCCAAAAGCCACGACCTCCTCCTCAAACGTTCTCAGTTAAGACCTCCCCACCTCATCAGGTCACAGCCGCTGGATCAAAGATCCACGGTCATGACCTCCCCTGTGCGTTAAATCCCAAAGACCTCCCGCCTTGTTGAGGTCTTGGCCCTTGGATTAAGATCCAACCGGCCCTGACCTCCCATGGTTATCCAACCTCAAAAACCACCTTCCACCTTGGCGAGGTCATCGCTGTTGGATTTACATCCAACCGCTCCTGACCTCCCTTTGTACTCACTTGAGGTCGTAGCCGTTGGATTTACATCCAAAGGCCACGACCTCCTCTGAAAAATATTACAACAAGGTCCTCCGCTTGATGAGGTCCATGCCCTTGGATTTGCATCCAAAGGCCATGACCTCCCCTCGATCTCTTATGTTGGCGTGCGATTAAGTCCCAAGCGGAGGTCCGCACTGTTGGATGGAGATCAACGCTTTGGACCTCTGTCCATTTCCTCACGTCGTTTTCACGTTAAGGAGATCGGAGGGCCACGACCTCCTCACCCTTGATCGTGTGGTGGGACCTCCTCCCGCCACTTAAAACATCTTGGTTCAAAATAGGATCCGATGGTTAGGACCTCTCCTGGTCTTATCCAACGGCCATAAAATCCTCCTGTTCTTCTCCTTCCTCTGGCGGGCAAACTCGGCGGCGCAATTAATGCGTGTCGACCTTGGGGTACACTTCATGACTCTTTCTTGACCGCATTTAATCTGGTCGACTTTTAGCCTCTCAGTCAAGCCCGAGCTCGCCCCTTGTCGCCCCCATGTCTTGTCCACCTCATGGACCGGCCAGTGGGCTAAGCTCACCATGGAGCTTAGCCCCACTCATCACCTTCAATCAGGTTATAAAGTACCCTTGGAAGCCTCCTTGGCTTCCTTTGCACCTAATTGACCTCGGCCTTGCACTTTGTGCGTGGTGAGCTCCTCCTCCACTAACACTCACTCACCTCACTAGTGGTTGCCATTGTTGATGTCCTTGGAGCTTCTCGGTAGCTCAAGGGTTCGATGGCTCCCTCTTCCACCCTCGTTCATTTTGTGCTCCCCAAACCTCTGGAAGTTAACCCTAACTTAGTTTGTTTGGGCGCTTTTGAGAGGAGGACAAAGTCGGGCTTGAAGTGGAGCTTTGGTAGTGGAGCCCTGTCTTCCCCAACTCGGCCACCACCTCCACGACCTCCCGGCACCTTAGGACCACCGGGTAAACCCTGTTAGTCCTTTAGATCTTTGGCACCTTATGAATGATCTCGCGGAGCTTTTCTTGCACAAGCTTGATTGTCGCATGAGCTCGTTTTGCATTTTCGTATTGTGGCGTGCGGGGCGTATTGGTCCTCTCCGGCTCGCCCGGCGTTCAAAAGGCCGTCATTGCCGTTTGAGAGGTCCGTTGGGTGCGCATGGTTATTGCGAACCGCGGTACCATTGGATCTCGCCGCCGAGCTCTACATCGCCGGCGAGATCACTTCTTCACGCTCGGGATTTTGTCGGATGTCGGCGTGTCATTGTCGTTTTAGGACATAAATTCGCCGTTTTAAATGCCCAATCATCGCAATCATTGGCGTCTTAAGCGCCATTAACCTGTCCCCTTTGCGGCGCATTAAAACCCCTCGCGCGGACCTCCTCGTGGTCGCGCATTAATGCCCTGTCCAAACATGTGCGGCGCGAGCTGCAGGATGTCGGACCTCCTCAGGAGATCGGGGCGTCCAAGACCTCCTTGGCGCAATCTTAGCCGTCGAGACCTCCTCGGAGTGCAGCGGCGTTGAGACCTCCTCTGGGACCTCCTCGAGGTCATCTCCCGTTGAGGACCTCCCCTTTAGATCTGGTCCGTTCCGGACCTCCCTTCCCTGTTGTGGTCCGTTGGATCTCCCATCTACGGCCACGACCTCCCCCTCACCTCGCGCATGTGCGTGGTTAGGAGGTCCAGGACCTCTGGACCTCCCATGTGCGTGTGTGTTGTTCTCTTGGGAGGTCTGAGCCGTTAGATCTGTGATCTGTGGCTCACGACCTCCCATGTCTTTGTGAGTGTTGAAATGCCAGTAAAGTCTTAATAATAAACAGAATAAGGTATAAACTTTAAAATTTCATATCTTTTTCTTCTTAAATCCAAATGAGGTCATTCAAGTTGTGTTAGCTCTATCTTGAACTTGACTTTAATCTAAAAATGATTATAAGTTGAGTTCAGCTCCAGAGCACAGTTAGCCACTAGATTTTAAAACTCCCTTTTAAATATACATTCAAATTAATGCTTAGCTTGTAAAATTCATAACTACTGCTCTGTAGGTTGTTTTTGAGTGAGACCAACTTTGTTGGTTTCCTCTATTAATGAACTCACTAAGAAAATTAGTTTTGAGCATGTTGCTGTTAGAAAAATGAGGACTTGTGCATTATAATTTTGTTCAAGTTCTTGTTTTTGAAAAATTATAGAAAGTGCATAATAGCTCCAAATGAGATGAACTCAATTGTGTTATTCATCTCATGAGGTGCTGGTTTTGCAGTAAAAATTTCAGCCTCACCACTGTTCTAGAAAATGTTGCCTCATAATTAAATTAGTGAATAGTGCAGTTTGGTATTTTTAGGGCTGAGCAGAATTGTTTTGCTCATATCTTTTGCATTAAGAATCCAAATCCATTGGTTCTTGTTGCAAAATCTCCTAAAATCACCCTCTTGCTGCTGTAGAAATTTCAAAGTATTTGGAGTTCTTTTGCTGTGTTGTCTTTGTTGTCTTTAAATCGTTCTTATCGGTTCTTTATCGCTTTTCCGTTAGGTTTAGACATTTGTGGTGATCCCGAAAGTGACCCTCCGCAACAAAGTGACCAGCAACAAGGCAAGCAGTTTGACCATCTCCCATCATGTCCCATTACTTTAAAGCTTACTACTTTGTTTTACTTCTATGTATGCATGCTACTTTGTGTTAAATGTCGCTAGCTTTCCTATAGTTGCATAATCTGTAGGAATTGTTATCCTCTACTACCAATGAGCCTAGGTTATTCGCTGTGGTTTGAGCTCGTTGGATGAGCTCTTATCACTTAGTAGTTGCGTTTAAAACTGCTTAGACATGCTTAGCTATCGGTAGTAATGGGCGATCATCGACATAGTCGATGGTCTTGATCACACAAGTATAATTATTCCTCCTATATGTCCAGCACTTGTGCTTTGATTAATTGTAAAATCAAAAACTGAAAATAAAATGTCGATTTAGACTTGGGCATATTGGATGGATGGTGCGGTTTTTGGAATGTGGTGGTATGCCGGGTCCCTAAGGACCGAGTACTTGGGTCACTAAGCCAAGCGCTTTTGCGTGCTAACCACACGAGGGGATATGGGACCTCTCTTGACTAAGTACTTTGGGAGGTGTTAATTATGAGCTGGTTGGTGGGTATGTTTTAATAAAATCTGTGTGTGTGGTGTTGGGAGGAGCATTGGCGGACCGGTTAGGCTGTCTAATGTGTCTTGTCCCGTGGGTTCTTGCTCGTAATTAGCATCGTCCATTGGAAATGTCTCGTAGGACTTAGCCGTGCCGGCACACCAAAGGTAGTGTGCCTAAAGGAAAGGCGATGCGGCGTGTGGGTACATTGGTACACCCTGCGAGGATAAAACTATTGAATAGCCTCGCCCTAGGTTATGGACATGCTTGGTAAGGTCGTTCAAGACTAGTCTCAACCTTTTAATTAAAACTTGATGGGTTGGTATGAGCGGGAGTTCATGCTATTGTTGTGGTGACTAAGGGTTAGTCACTTCGAGTTTGTTCTTGTTGTTGTTATTATGTTATTATCGCGTTGTATTTCAACAATTAAAAATGCTTTATCAAATTGCCTTCAATCTATTATGTTATTGCAAATGAAACTTGCTTTGTGCTAAAATGAGTCCAAAGCCTCATCCACTTAAATAAAGCTTGCATGTAGCTAAATTATAGTTACTGTTATCTTACGTCGGTCTTGCGAGTACAATAAACAAGTTATTGTACTCATTTGCTTCTTAACAAATTTGTTGCAGAGGGCGGAGGTGAGCTCCAAGAGCCTTACTTACATGCCACGTGTTGCGGTTTCTTGACGACTAGCTTGGCGGTCGGTCGAGATGCCTAGGGGTTAAGGCACACCGATTGGCTTTGTGTTATAGCCATCTTTATGGCACTTTTGCTTCATTGTTATCTTTTTATTTGTTGCTATTTGGCCTAAGGGCCTCTCTTTTGTAATAGCTATTCCATTTTAATATTAACCACGGTTTGTTGCTTATGTACTATGTGTTGTATGGAATTGATATACTCTTTTGTTGTGAGGTATGTATCTTGCATGCAGGGAGTATACATTTCTCGAGACCGGTTTATTTGGTTGATAATACTAGGGTCAATTGGATGACTAAGTATTATGAGCCTAATAAACATCGAGTCTCTAAAAGTTGGTATCGAGCCGTTATGACCGTAATAACATAAGCTTGGTCGTTCTTAGGATATTTTGAAAACCTATTTTCAAAGCATCAAATGAGTTTTGAAAGCTTAGGTAAATTCTCGGATTTTATTCCTTACCTATCTTAGCTTTCTCTTCTCATCCCACTCTAATTTGAGTTTTAAAAGTTGTTTTCCTCTCTTCCTTCTACAAAATAGTTGTATCGATTAACTTTGGGTTTTGGGAGAACCAATGAGATTGGCAAATTGAAGTGTGAGCTGCCCACTACAAGGTTTTGAAGTTCGGAGTCGGTGATTCGACAAGGAGCTTGGATGCGAAATCTGGACAGCAAGCATCAAATTTCCGGACAGCGGTCTCAAAGGTGTCTAATTAGGATAGATAATGAGAGGCTAATCAACTAAAACTTGTGGGAATAAAAGGGTAAGATGTGATACTAGTTAGCTAAGTATCTAACACTTATTTCGCTGCCTTAACCTTGCTCTTTAGCAGCATTAGCTCTCACTTTACAATCTGAATTTTAATCTTCTCGATCAATTACTCGTTCATTCAATACGGGTTAGTTGCGTTGAGAAGTTGAGCTTCTTTTGGTGTTTCTTGGCTGTTTTGGAGTCTTTTAGAAGCTTGTTAAAGTTTAATTACCCGCTGCTTTGGCTTTTCGTTTAGGGTGATCTCCATTCCCTAGTCGATCGCTTTTGCTTTCTTTAAGGCTTAATTTTTGGGTCTAGTTGCTAACCAAAATTCGTTTATAACAGATGGCGGGCCTTTTCGTAGCGGCCAAGGCGATCGGCTGGTCCGGACGACGAGCTTCCTCCTCCTCCGACCATGGCGAGGTTCTTCTTGAGATAAGCGCAACAGCGCGGATGACCGGAGAGTTCTCTTGGGCGTCATCGCGCGCAACACTCTTGCACTTTCCGGAGCTTCGGATCCGGGCGAGAATGCCCATCGGCCGCGTGGAGGACTCGCGGAGTTTCTTCGTACTCAGCCCCTACCTTTTCGGTCGAGGACCCTTTGGATGCGGACGATTGGCCGTCGGTGGGCGTAAGCCGCATCGCGCAGTGCGGAGCACGAGAAGGCGCTGTTCGCGATCGCACCGGTTGGAGGTGCGGCTTTGTCATGGTGGGAGAACTTTCGCCATGCGGCCCGTGGATCACACCGTCTCTTGGGAGGAGTTCGTCTTGCCTTCCGTCGGGCTCACATCCTGCCGGCTTGATGGAGATCAAGAAGCGGGGAGTTTCTTCTTGCGCTCAAGCAAGGCGTAGCTTCGATCATGGAGTATGTATCTGAGTTCAATCATCGGCTCGTTATGCTCCGAGGATGTGGCCTTGATATGGCCAAGCGAGCCAAGTTCAGCGTGGCTTGTCCGAGGAGTGAAGGACAAGCTATCCATTGTCGACTTCACGATTTTCGGTCCTTGGTCGACAAGGCCATCGTCGTGAGCATGCGGCTCGAGAGCTTATGGACTCCATAGCGCAAGTGGGAGGCCCATAAGTCATCTAGGGCTAGTTCCTCCGTCCCCGCTTGAGCGGTCTCGGGGTACCACTCTCACTCTTGGCGCCCGAGGTCACCTGCCCTGTTCCTCGTCGCCTTCGCAGCCGTGTCGATCCGTGCACTGCGAGTCGCAGAGCGGCCCCGCAACCCGGTGCCGGGTCACATGTTTCTCATGCAACGGAAGGGGCATTATGCGAACCAATGCCCTAAGAAGAGAGGCGACCCCTCGTCCTAATGGAGGACGCGGTCGAGGTGGTGCATCTCGGGACGGAAGATCGTCCGGCTACCCAAGGCGTGGGTAGTGGTCGCGTCAACGCCATCACCGCAGAGGAGGCTCGGGAGGCACCCGGCGTCGTGCTAGGTACACTTTACGTTAACTCTCACCCTGCCTTTGTCTTGTTTGATTCAGAGCATCTCATTCCTTTGTTTACGAGTCTTTTGCTCTTGTTGGAGAGCTTCTTTCCTCTCCATTGTCGGTCCCCTTCTCATTCGCTCTCTGGTTGGAGTTGAGAGCTGAGATTGAGTGTAGGGATGTCCCTATCGAGATCGGCGAGGGTTCTTAGCAAACCTTATCCTTCTCCATTCAATGAGTCTAGATGTGATTCTTGGCATGGATTGGCTGTCTCGGCACATGGGACAAATCGATTGCGCCAGAAGCTCATCTCTCTGTCTAGTTCTTCGGTGAGCAGGTTTGCTTCTCACCAAGTCGCTAGATCCTCATCTCTTCGGCTTGAAGCGAAGCCGCTCTAGATATTAGCGAAGTCCCAACAGTTTGTGACTTTGTTGATGTCTTTCCCGCCGATCTTCGGGGATGCCACCGTTCGAGACCTCGAGTTTGTCATTGAGTTGGCTCCGCACCGCCCCTATCTCAAAGAGGCCTTCTCGGATGCCACCGAGCGAGTTGGTGGAGTTGAAGAAGCGATTAAGTGAGCTGCAAGAGAAGGGTTTCATTCGCCTAGCTCATCTCCTTGGGGTTGTCCAAAGCAATCTTCGTAAAGAAGAAGGGCGGTACTTTACGCATGTGCGTTGATTACCGCCCACTTAATGAAGTGATGAGAAGAACAAGTATCCATTGCCCGCATCGGCGATCTCTTCGATCAATTAGCTGGAGCTCGAGTTTTCTCCAAGATTGATCGAGAGTGGGATATCATCGAGTTCGGATTCGGCCGAGGATATTCCAAAACGGCGTTCTCTACTCGCTTCGGCTTGTATGAGTATCTTTGTCATGTCATTCGCAACCAATGCTCTGCCTTGTTCATGAATCTCATGAATTCGGTATTCATGGAGTATTTGGATAAGTTTGTCGTGGTCTTCATCGATGATATTCTTATCTATTCCAAGAACGATGAGGAACATGATCGACATCGAGGCTTGTGTTAGGCAAGCTACGTGAGCACCGGTTGACTGTGAAGTTCAAACAAGTGTGCATTCGGTTGAAGGAAGTGGCTTTCTTAGGCCATATTCTTTCGGCGGAGGCGAGCCGTTGATCCTAACAAGGTCGCGATGTTCTTTCATGGAGTCGACCTATTTGGTCACCGATGTGCGGAGTTTTCTCGGTTTAGCGGGATATTATCGTCGCTTTATCGAGAACTTCTCCAAGATCATGGCCGATGACGGAGTTGCTCAAGAAGGACAAGAAGTTTGTGTGGTCCGTTGAGTGTGAGAAAGTTTCCAAATACTCAAAAAGCGTTTGACCACCGCTCCGTTCTTGTTCTTCACGATATCCATCGAAGCTTCGATATCTTTTGCGATGCTTCTCGTCGAGGCCTTGGTTGTGTCCTTATGCAAGAAGGCAAGGTAGTGGCCTATGCATCAAGGCAATTGAGACCTCATGAACTCAACTACCCTACTCATGATTTGGAGTTGGCTTCGTGATTCATGCACTTAAGATTTGGCGACATTACCTAATCGGTGTCGTTGTGAGGTGTATTCGGATCACAAGAGCCTAAAGTATTTGTTCACCCAACCCGACCTGAACCTCGGGCAAAGGAGATGGTTGGAGTTGATCAAGGATTATGATATGGGTATTCACTACCATCGGGCAAAGGCGAATGTCATTGCCGATGCGCTTAGTCATAAAGCGCATTGTAATGCCTTAGTGCTCAAGGAGCATTAGCCCTCTCTTCTCGAAGCATTCAGCGTCTCAACTTGGAGATAGTTGAGCATGGATCTCTATTTGCCATGGTTGTGCAACCAACCTTGGTGGATCGGATCAAGTCCGCTCGGCGATCGGATGTTGGAGTGGGCCACATCAAGGCAAATGTCAAGGCGGAACGACCAAGTGCTTTTTCGAGGATGAGCACGGTGTTGTGAGGTTGAACGCGCCTTGTGGTTCCAAAGGACATGGAGTTGCGGAATTTGATCCTCCATGAAGCCCATGATTCGCCATTATCCATTCATCCGGGGCCACAAAGATGTATCGGGATCTCCGCCAGAGATTTTGGTGGACCGAATGAAGAGTGCGAAATTGCGGTTCGTTTCGAAAGTCGCGACGTATGTCGTCGTGTCAAGGCGAGCATCGGCGTCGGCGGGGATCGCTTGACCTTTGCCAATTCTCGAGTGGAAGTGGGATTCGATCGGAATGGATTTCATCACCGGTCTACCCACATCCCAAGAAGAATGATGCCATTTGGGTCGTCATCGATCGATTGACTAAGGTGGCACATTTTCTTCCGTCAAGACCGACCTTGGGTAGGTCTTTTGGCGAACTCTACATCGCCCGCATCGTGAGTTTGCACGGTGTGCGAAAGACGATTGTGTCGGATCGTGGATCCTTTTCACGTCTCGTTTTGGCATAGCTTGCAAGAGGCTATGGGCACTCATCTTGCTTTTAGCACAACATTTCACCCTCAAAGCGATGGTCGACCGAGAGGGTCAACCAAGTTTTGGAAGACATGCTTCGTGCTTGTGTCCTTTCCTATGGGAAGCATTGGGAGAAATGCTTGCCATTCGCCGAAGTTTTCTTATAACAACGACTTTCGGGCCGGTCTCGGCATGGCACCATTTGAGGCCTTATACGGAGAAAGTGTAGGACCCGTTGAACTGGTCGAGACCGGTGAGAGACCTCTCTTTGGCGGACTCAATCAATGAGGCGAGCGCCAAGTCCGGCTTATTCGTGGCGTTTGCGCCTGCAGCTCAATCGAGCAAAAGAGCTATGCGGATCGCCGTCGGCGTGAGTTACGTTTTGAGCCTAATGACTTTGTTTATCTCAAAGTCTCTCCTTTGAAGGGCCATCAACGTTTGGCGTCAAGGGCAAGTTGGCTCCTCGATATGTCGGTCCCTACCGCGTTATCGAGAAGAAGGAGCTGTTGCCTATAAGTTGGAGTTGCGGCTGCACTTGAGGGGTACATGATGTTTTCATGTGTCCCGGCTTAAGAAGTGCCTCCGTGTTCCAACCGAGGAAGCTCCGTTGGAAACTCTCGATGTCAACCCGATTTGACCTATCGCGAGCACCCTGTTCGCGTACTCGATGAGTCTGAACGAAGGACAAGGAATAAGACCATCAAGTTCCTTAAAGTTCAGTGGTCAAACCATTACGAGGATGAGGCTACTTGGGAAAGAGAAGATCGTCTGCGTCGGACTATCCATCTTTCTCTCTCGAGTGAGCCAAATCTCGGGGACGAGATTTGTAAGGGGGAGAGATTTTGTAACATCCCAAATGTATAATTAGGGTTAATCAAGTATAATTATATGTGTAGAAATTAAAACTTTTTCTCACATCTTGAAAAACCCTAAAATCTTATGTAATTATTGTCCAAGAGTTGTGTAATTCAAAAACACAAAGCTCTTGTTGACCAAAAATCAAACTCATTCTCCAATTATCTTAAATCTTGTGTCAAACATTTGGAATATATTTTCCTTGGTCCCAAAACTGATATGGGACCCTTAAAAAAATATCATGAGTTATAGCACTTGTTGATAAATTTTGGAGGCAAAATGAATCATTAAACAACCTTAATAAATTTCCTGAGAAAAATGCATTGCATAATAACCTCTGGAAATTTTATTACAGGTTCATCTTAATGTCAGTAAGCTCCAGTTAAAATTTCATCAAATTTGGAGTTCATTTGCTAGCCCAAACAATTTGGCAAAGTCTCAGCTGTAGAAACAAAATTTAAAACCTGCCTTTGTTCCTTGGGCTAGCCATGTTCAAAGCTGGTCCAGCCCAACCATGTCTGCACCTCAGCAGACCTCATCTCCACCTTGATCAGGTCGTAGCTGTTGGATCTACATCCAACCGCCACGACCTCCTCTCAGGTCAACCTTGCTTAGGACCTCCCCACCTCCCCGCGTTACCTGGCCGTAAGACCTCTCTTTGCATTTAGTTGAGGTCGTAGCCGTTGGATTTACATCCAACAGCCACGACCTCCTCCTCAAACGTTCTCAGTTAAGACCTCCCCACCTCATCAGGTCACAGCCGCTGGATCAAAGATCCACGGTCATGACCTCCCCTGTGCGTTAAATCCCAAAGACCTCCCGCCTTGTTGAGGTCTTGGCCCTTGGATTAAGATCCAACCGGCCCTGACCTCCCATGGTTATCCAACCTCAAAAACCACCTTCCACCTTGGCGAGGTCATCGCTGTTGGATTTACATCCAACCGCTCCTGACCTCCCTTTGTACTCACTTGAGGTCGTAGCCGTTGGATTTACATCCAAAGGCCACGACCTCCTCTGAAAAATATTACAGCAAGGTCCTTCCGCCTTGATGAGGTCCATGCCCTTGGATTTGCATCCAAAGGCCATGACCTCCCCTCGATCTCTTATGTTGGCGTGCGGTTAAGTCCCAAGCGGAGGTCCGCTTGCGTTGGATGGAGATCAACGCTTTGGACCTCTGTCCATTTCCTCACGTCGCGTTTTCACGTTAAGGAGATCGGAGGGCCACGACCTCCTCACCCTTGATCGTGTGGTGGGACCTCCTCCGGCCACTTAAAACATAACGGTTCAAAATAGGATCCGATGGTTAGGACCTCTCCGGTCTTATCCAACGGCCATAAAATCCTCCCTGTTCTTCTCCTTCCTCTGGCGGCGGGCAAACTCGGCGGCGCAATTAATGCGTGTCGACCTTGGGGTACACTTCATGACTTTGTTGACCGCATTTAATGCAGTCGACTTTTAGCCTCTCGAGTCAAGCAGAGCACCCCCTTGTCGGCCCCATGTCTTGTCCACCTCATGGACCGGCCAGTGGGCTAAGCTCACCATGGAGCTTAGCCCCACTCATCACCTTCAATCAGGTTATAAAGTACCCTTGGAAGCCTCCTTGGCTTCCTTTGCACCTAATTGACCTCGGCCTTGCACTTTGTGCGTGGTGAGCTCCTCCTCCACTAACACTCACTCACCTCACTAGTGGTTGCCATTGTTGATGTCCTTGGAGCTTCTCGGTAGCTCAAGGGTTCGATGGCTCCTCTTCCACCCTCGTTCATTTTGTGCTCCCCAAACCTCTGGAAGTTAACCCTAACTTAGTTTGTTTGGGCGCTTTTGAGGAGGACAAAGTCGGGCTTGAAGTGGAGCTTTGGCCGTGGAGCCCTGTCTTCCCCAACTCGGCCACCACCTCCACGACCTCCCGGCACCTTAGGACCACCGGGTAAACCCTGTTAGTCCTTTAGATCTTGGCACCATATGAATGATCTCGCGGAGCTTTTCTTGGCACAAGCTTGATTGTCGCGCGGAGCTCGTTTTTGCATTTTCGTATTGTGGCCGTGCGGGACGTATTGGTCCTCTCCGGCTCGCCGGCGTTCAAGGCCGTCATTGCCGTTGAGAGGAGGTCCGTTGGGTGCGCATGGTTATTGCGAACCCAACGGTACCATTGGATCTCGCCGGCGAGCTCTACATCGCCGGCGAGGATCACTTCTTCACGCTCGGGATTTTGTCGGATGTCGGCGTGTCATTGTCGTTTTAGGACATAAATTCGCCGTTTTAAATGCCCAATCATCGCAATCATTGGCGTCTTAACTGCCATTAACCCTGTCCCCTTTGCGCGCATTAAAACCCCTCGCGCGCGGACCTCCTCGTGGTCCCGCGCGCATTAATGCCCTGTCCAAACATGTGCGTGCGCGAGCTGCAGGATGTCGGACCTCCTCAGGAGATCCGGCGTCCAAGACCTCCTTGGCGCAATCTTAGCCGTCGAGACCTCCACGGAGGTGCAGCGGCGTTGAGACCTCCTGGGACCTCCTCGAGGTCATCTCCCGTTGAGGACCTCCCTTTAGATCTGGTCCGTTCAGGACCTCCCTTCCTGTTGTGGTCCGTTGGATCTCCCATCTCTGACCCGACCTCCCCCTCACCTCGCGCATGTGCGTGGTTAGGAGGTCGAGACCTCTGGACCTCCCATGTGCGTGTGTGTTGTTCTCTTGGGAGGTGCGAGCCGTTAGATCTGTGATCTGTGGCTCACGACCTCCCATGTCTTTGTGAGTGTTGAAATGCGGTAAAGTCTTAATAATAAGCAGAATAAGGTATAAACTTTAAAATTTCATATCTTTTTCTTCTTAAATCCAAATGAGGTCATTCAAGTTGTGTTAGCTCTATCTTGAACTTGACTTTAATCTAAAAATGATTATAAGTTGAGTTCAGCTCCAGAGCACAGTTAGCCACTAGATTTTAAAACTCCTTTTAAATATACATTCAAATTAATGCTTAGCTTGTAAAATTCATAACTACTGCTCTGTAGGTTGTTTTTGAGTGAGACCAACTTTGTTGGTTTCCTCTATTAATGAACTCACTAAGAAAATTAGTTTTGAGCATGTTGCTGTTAGAAAAATGAGGACTTGTGCATTATAATTTTGTTCAAGTTCTTGTTTTTGAAAAATTATAGAAAGTGCATAATAGCTCCAAATGAGATGAACTCAATTGTGTTATTCATCTCATGAGGTGCTGGTTTTGCAGTAAAAATTTCAGCCTCACCACTGTTCTAGAAAATGTTGCCTCATAATTAAATTAGTGAATAGTGCAGTTTGGTATTTTTAGGGCTGAGCAGAATTGTTTTGCTCATATCTTTTGCATTAAGAATCCAAATCCATTGGTTCTTGTTGCAAAATCTCCTAAAATCACCCTCTTGCTGCTGTAGAAATTTCAAAGTATTTGGAGTTCTTTTGCTGTGTTGTCTTTGTTGTCTTTAAATCGTTCTTATCGGTTCTTTATCGCTTTTCCGTTAGGTTTCGACATTTGTGGTGATCCCGAAAGTGACCCTCCGCAACAAAGTGACCAGCAACAAGGCAAGCAGTTTGACCATCTCCCATCATGTCCCATTACTTTAAAGCTTACTACTTTGTTTTACTTCTATGTATGCATGCTACTTTGTGTTAAATGTCGCTAGCTTTCCTATAGTTGCATAATCTGTAGGAATTGTTATCCTCTACTACCAATGAGCCTAGGTTATTCGCTGTGGTTTGAGCTCGTTGGATGAGCTCTTATCACTTAGTAGTTGCGTTTAAAACTGCTTAGACATGCTTAGCTATCGGTAGTAATGGGCGATCATCGACATAGTCGATGGTCTTGATCACACAAGTATAATTATTCCTCCTATATGTCCAGCACTTGTGCTTTGATTAATTGTAAAATCAAAAACTGAAAATAAAATGTCGATTTAGACTTGGGCATATTGGATGGATGGTGCGGTTTTGGAATGTGGTGGTATGCAGGGTCCCTAAGGACCCAGTACTTGGGTCACTAAGCCAAGCGCTTTTGCGTGCTAACCACACGAGGGGATATGGGACCTCTCTTGACTAAGTACTTTGGGAGGTGTTAATTATGAGCTGGTTGGTGGGTATGTTTTAATAAAATCTGTGTGTGTGGTGTTGGGAGGGAGCATTGGCGGACCGGTTAGGCTGTCTAATGTGTCTTGTCCCGTGGGTTCTTGGCTCGTAATTAGCATCGTCCATTGGAAATGTCTCGTAGGACTTAGCGTGCGGCACACCAAAGGTAGTGTGCCTAAAGGAAAGGCGATGCAGCGTGTGGGTACATTGGTACACCCCCCGAGGATAAAACTATTGAATAGCCTCGTCCTAGGTTATGGACATGCTTGGTAAGGTCGTTCAAGACTAGTCTCAACCTTTTAATTAAAACTTGATGGGTTGGTATGAGCAGGGAGTTCATGCTATTGTTGTGGTGACTAAGGGTTAGTCACTTCGAGGTTTGTTCTTGTTGTTGTTATTATGTTATTATCGCGTTGTATTTCAACAATTAAAAATGCTTTATCAAATTGCCTTCAATCTATTATGTTATTGCAAATGAAACTTGCTTTGTGCTAAAATGAGTCCAAAGCCTCATCCACTTAAATAAAGCTTGCATGTAGCTAAATTATAGTTCTGTTATCTTACGTCGGTCTTGCGAGTACAATAAACAAGTTATTGTACTCATTTGCTTCTTAACAAATTTGTTGCAGAGGGCGGAGGTGAGCTCCAAGAGCCTTACTTACGTGCCACGTGTTGCGGTTTCTTGACGACTAGCTTGGCGGTCGGTCGAGATGCCTAGGGTTAAGGCACACCGATTGGCTTTGTGTTATAGCCATCTTTATGGCACTTTTGCTTCATTGTTATCTTTTTATTTGTTGCTATTTGGCCTAAGGGCCTCTCTTTTGTAATAGCTTTTCCATTTTAATATTAACTTCGGTTTGTTGCTTATGTACTATGTGTTGTATGGAATTGATATACTCTTTTGTTGTGAGGTATGTATCTGCATGCAGGGAGTATACATTTCTCGAGACAGGTTTATTTGGTTGATAATACTAGGGTCAATTGGATGACTAAGTATTATGAGCCTAATAAACATCGAAGTCTCACTGTGATGGTGGAGTCTTGGCGCCGACCTCTGCACCTTTAACGACTCTCTGTGACCGCATTTAATCTTTGGTCGACCTTCCGCCTCTCATGTCCACTCGGACACTGCCGGTTGTCAACTTTATGTCATGTCCACCCCATGGACCAACCCGTGGGCTAATCTCACCATGGAGCTTAGCCCCGGCTCATAACCTTCACCTCGGGCTATAAGTGTCCTCGAGCTCCCGTTGGCTTCCTTTACACACTTGGAGCTGTCATACCGATGTTTGGTGAGCTTCTAACTCACTCACCTCCTCTCTAGTGGCTGCCATTGTTGAAGTCCTTGGAACTCCTCAGTGACTCAAGGGTTCCAGTGGCTCCCTTCTTCAACCCTTGCTCACTTTGTGCTCCCCAAACCTCCTGGAATAACCCTAACTTATTTTGTTTGGGCATTTTTGAGAGGTGGACAAAGTGAGCTTGAGGCTGGTCTTGTGAGTCATGAAGCTTCATTGTCTTCCCAACTCCGGTCATCACCTCCACGACCTCCCCAGCACCTTAGGACCTCCAGGTACCTCCTGTTAGTCCTTTAGTTGCTGGCACCCGCTTGAATGCATGTTGCGGAGCTTAAGTTTTGGCACCAGCTTGAATGTCGCGCGGAGCTCCCTTTTTGCATTTTGTCGTTTGGCCGTATCTGCCTTCGTTGTCCTCTCCAGCTCGCCGGCGTTCAAGGCCGTCGCCGTTGAGAGGAGGTCCTTTGGTGCGCATGGTTATTGCGGACCATGATTTCATTGGATCTCGCCGGCGAGGTCTACATCGCCGGCGATGACCACATCTTCTTTCGGGTTTTATCGGACAACGGCAGCGTCGTTGTCGTTTTTAGGACAGAAATCCTCCATGTTTAATGCGCTAATCATGTGTTCCAATCATTGTAATCATTGGGCGTCTTAACTGCCTTAAATCCACCCTTTAATGTGCGCATTTAAAACCTCCCTCGCGCGGACCTCCTCATGGTCCCACGCGCATTTATTCATGTCCAAGCGCGTGCGCGAGTTAAGGCGCTGGGTCTGGGACGTCCAAACCTCCTCCGAGGAGATCTGGAGCGTCCAAGACCTCCCCTTGCGCAATCGTGGCCGTCCAGACCTCCCTGGAGGTCTGTAACGTTTAGACCTCTGCTTAGGACCTCCCCGAGTTTATCTCAGCTGTTCATGACCTCCCCGGGTAGATCTTGACCGTCAAGGTCCTCCCTCGGACGATCTGAACCATCGAGGACCTCCCTTGGAACATCTGGACCGTCCAGGACCTCCCCTGTGAGGTCTTGACGATGTAGATCTTCTTTGGGGAGATCTTGGTAGTTTAGATCTTCCTTTGGAAGATCTCAGCCGTTGAGGACCTCCCTCGATCAGATCTGGTCCGTTCCGGACCTCCTCTCTATGTTGTGGTCCGTTGGATTTCCCATCTACGGCCACGACCTCCCCCTCACCTCACGCATGTGAGTTGCTAAGAGGTCCGGGACCTCACGGACCTTCACGTCTTGGCGTATGTGATGTTCTCCTGGGAGGTCTTGAGCCGTTGGATTTAAGATCTGTGGCTCACGTCCTCCCATACCCTTGTGAGTTTTAGAAATTCCAGTGAGGTCTTAGTTAAACTGAAATAAGGTATAGACTTTAGAATTTCATATCTCTTTCATTTTAATTCCAAATGAGGTCATTCAAATTGTGTTAGCTCTGTCTTGAACTTGACTTTAATCCGAAAATGATTGTAAGTTGAGTTCAGCTCCAGAGCACAGTTTGCCATTAGATTTTAAAACCAACTTTAAAATGTGCACTTAAATCAATGCTTAACTTGTAAAATACATAACTAATGCTCTATAGATTATTTTTGGGTGAGACCAACTTTGTTGGTTTCCTCTCTTAGTGAACTCACTTCTATTCTAGAAAATTTTGCGATGAACAGTAACATATTTCTAATTAATAGGCTGAGCAGAATTGATTTCATCATATCTTTTGCATTGAGAATCCAAATCAATTGGTTCTTGTTGCTAAATTCATGATAAATCATTGTCTTGCTGCTGTAAAATTTTCATGGCTTTTGGAGTTCGTTTGTTGTGCTGTCTTTGTTGTTTTAAATCGTTCTTATCGGTTCTTTCTCGCTTTTCGTTGGGTTTCGACATTTGTGGTGATCCGAGGCGACCCTCTGCCGCATAACTTGGCCAGCAACAAGGCAAGCAGTTTGATCATTTCCATCATTGTCCCATTACTTTAAAGCTTAATATATCGTTTTACTTCTATGTATGCATGCTACTTTGTGTTAAATGTCGCTAGCAAGCCTATAGTTGCATAATCTGTAGGAATTGTTCATCCTCTACTACCATGAGCCTAGGTTATTTGCTGTGGTGGGAGCTCGTTGGATGAGCTCTTATCACTTAGTAGTTTCGATGTAAATTGCTTAGACATGCTTAGTTTTCGGTAGAAATGGGCGATCATCGACTTAGTCGATGGTCTTGATCACTCAAAACTGATTATTACTCCTATATGTCCAGCACTTGTGCTTTGATTAATTTGTAAAATCAAAAACTGAAAATAAAAGATTGATTTAGACTTGGGCATATTGGATGGATGGCGTGGTTTTTGGATATGGTGGTATGCCTGGGTCCCTAAGGACCGAGTACTTGGGTCACTAAGCCAAGCGATTTTGCGTACTAACCACACGAGGGGCATATGGAACCCCTCTTGACTAAGTACATTGGGCGGTGTTAATTGGGGTCGCTCGGTTGGTGTGTTTTTAAAGATAAAATGTGTGTGTGATGTGGGAGGGGAGCATTAGCTTCCGGGAAGGTTGTGTGATGTCTCCTTCTCCCCGTGGGTTGTGCGACTCAGAATTAGCATTGTCCATTGGAAATGTCTCGTAGGACTTAGCCGTGCCGGCATACCGAAGGTAGTGTGCCTAAAGGAAAGGCGGTCTGACGTGTGGGTATAGTGGTACACCCTGCAGGGATAAAACTATTCGAATAGCCTCGTCCTAGGTTATGGACATGCTTGGTAAGGTCGTTCAAGACTAGACTACAACCTTTAATTAAAACTTGACATGGTTGGTATGAACGGGGAGTTCATGCTATTGTTGTGGTGACTTGGGTTAGTCACTTCCAGGATTGTTCTTGTTGTTGTTATTATGTTATTATCGCGTTGTTATTTCAACAATTAAAAATGCTTTGTCAAATTGCTTTCAATCTATTATGTTATTGCAAATAAATGTTGCTTTATGCTAAAATGAGTCCAAAGCCTCATCCACTTAAATAAAGCTTGCATGTAGCTATTTATAGTTCTGTTATCTCACACGTAAGTCTTGCGGAGTACTTTATGTACTCATCGCGTGGTTGTGGCATTTTTTGTGGCTTTTGTTGCAGAGGAAGAAGGAGAGCTCCAAGAGCCTCTCTTTTGTGCTACGTGTTGCGCTTTCTTGACGACTAGCTTGGCGGTCGGTCAGATGCCTAGGGGTTAAGGCACCTTGATTGGCTTTGTGTTATAGCCATCTTTATCGCACTTTTGCTTCATTGTTATCTTTGTAGAATTGTTGCTATTTGGCCTAAGGGCCCTCTTTTGTAATAGCTTTTCCTTATTAATATTAACTTCGGTTTGTTGCTTATGTTCTATGTGTTGTATGGAATTGATACATTCTTTTGGTGTGAGGTATGTATCTGCATCTGGGAGTATACATCTCTCGAGACCGGTTTATTTGGTTGATAATACTAGGGTCAATTGGATGACTAAGTATTATGAGCCGAATAAACGTCGGGGTCTCACACGCTCTACGTCACCTCGCTTGTGTGCGCCCCACTTCCAGGCGCCCGGCAACATCACGCGCCCTGCGATGCTCACAAAGACTAGAGGAGCCCTGCCCACAAGAATGCAACTACCATTCAGAACTACCAGGACTTTTTTAAAGTATCAACCTCGGCATGAAAAGCACAATCCAAGACTACCCCTTTTGGCATTCCTCTTGAAACACCAAGGGGCAGGGGGGCTAGTGTTGTAAGAATAATTCATCTATCATACTGATGGGGTCCGCCTTGAAGAAGACTCGCATACAGACCACAGAAATGCAGTTGTACTCATGAAAGACTATAATACCCCTCACTTGTACTCATAGTGTAGCTATCCCCCAAGGGGTATTTTGGTCATTTGTACAGGCTTGGGAGCCTATAAATACCCCGTGTATCCCTCCTTTCGAGAGGATGGCTCTCTTGAGCAATAAAGCAACCTATTCAAACTGGTGAGCCCTCGGGGGCTCCCTCTCCGGAGGTAACCCCCCGTTGGCTCACCGACAGGAGTAGGGAGGTCCTCTCGGACCCCCGAACCTGTATAAATCCTCGTGTCATTTTTTACCCTCGTAGACGACGGCCCTTCAGACGGCCGACGTCCACCCCCTCACTCGTGTTTGGTTTTTACACCTACAACACAAACTAATACAAGTTTCAACACACAGAAAAATGTTGCCCCTCAGAGTGAGCACGAGACCAAGAGAAACAGTCAAAAGGAAATGATCTCTTAAAACAAAATTACAAGTCCGCGGATGAGGGCACATGTCCCACAAGGAGAAATTTTCAACCTCCAAGAATCAAAATAAAACACTGCTATGGAAAACCCAAGAAACTCTTAAGCTGTAACAACAGAAAAGTTGCAAGTTACCATTCTTAACTCCAACCTCACATACCTATGGTACACATTTTCCGTTAACAAAGAAGGCAATTTTCTTTGATTACAACATTACTTGCCAACCCAAACCAGAAATGCCTTTAAAACCAAATCACATTAACTACATTGGAACCAAACAGAACCTTTCCATACGTCACATTGCTCAATTAATTCCATCTACTACATAAATCATGAACTCCCAAAAGACCACGAATACAAAACTCCAAACATTTCATTTAACTGATATTACAAAAGGCAATTAACTTACTTTCTTTCTAGAATAATCACCACCACTATGACGAGTCAGAATCTCTTGTGGACATCTTACTAACATCAAGAATAATCTACCCTTAACACGACTCGTTATCGTCAACTCTTCCTTTATTAAGCCCCCAAAGGCTTACCAAAATGTTACATACCCCTTTATCCTCTCATCCTCAATTGAGTGTATACCAAAATCTTATACTCTCACTACAACAACCACTTTATTTTAGAGGAAAACTACTGCACAAATTAAAAGGTTCTTCCAAAACCCTTTCGTCAAAGACATACTATTATCTGATAGTTCTACCATCATGTAAATATTGTTCATCCATTAAATCCCATCAGTTTATCTCTTAGTGATGCTCAACACCAAACATTAATAGACATTAATTGCACCTAGCAATTACTTATAATCACTAAGTATCCACAAAAGGTTACTCCAAGATTAATATCCACTAAGACAATAATCTAACTCCTTTTGAACTTTACCATCTCAAACGATTAGATTAATCCATTGAGACCCGTTAATCCAATTTACCAAAGAAGTTTACCAAATGTTTCACTCTTAAATGATCAACTCAATTTCATCAATATTCTACACCTCTTATTAACTCTATTGATTACAATTAGGTATAACCATACTCTTAATCACAGCTCCTCGAGAACTACTACAAGACATTTTCAAATTAATCAACTTTCCTTTCATGTATCTTAGTTAGGATCGATCATGCACACACTGCAGACCTAACCTGATAACCCATATCATATCCATTAATTGCTTTGGTTATAACCGCTCACTTAACCAAGACAACAAAGCACTAAAAGGTTTAACATCTTCTTTCATAAAAGTGATCCATTAATCTTCATCACTCAAAATACCCAAGAGAGATACAATGAGTCAAAGCCTCCACGTACTAAAGGACTTGCAAAAATAAACTTTCATTAACCAAAAACATCAAGCGAATAAATAGGTCATGTTTTCCGATGAGAAAGACAAAACTCCAATAAAAAGGTCAACTTGACAATCAACCAAGTTCGCTAATCGCAAGAATAACTCATCGGTTGGGAAAACAACGATTGCTTTACGGGACAAATTAAGCCAATAGAAACATATCAATCCTTTTCCAAGCAACCCATCAACCAGGATGAACTAATAACCCAAGAGAAACTCCTCAATCACCACTAGATAAGAGTTGACCAATTCAAATTCAAGGAAGAGAACAACTCTTCTAAAGATACTCACCATTCTCATACTATGAACGGTGGTGTAGCCTGGTAAAGCCCAGGGCCACAACCACGACCTCAACCTCTCAACCTGGGTTAGCCCCACATATAATAACCATAATATTATAACATAGATATATTAGATCATCTCATAACAGGAATCATCAATACAACGTAACGGAAACGTAAATGCAATGCAATAACCCAATCCCACCTACTGTGCTTAGTGTGTCAAGTTTAATAATTCAAAAACCACGGACCTACAGCCCGCTCTAATACCAAATGTAACACCCCAGCCAAACAAAGGCCTGGAATGCTACTAAATTAAATAAATTAAACGTAATCAAACTAAAACATCTTACAAAATTGCGGCAGAACCTTCTTTGTATAGTTACCTATATTGGAGGTTCCAACAGATAGTTATAAGATATAAAGTTAATCCAAATTGCAATTTGATCAAGACGTAATCAAAACTGACTATTCGTTACTATGACATCCATAGTAACTAAACATCTAAGAAATAGATCATGAGCATCCAAAAGGTCTATTCATTTGTTACAGACTAATCCAATCAAGCAATAATCAATATGAGTACTTTAAGCAGTTCATTCATCTCCTAGTTAATTTTTCTTTCATTCTATGGTGGGTAGTTCGTGCAGAAGTGCAAGAAGTCTAATTCTTCCTTTTCCCCATGCATGCCGATCTCGTATAAGTACCTAAAACACAACAAACAACAAGAGGTGAGTCCAAGACTCAGCAAATATAATAAATGGCATCAACAACATACAAGCGTGTAATTCATCAACTATACTTCACAAATCCACATATCAATCACCTTACACACACATGCTATGCAATATGCTCAAAATTATCCTTTTCCTTCTCTTTCCCTTTTGCATTTTACCGGTAATGCAAAGTGTGCATCCGTCGATGCACACCCATGCCTGTGCCATCTGGCACAGGGACCATTGCCCATACTCCGCAAGTATGGGGACCAAAGCCCATGCTTTACAAGCATGGGGACCTTTAGCCCGTCATCAACATGATGGGGACCTCAAGAGTTGCTTGGTCATCTCATGACCAAGTCTTCAATAAGCCAACATGATGCATATATATGAATTTCTCAAATTAATACAAACATGCATCTGCAACAACATTGCAAATGAATATCCCATTCATACTACAAAGCTCATAAACATAAACTTCACAACTAGCAAACATCCAAGATTAACACATAACTCATATCTCTAGCAACCATGAACATTACCAACTATACCAACATCACAACTCATGAACACACAATTTCTCATAATTTATATCAAACCTTGCCATTCAACAATATATATTATAACCATCATTATACTTGCCTTCACCGCGAGAGAACGAGGGATGTGCAGGAGGTGCTGCCCCCGGGACCAGTCCACCACCTGAATAAATAATTATAACGCACGCTAAGACAACAGTAGCAGACGAAAACAAACTATATAACAACAATCACTAACTCGCAAAAACGTCGAACTCGATCCCAACCCCAATTCCTAAATGTCGATCTGTCCCCTCGGTGGACAGTCAAATTATAAAATACATATCTATTGTTATAAGAGTCCGATTAAGGTCTTCTTAGACTTTCTGGAAAGGTAATTAAATTCTCCAACTAAGTCTAGTTGGTGAGCCTCTCTGAATCGGCCAAATAGTACCCCTACCAAGCCAGTTAATGCAACATCGATTTTTACGTCAGGCTCTCTGGACAGAACACTAAAAATACAATAACTTTCAGTACGAGTGTCCAAATCTCGAGTTCTTTTGCTTTCTGAAAATCTGAGACAATGGTCTACAACTTTCTTTATACTAAGCTTCTCTGATTTCCCCTTTAACTAATCGTTTCACCCAGATTTCTAAAACTTGTCAGAAAACCAACGATTCTGCAGAACAGTCCCAGTAATAAAATCATAACTTCTGCTACAGAGGTCCAAATTATGTGTTCTAGCACTTTGCGGAAAGACGGCGACGTGCTCTACAATACCCTAGGAGATGTCTAGAACTAATTCTGCCTTTAAACATATCAAAACCTCGATCCTCTCTAATCTGTCCTGAACAGCCCTAAATACCGACATCGCTAGTTAACTAATTGCACAACTAATCGAGGGGGAATTGGGATTACCCTTGAAGAACCCGCTGTCGAACGCGATGAACACCACACGATCCCTCTCCCCTCCCTTCTTCCCCTTCCTTCTTCTTCCTTCTTCTTGGCCGACAGCAATGGGAGAGCACCACCAAGAGGGAGGGGAATAGCAATGGAGTGCAAGGGAGGGGGGTGTCTACTGTAGCACAATACTGTAGTGGCAGCGGGGGTACTGTAGCTCGCGTGCTACAGTAGTGCTAGGGTTTTCCCCCCTTCTTTGATTGGTGGCCGGCCCCTCATAGGCCTTCTGGGCCAAGGCCCGAGGCCTAGGTTGCCAAGGATTTGCATAAAACCCCTATTTTTTTCCTTCTGCTAAACTCTTTTCTATTTGGTCCTTCTCCCTAATTTTAATTATTCTCTCTCGAATTATATTTGGGGTATTAAAGCTCGCGCATGTGAGAATCCAGTTCCCTTGTCGATTCTTGCTCATACTGATGCGACCATGGAACCTCGACGGATACCAACGTCTTATGCCACAATGCTTGTTCTGACCTCTCCAGTATACGTACCGGACGAGACTCGGATGTGAGGTCTTACTCGTTGATCAACAGCTCTAATGAAACCTCAAAACTCCGAATCACCCAGGTACTCATTTAGCACTAGAACATACCAGACATTGCGTACTCCGCATATGGACCCCAAGGCGGTCCTAGCGATACGCCATCTTCCAAAATTCCCCGCAACTATCGGAAACAACCAATGTATACTTTGGGCTATCTTTCTCTTCGGGACCAAACCACATAACTTGCACGTAACATATGGAACTCTTGTTCCATCTCTCAGTCGACCTCTTCATCATAATAAGGAGAACCCCTGTTAAGCAGGGACGTGCAACACAACTTATTTTAATCAAACTTTAATAATCAGATTCAACTAAAAACCAAGGATTCACAATGCAATCCCAACTTTCCTCCAAAACACTCAAATCCAAAATCGAAGATTCCTCACGAAAACATTTTCACATTCCATCTAGGTAGTTCACAAATAAACTCCACATAAGCCAAAAAGAAATTACTCGAATGCTCAAATCAAACACTTCGTTTGTTTTCCTGAACCAGATAGAACCACCTTGTCAACATAAGTCAACTCAAATTGTACATGATCTCCATCATAAAAATCCAACTCAAACAAGAATCAATAGAGCACTTCTCTACTCGAGAGAACATTCTTTTCTCAGATGTTCTTTTAAGAAATAAACCCTTTCCCAAATCATGGGTGTCCAGAATTATCACACTAACTCCTACTTCTTAACCGACAATCCCAAAACGATTCTCAAACCGAAAGAACAACCATACTTTTTTAGAGGGACTCTACTAATCTATAAAAAGATTCTCTAGTCCACTCCTATACTAAAGGAATTATTTTCACAAATGGTTTCCAACACCTCAATAGAGATTTTTCACCCACAACCACATCATCTCATTCATTAAAGATAATCTACTTCAAATTCTCAAAGACACATACTCATTTACTTTATCCAAAGTATTCTATCAAAGATCAACACACTATTCAAAATTCGCTCATTTATCTACCTCTACACATAATATTGGGTCTCCAAGGTCCTATCATAAAATGGAAAGCCCAAATTCAACCTCCAAGTCTCCTACCATGAATTTCGGTATAATTGATAGGAAATACTCAAATTTGTTTACTAAAATTTCACTGACTCAACAATAACCTCGATTATTAATATCAACATTCCTCACTTATCAAGTAACCGCCCAATGCGATTCATTACACCAATATTAGACCTTCTCTAACCCACACCAATCAAATACGATTACTCGACCACAATAAACCCATTAACAAAATCCTAACTGATTGACCAGAATTCAAACATACTCAATCACTAACATCAATAAATAAATATATTTTTGACCAAGTTATCCTTAGAGATAATCTAACTCCCATAGGGTTACTTACTTAGGCCGAGTCATACTTGACAATATCTCAACAACCTGCTATCCCATTAATTAACACGACTATTAGATTTCTCTACACCGCTATTCTCATTAAATTACACTATCATACTTCTTCTACACAATCTTACCGAGTACCCAAATGCGATACTCTAATAAACTGATTAAGATTTCCATACTTGTTAATTCTAATGTTCTGTCAAAATGAACACCAAATCTTGGACCACCTCTCGCTATAGGTCCTACTAGTTGTAACAACAAAATCTGTTAGCTCCAAAGACAAACATTCTTTTTAAATCAATTCCTCTCCAAGGATTATTCTAATAAATTGATTTATTACTCAAAGCCTCTCAAACAACCAACACCTAAAGGTTCACAACATCATCTACTAGACCACCACTATCTAGTTGCCAAAACACAACCGAAAAGACTTCGCAACGCAATTCAGTTAACCCTTTTCTTAAAAGAAGAGACAAATAGAAATAAATTTCAGCACAGCGGAAAACGTTACCACTTACCGTAGTTACAAGATCAAGAGAAATAATCAAATAGCAATGATCTCGAAAAACCAAAGATGAGACCCTAGTTGAGGGCACAGGTCCCTCAAGAAGGAATACCAAACCTCCATAAATCATAATAAAACATTGGTATTGAAACTCATGAAACCCTTAAGCTGTAACGACAGAAAAAAATTGCTGATTATAATTCTTAACTCTAACCTCAAATACTTGTGGTACACATTTTCCGTTAACAAAGAAAGCAGTTTCCTTTGATTATATCGTTACTTGCCATCCCAGGAAAGAAGTGCCTTTTAAACCAAATCACATTAATCGCTTAGGAGCCAAATAGAACTTCCCAAAAGACCATGAATGCAAAACTCCAAACATCTCTTTTAACCAATTTTTCGATAGGTAGTTAACTTACTTTCTTTCTAGAAGAATCATCACCACAATAACCACTTTATTTTTTAGAGAGAATCTACTACACAAATTAAAACATTATACCAAAACCCTTTCATCATGGACTTACTATCATCCGACTATTCCACAATCATGTAAATATAAGCCATCTATTAAATCACATCAGTTCAACTCTTATAGATGTGCAACACCAAACATCAACACACAACAGTTGCACTCCAACCGTTGATGCTAACAACTGGCTTCATTATGAAACCTAGTTGCTACCTACTTTCCTTTCCAAATCACCAGAACAATTACAAACACATATTCCACCGTTCCACTTCATATTCATAATTTGGTACAAAATCATAATAAAACTTCAAGAAACGAGATCTTCCATCATTCAAAACTCTCAACAACACTACAACAAATTTATTCCATCGTTCTATATAGAAGAGCTAGCCAGACCTCTTCCCACAAAATTCTAGATCCACTAGTTTCTATCCCTTCAATCTTTTTGTAGGCAAATCCAATATTGAATCATGATAAGAAATATGTAGACCTAATAACTATATATGTTCACCACGTATCTATAGAAAAGATGATTCCCAGTTTAATATCCACTAAAGAAATAACCCAGCGTCTCCTCAACTTTCCCTTTGCACACCGTTAATTTCATCCACTAAGACCAAATAATCCAACGAGGTTAGCAAACTAACCAATTTTAGTGGTCAAACCAGTTCATCAAATTTCCACACTTCTTAATAACTCCTTTAACTTCAATTAATTATAGCCATACCCTTAATCACAGTTCATCAAGAACTACTATAAGACCCTTTCAAATTAATCAACTTCCCTTTCAAGGATCTTAGTTAAGATCGATCATGCACACACTTCAAACCCAACCTAATAATCCATTAATTTCTTTGATTATAACCTCTCACTTAACCAAGACAAAACATCGCTAAAGGGTTTAACATCTTCTTTCATAAAGGAGAACCATTAATCTTCAATACTCAAAATACCCAAGAGAGATACATTGAGTCAAAGCCTCTATGTACTAAAGGACATGCAAAAGGAAGCTTTCATTAACCAAAAACATCAGATCAAGCGAATAAGTGGGTCATGTTTTCCAATAAGAAAGACAAAACTTCACTATAAAGGACAAACTTGACAATCAACCAAGTTCACCAGCCGCAAGAATAACTTATCGGTTGGAAAAACAATGATTGCTTTACGGGACCACTTAAACCAATGGAAACACAACAACCTTTCTTAAAGAATCCCATCAAATGGAATGGACTACTACTCCAAGAGAAGTTCATTAGCCACAACTAGACAAGAGTTGACCAAATTAAAATTTTTATGGAAGGGAACAACTCTTCTAAAGATATTCACTATCAACACCTGTACTAGGATATCTGAGGTAACCACCTCCCTATTCTCATGCCGCGAACGGTGGTGTAACCTGGTACAGCCCAGGACCACAACCATGACCTCAACCTCTCAACATGGGTTAACCCCACACCTAATAACCATAGTATTATAATATAGATATATTAGATCATCTCATAACTGGAATCATCAATACAACACAACTGAAGCATAAATGCAATGCAAAAACCTATTCCCCACTACTTTGCTTTGTGTGTCAAGTTTAATGATTCAAATACCATGGACCTACAGCCCGCTCTGATACCAACTGTAACACCCCAGCCAATCAAAGGCCTGGAATGCTACTAAATAAACATGATAACTAATTAAAATGTAAGACTTAATTCTAAATTTCGGTAGAACCTCCTTTGTATAGCTAAGTATATCGGAGGTTCCAACAATTGCATATATCATAATCAATTCTCTAGCATCCAAAATTCATCAAGCATTCAGAATAACCTATTTAGCTAAAGCATAAACAAGCATAATCAAAATATGCTACTCTCATTATTACAAATCAACCAATGCATTCAAGCATAACCATAATCAATCCTTAAGCTGTTTGCTTATTATTAAAGTACAATCTAAATGTTATTCATCTTAATAGATATGTGGTAGTGAGTGCATCCAAATTAAGCCTACTCCCTCCCATGCATGTCGTTCTTGCAAGTGGTACCTAAAAATACAACAAAAGCAAGTGTGAGCCCAAAGACTCAACAAGTATCAATAAAGAAACATTAAGCTCACAGTTATAGTATCAACATACCATAAGAAACATTACACTAAAACAACTCACATGTTTATGTAATGCAAATGAGCAATGCATCTTTTTCTCTTTTACTCTTTTCGCATTTTACCGGTAATACGGGGTATACAACCGTCGATGTATACCCTTGCCTGTTCTCTCTAGAACAGGGACTAAGAGCCTATACTTCACAAGTATAGGGACCACAGCCCATCATCTTCATGATGGGGACCTCTACTCAATGCCCATATTCCAAGAATATGGGGACCATAAGCCCGTCATCTACATGATGGGGACCTCAAAAATACATAATTGGTCACCACGTGACCAAGTCCCAGGTATGTTCTCATTATGCACATGCACTAGTACTCTATCTTTTAATAATATGTAAATCAACAATTACATACCAAGATCTCAAACTTTAAATAACATGTATTGCGTCAACAACAAACAAGAATAACCTTTAATCATAACTCAAGCATTCGCCAATCTTATTCATACATATCACACTATCATTCATTCATAGCTAATATGTATAAAACACAAACACTCACTATCAAACAATCATAAATATACTAACAACTAGAATACTTGCCTCAACCGTGTGGGAACGGAGGACACGAAGAGGGCGCTGCCCCCGGGACTAATCCCCCACCTGAATATAATTATAAGGCATGCTAAGACAATCATACTGGACCAAAAACATAAATAATAGCACAACCGAACTCGCCATACTCTCAAGCGCATTTCCAATTTCCAACTCCTAAAGATCGATCTGTCCCCTCTGTGGACAGCCATAATCTAAAATCAATATATTTTTTTACAAGAGTCCAAATGAGGTGTTCTTAGACTTCCTAGAAATTTTAACAACATCTCCAACTAAGTCTAGTTGGTGAGCCATCCTGAATCGTCCATCTAATACCCCTACCAAGCCAATTAATAAAACATCGATTTCACGTCGGGTTCTCTGGACAGTATACTAAAACTGCCATAACTTTCATTAAGAATGTCCAAATCTCGCGTTCTTGAGCTTTCTGGAACGCTGAGACAATAATCTACAACTTTTATTATATTGAGCTCCTCTAATTTTCTATTGAGCTCCTCTAATTTTCTATTTAACTACTCTCTTAATTCGGATTACTAAAACCTGTCAGAATACCGACAGATCTGCAGAATAGTCCCACTAATAAATTCATAATTTCTGCTACAGGGGTCCAAATAATGCGATCTAGAACTTCATGGAAAGATGATGACGTTGTCTACATTACTCCAGTAGACGTCTAGAACTGAATCCACAGATAACTACCTCAAAACTGTTGGCCAACACTGACTGCACTAAAACGGATCTACTACCAACATCGCCTAAATACACAAATACTTTACCAAACGAATGGGGATCAGGGTTTACCCTTGAAGATCCGCTGAAGTACATGAAGAAGACCCCACGATCTCCCTTCCCCTTCCTTTCTCCCTTCTTCCCCTTCCTCTTCCTCTTCTTCTTGGCCTGGCAATCACCCGGGTGACCTTCCTTCTTCCTCCACTTGGTCAGTAGCAACAAGGATCTTCCTCACTGGCAGCGGGTGAGGAGATGCACTAGAGCAAGGCACTGTAGTGGTGGTGGTACTGTAGCTAAAGTACAGACTAGGGTTTCCCCCCTCCTTTTATTAGTGGCCGGCCCCTTATGGGCCTCCTAGGCTAAGGCCTGAGGCCCAAGTTGCCGAAGAACTGTAGAAACCCCCTTTTTCTTATGTCTAATTTCTCTTTTGAACGCTTTCTTTCCTAGAATAAATCGTAGTATTACAAGAACCTAGTGCTAAGAAAGGTGAAATTAAATTGAAAGGTTCTATTTTACTTGCTACTAAGTCTGATATTTGTGAGATGGAAGATAGCAAATCTGATTGGTATGCTTTAGTGTGCAAAGAAGCCTTATTTTCTTTTGAGGATACGCCTCCTGCTGTTGCTCACATTTTGTAGGAGTTTGCTGATGTGTTTCCAAGTGACATACCTCTGGGGCTGCCTCCAATTCGAGGGATTGAGCTGTAATATACCGTTTAACCTTTGAGATTTAATTGAGTGAGAAATAAAATTAAATAGAATTAAAATTAAATTAAATGAAGTTAGAAGCATAACTTGGACTTATTTTCTTAGAGAATGGGCTGCCCACGGTTTCTTTGGCCCAAGGGACCAACCCTATAAGGCAAAAGACAAGGACTCCCAAACCCTAGCATCTTTGTTTCTCCCCTAATTCTCCTAACCCAGCCGCCATTTCCCATTTTCCTCCACCAAGCCGCCGTTTCCCCTGTGCTAGACGCCGCCCCCTCTCTGGGCCTCGCTTTGCTTCCTCTCCCGCTCCCAGGACGCCGCTACCAACGACGGCACCACCACCGTCATCATCCTTGCCGGGTCCATACTCCGTTAGGCGCGGTCGCTCCTCTCATGGCGCCCACCCTCATCGCTTGCCTGACGGCGCCGCTTTCCGGCCGTTGCATTCGCCGGCTCCACCGATCCTGGCCGGTTGAGCCCGTGCCGTCCCCCTCGGCCTGGCCTCCGGTCACTGGCGTCACCTTCTCCAACCTTGCGCTCGTGCCCCCGGTGCTGCCGGCTTGGCTCGTCCCTGTTGCGCTTGCCGCCAGCCTACTGGCCTGTCGCCGCTCACCTCCCAGTCCTCCTACGCGCTCGGCCTCGCTTGGGAGGTCGGCTGCGCCCACGCGCCTCCAGTGGCTGGCACCACCCTGGCCCAGTTCGGGCCTCGTGGGCGTCGTCACTGGTGGATCTAGAGGGTTTGGTGCTGAAACGTCCCGGGTTCTTGCGCTGCGAGGCTTGCTCGTCATGACGGGGGAAAGGAATTCTTCTGCTGGTGCGCGTGTGATGGATGAGATAATGAAGGAGGTTCCCATGGCCATGATTGAGATCCTGGATCTTGACCTTAGCTCGATGTCGTCCGTGCGAAGATTTGTGGAGAAGTTTAATGCGTTGAACCTCCGACTGAACATTCTTATTAGCAATGCAGGGATTGCATTTGTGCCTTTCAAGCTTTCTGAAGATGGCATTGAGATGCATTTGTGCAACTAATCACTTGAGAAGATCAAAGTTACGGCTAAAGAGAGTGGCATAGAAGGTGTTCGAAATATGCCCTAGAGGCAATCATAGAGATGATTATATTTCATTATATTCATGACATTGGATAATGTGTTATCTTGTTCCTAGAATAATATTGTTAATATTTATTATCAAGTATGTGACTTGGTTGTGAAACTCTATATTTCTGCGATAATTATTCTTACACGATCCCTGGTCGTAAACATATGAGGACACATATGAATAGACTAGCATATGTATTGGTTGATGACTATGTTTCACGAGTCATAGATATGGAGATATCAAACCAATAATATGGACACATGTTAGAGAACATGATGTTGGATAAGACCCACCTTGAGGCACTATTGAGATTGTTATGAATCTATGTGTCATTAGTTGGTCTCAAGCAATGATGATGTATAATCCTTAGACCTGAGATCAGCATGGTTTCCTACATGTGTAAGAGCACTCTTAGGGGTTGCCAAACGCTACACCGTAACTGGGTAGTTATAAAGGTAGCTTTCGGGTATGCTCTGAAACATGGAGAGGAATGTGACTGGTCGGATATGGGATTTGCCCCTCCTAACATAACAGGAGAGATGTCTCTGGGCCCCTCGTTGTGATCGGATAAAGAAAGTGCATGGCCATGCCACTAGTAGTCGAAGAGTTCGACCACGTAAAGTTATCTGATACTCGATCGAGAAAGTATTGAACAGTCCATGGATGACACAACATCTCACCTGGAGTTCAACCAGACATCGTGAGGCAAAGGGAGTATACACGAGTAGGTCGCTCAGTCGACGATTCTGGTGATGCGTATGCAAATCTGAGCTAGTCGAGAGGCGGTCGAACGTAATCACAGAGTGGTCGTAACCTGGTCGTAAGGAGTTACGAACTGGTCGTGACCACATACGAACTGGTCGTATACAGATAGGACCTGGTCGTAAGTGATGAAGACCTGGTCGTAGATCATATTGCATTAAGGTTCGTCCGATATAATTTGTGTGTATTCGGGAATCGATATGCTCTGCTAGGAGCCACTACGACTTGTGGTCGAAAACGGTTTCCGACTCACAACCGAACTACACATGAACCTACAGGGTCACACACTTAACGGGTTGGAACAAACCAGTACGAATGCGATTCGTAAACGTGTTCGGATAGGATCCGTCACGAGCACTATATAAGGAGGTGCATGAGGCTGTTGGGAGGCATGCGTGAAACACCACCAAAACCCTAGCCGCCATCTTCTTGAGAGCTCCACCGTGCAACTTGGTGCTGGCACACCGGCGTTCGGTTGTTCCTTCCCTGGACGTGTGGATACCGTAGGGGCGCTACTACGATTGTTGCGCTTGAGGACGATCCGCGATCTTCACAAGGAACCGCAGACGTTGCTGGAGGAGACGATCGACTACGACCACTACATCGATGTGCTCTTCGTTGGACCAGGCTGCTCCAACCCTTCTTCCGCTGTTCTGCGCGTCTAGTGGTAACGATCTATGATCATCTACTTGCATGGATTCCTGGTTTGCGTGGTAGAAAATTTTGTTTGTAGCTATCGTAGCCTACCCGTGACCCTACAGAAGGAAGGGTTGTGATAGTTGTTTCTAACAACTACAAGCACCCATATCAGGAGGGAATTCATTTTGACAAGATTATTGAGGAATCTGGTTATATAAGCATGCTTGCTTATGGCTAGTCAAGCTTAGCACATATTGCATTCAAATGAATTATCTATCCGCTTTAAGGGTGCGTTGGTTGATGGCGCACAAGTGAGTGAGGCCACTGTGAATCTCTTATCGCTCTCAAAGGTCATATTTCAGCGCTACCGAGTGGTTGGACATTCATTGGATCTAATTATTTGTAGGTGGTGGTCTTTACACAGTGCGCGTCGCTCGGTGGTGGTGAGAACCGGGGTTAGAGCGTTCCGCCTTTCTGTCTTTCGTCTCCCGGTTGAGGCAAGTGCAGTAGTGTTATTGAGTGGTTATATTTCAAAATTGTTGGTGTTTACTATTTGGTAATGTGATAGGCATGAATGCTATAGTTTAATGATAATGCTTACTACTTGGTCACGTTGATGAGCATGAATACTATAGTTGAATGAGGATGATTTTTATGATGATGCTTACGGGATGAAGCGTACATGGAAATGTTTACCTGACGACGCCTGCTAATGTTTATGTGATGACGCTTACATGGTAGTGTTCATATGACGATGCTTACTACTTGGGAACATTTACATGACGCTACATGTTAATAGTTACATGATGATGCGTACCTAGTGATGTCTATATGGGTATGCTTACATGAGAATGGTTACATGTTGATGGCAGTAGTGATGAGACAAGGTGAGCAATGAGATTACTTTGTTAATGATAACAATGATGAGTTGGTATTGTGCTTTAAGTACCATGTTAATACTTAAATGTTCGTATTCAATCCATGTGGTTACCTCCATGATAGAGAGCATGTTGTTTTTGTTCAGTATTCATATGTCATACCATGCATCCATAATACATGTTTCAATCCACGGGAGTGGATCATTATATCGACCCATCAATTCCGGTATGGGCACGTAAGACCCACCATTCCAATGTGGGCAATTTGGGACACCGTCATTTAAAGCGTTCTTCAGACGGGGCTTGGATCCGCATTTTGTTAAATGCGGGCTTAGGTGAACACCGACGGTGTGTCACCAACAATACCGTATTTGCATGTGTGTAGTCCCTTCATTTCGTCCAAATCATTCATTCCATTCATTCAAGTGTTAGATTCGTGCTTATTTCATACAATTTATTGTTGTTGTTCATGATGTGATCGTTTATTTCCTTTATTTGTTTATGGTGCTATCATAAGAGATGGATTTGTGTTTTGTCTTCTTTGTTGTTCATGATGTGATTGTTTATTTCCTTTGTTGCTTATGGTGCTATCATAAGAGATGGATTTGTGGTCTATAATCTTTGTTGTTCATGATGTGATTGTTTCATCCTTTGACTACTTATGTTGCTATGTTTGATTTACTATTGCACTTTGCTGAGTCATGGACTCACTCTTGTTGTTGGTTGTGGTTTTAGGTACCCCCTTCAAGAACGGCATGCATGGGAGGGAATAGATTTAAGTCTGGTTGCACCTTGGCACAAACAATTCACGGATGAATAATTTGGATGATGATTTAATATTGAGAGTAATGCTTAAATGATTTTTATGACTTATGCTTGGTATAATTTGTAATAGAGTTGATAGAAGATTATGGATGCCCTTTTGATTATGTTTTAGTTGCTTAGCATATTTTGGATGTCGTTGATGATTAGAGTATTGAATTGATGTTATATAAAATTGTTTGAACCTTCGGCATAGCCATCTATACAAAGGAGGTCCTGTCGAAATTCAGTAAATAGACTTAGTTTTATTTGTTACTCTATTATTTTAGTAGCATTCGTGCTCATGTTGAAATGGGGTGTTACTGATTAGTATCGAGCGGGTTTAGGTCCGTGGTAGCTGAAATATTAAATTGACACACTATGCACAGTATGATGGGAATGGGTTAAGCATTGCATTTACGTTTTTATTATGTCGCTTTGAGCATTGCCGTTATGAAATGATTATGAATATTTATGATATACCTATATGATTATTATATGTTATAATACTAGATGACGAGAGACTCAGGTCATGGTTGTAACCGTGGGTCGCCAGGTTACACCACCGTTTGGGGTATGAGATTAATGGAGTGGTTACCTTGGGTTAACCAGTTCCAGGTATTGAGTGTGAGTTTCTTTAGGAGAATTTTCGTCTTCCTTGAGTTTGGAATGATTATTCTTGTTTAGACGTGGTGGATGAGCTTTCTTGGATTAGTGGTTCATTGCAGTTGAGAGGTGTTCATCGGTCTTTATTGGTTTCCTTAAAGCAAACCTTTGATCTTTAGAATGACGAGTTGTTTTGCTGAGTATAAACGTAGTTGATTTATGAGGTTGATCTTTTATTTGGAAGTTTTGTCATTCTTGTTGGGAAGCGTGACTCGTTTAATCGCTTGGTATTTTGGTTATTGGAAGCTTTAATTTGCATGTTCTTCATTGTGTGGAAGCCTTTGGCCCCAATGTATTCTTCTCGAGGTACTTTGAATACTGAGTTTTAAGGCTTCCCTTTCATGAGGGAAAGCGTCAAAGTTCATTTGCATTGTCCTGCCTTGGTTAAGTCAGAGCAACTGTTGTCTTTCCGACCAATGCACTATCTTTGCTGTAATACCCCGGCCTACTCGTAGTGCAGCGCATGTGGCCCATGCGGAGTCATGTGGTGGGATTAGTCCCATATTGCTTATCTAAAGTGAGTTGTAGTAGTATATAATGCCTATTGGGTCCAAACTTAGCACCTCCGGGTTAACCCTTTTACACGAAACGAAGACGAAAGTGTAAGTGAGGTGCTATGTGTGCGCGGGTCTGCCCCACGGTGGGCTGGGCATTAAGCGGATTTTGGGCCAGGGTGTTACATTTGCTACTTGCAAACTTTGTTCTTGACAAGATTGTTCTCTTTTCATGAAAAGTCCTATCTTTCTTGTTGCAAATTGTGATCCTATGATTTGTTTGGTATTATGGATAATGGAAACGTTTTTTTACAAACTTCATTGAAGAGAGTTTTGACTCTACACATTTCTTTTGGAGTAGTTGGAGTGTTGGGGTTTAGGGTCTTTTCTTTGATTCAGAAAGTGTCAAAACCTTCGCAAAGTGTTGTGGTGGTTGAACTGTTCCGAGCAAAAACGATGTGTTGAAAAATTTTATTGGTTCTTAAGTGGTTCTTGTGGTTTGGTCTTAAGATCTTATCTTATTCGAGTTGTCAAGGTATTATTGTAGATAAAGGATTATTTTACGTGTTAAAGGAGAGCGTAGTAGGAGTCTTTAATGTTTGGAGTCAAGTTTTGTAACTTGTGGTTATTTGAATCGTGCCTAAACTTTCTGCTCTTTCCGCACAAGAGTTGTCGAGTTTCAATCGCAATGTCATTTTCTTACTAGTTGTTATTTGCTATTCCCTTTTGAGGGATGTGTGCCCTCAACTGCGAACTCAACCTTTGTTTTCCAAGATCATCGCTATTGGATTATTTCTTTTGGTCTTGTGTTCACTGTGAGGAGCAACGTTTTCTTGTGTGTCAAACATTGTCCTTGTTCGCCTCTTTCGTTTGAGAAAGGATCAACCTTTTTGTGTGGCAAAGTTTTACACAGCGTAGTTTGGCAACGGTTTGGTGGTGGTCAAGTAATTGTAGTGGTGAGATTTTGCTACCAAGCTATTGGAGGAGTAGTAGAAGATGAATTGGTTTTGATCTGTATCTCTTGGAGGAAACTTGATTCAAAAGGAATGTATGGCTTCGAAGTAAATCTGAATAGTGTTACGACTCAGTAGAACCCATGGTGTAGTGTAATTCCAGAACCTTAGTTCATGTTAAAATGTTGGAAAATTATCGAAGGTATGGAAACTTTGATCAATTTTATAGAGTAACGCAATTTGATCGTATTGCGAGATTGTGTGGGTGATTCCTGATGATGTCGATGAGTGATTATGTTGGAATCGTGGGAATGTTAGAGATTTAATCTGATGATTTCTCTATGTGTCATAAGAGAAGTTCGTTGTAGAGGTCTTGGGGGTTAAATTTGGGCTTTGCATTTTTATGCTAGAACTTTGGTCGCCCAATGATGGTGTAGAGAAAATAGAATGTTGGAGTACTCTGAGCAGTGGAATAATCATTGATAGAACCATTCTGCCAAATTAATTTCGTCAGTAGAGGGAGTTGTCTAGAGTGTTCGGTGGGATCAATAGGGTCTCTCCTTAAAGGTGTGGATGGTGTATTTTGGTTTGAGCATAATTTGTGGATGTTAAATTAAGAGGTTTTGAGCTCGTGGGGTATGTGATGAATTCGAATTCCAAGGTTTGAGAGGAGTTTTCTTCCTAAAAGGGAAACAAAGAAAAGGATGTTCCTTGAGTAGTGAAATGTTTTCTTAATTCTTGTTTGAGCTATGTGTTTTTGACGGATGTCTTTCGCAAATTGAGCTTGACTTTATGATGACATGTGTGGTCCTTATCAGTTCAGAAAGAGGAAATGAAGTATTTGATTTGGTGTTTGAGCGGTTGCTCTTTCGGCTTATGTGGTGTTTATTTGTAAACAGCCTACATGGAAAGCGGAAGGGATTTCATGATGAATCTTCGCTTTTGAGTTTGACCCTTTTTGGTGAAAAGTTGTCGTTTCATAGTTGCGATGAGAATCTATTATTTTCATCTCGGTTTTGGTTACCAAAGAGTTGTTTAAAGCGAATCCTGTTGTGTGTTCAGGGTTAAAGGAGGTGCTCCTTGTTCAGATGAAGAAACCAATTGGGAAGTGGGACAAGAGTTCCATGTGGGTTGTGCATGTTTGTGCTTTAGGACCAAAGGTAAGGTTGGCCCGAGGTACATTAGCTTATTTTCGTTAGATGCGGGGATTAGTAAGTGGGCGTATCGCTATGACCGTCTCGAGTCCATACGCGAGGACGCAACGTCTTGTTTGTTCTAGGGCTGAGTGAGAACCTCGAAAAGTCAAGTTTTGAGGGTTCGTTAGAACTGTTGACTATTGAGTAAGACCCCACGTCCAGGTCTCGTCCGGTACATATATTGGGGAGGTCGGGACGAGTATTGGGGCATAAGACGTCGGTAACCGTTGAGGTGCCATGGGTGTACCCATGTCGAGCATGAGGCAACTTGGGAGCTAGAGTTTCGCATGCGCGAGCTTTATCCAGACCTGTTGGCTCCGGGTACGTGTTAATTCGTTGTTTCCAATTCCGTGGCAATTTGTTCTCGTGTTCATTACGACGGTGAGAATTTGGGGTCGAATTCTGTTAAGGGGGTAGAATGTAATATACCGTTTAACATTCGAGATTTAATTGAGTGAGAAATAAAATTAAATAGAATTAAAATTAAATTAAATGAAGTTAGAAGCATAACTTCAAACTTATTTTCTTAGAGAATGGGCTTTCGGCCCACGGTTTCTTTGGCCCAAGGGGACCAACCCTATAAGGCAAAAGACAAGGACTCCCCAAACCCTAGCATCTTTGTTTCTCCCCTAATTCTCCTAACCCAGCCGCCATTTCCCATTTTCCTCCCCCAAGCCGCCGTTTCCCCTGTGCTAGACGCCGCCCCCTCTCTGGGCCTCGCTTTGCTTCCTCTCCCGCTCCCAGGACGCCGCTACCGGCGACGGCACCACCACCGTCATCATCCTTGCCGGGTCCGTACTCCGTCACGCGCGGTCGCTCCTCTCCGCCGGCGCCCACCCTACCGTCGCTGCCGACGGCGCCGCCTTGCCGACCGTTGCTTTCGCCCGGCTCCACCGGTCCTGGCCTCGGTTCAGGCCCCCGTGCCCGTCCCCCCTGCCGGCCTGGCCTCCGGTCACTGGCGTCACCCTCTCCAACCTTGCGCTCGTGCCCCGGTGCTGCCGGCTTGGCTCGTCCCTGTTGTGCTCGCCGCCAGCCTACTGGCCTGTCGCCGCTCACCTCCTAGTCCTCTTCTGGCGCTCGGCCTCATTGGGAGGTCGGTGCGCATACCACGCCTCGATGGTCGGCACCACCACAGCCCGATTCGGCCTCGTGGGCGTCGTCCTTTGGTGGATCTAGAGGGTTTGGTGTCAAACGTCCGGGTTCTTGTCTTTGCGAGGCTTGCTCGTCATGATGGGGGTAAGGAATTCTTCTGCTGGTGCGCGTGTGATGGATGAGATAATGAAGGAGGTTCCCATGGACATGATTGAGATCCTGGATCTTGACCTTAGCTCGATGTCGTCCGTGCGAAGATTTGTGGAGAAGTTTAATGCGTTGAACCTCCGACTGAACATTCTTATTAGCAATGCAGGGATTGCATTTGTGCCTTTCAAGCTTTCTAAAGATGGCATTGATATGCATTTGTGCAACTAATCACTTGAGAAGATCAAAGTTACGGCTAAAGAGAGTGGCATAGAAGGAAGGGTTGTGATAGTTGTTTCTAACAACTACAAGCACCCATATCGGGAGGGAATTCATTTTGACAAGATTATTGAGGAATCTAGTTATATAAGCATGCTTGCTTATGGCCAGTCCAAGCTTGCGCACATATTGCATTCCAACGAATTATCTATCCGCTTTAAGGGTGCGTTGGTTGATGGCAGACAAGTGAGTGAGGCCACTGTGAATCTCTTATCGCTCTCAAAGGTCATATTTCAGTGCTATCGGGTGGTTGGACATTCATTGGATCTAATTATTTGTAGGTGGTGGTCTTTACACAGTGCGCGTCGCTCGGTGGTGGTGAGAACCGGGGTTAGAGTGTTCCGCCTTTCTGTCTTTCGTCTCCCGGTTGAGGCAAGTGCAGTAGTGTTATTGAGTGGTTATATTTCAAAATTGTTGGTGTTTACTGTTTGGTAATGTGATAGGCATGAATGCTATAGTTTAATGATAATGCTTACTGCTTGGTCACGTTGATGAGCATGAATACTTTAGTTGAATGAGGATGATTTTTATGATGATGCTTACGGGATGAAGCGTACATGGAAATGTTTACCTGACGACACCTGCTAATGTTTATGTGATGACGCTTACATGGTAGTGTTCATATGACGATGCTTACTACTTGAGAACATTTACATGATGCTACATGTTAATAGTTACATGATGATTCGTACCAAATGATGTCTATATGGGTATGCTTACATGAGAATGGTTACATGTTGATGGCAGTAGTGATGAGACAAGGTGAGCAATGAGATTACTTTGTTAATGATAACAATGATGAGTTGGTATTGTGCTTTAAGTACCATGTTAATACTTAAATGTTCGTATTCAATCCATGTGGTTACCTCCGTGATAGAGAGCATGTTGTTTTTGTTCTGTATTCATATGTCATACCATGCATCCATAATACATGTTTCAATCCACGGGAGTGGATCATTATATACGACCCATCAATTCCAGTATGGGCACGTAAGACCCACCATTCCAATGTGGGCAGTTTGGGACACCGTACGAAACGTTCTTCGTATGGGGCTTGGATCCCCGCATTTTGTTAAATGCGGGCTTAGGTGAACACCGACGGGTGTGTCACCAGCAATACCGGTATTTGCATGTGTGTAGTCCCTTCATTTCGTCCAAATCATTCATTACATTCATTCAAGTGTTAGATTCGTGCTTATTTCATACACTTTATTCTTTGTTGTTCATGATGTGATCGTTTATTTCCTTTATTTGTTTATGGTGCTATCATAAGAGATGGATTTGTGTTTTGTACTGCTGTTGTTCATGATGTGATTGTTTATTTCCTTTGACTGCTTATGGTGCTATCATAAGAGATGGATTTGTGGTCTATAATGCTATTGTTCATGATGTGATTATTTCATCCCTTTGACTACTTATGTTGCTATGTTTGATTTACTATTGCACTTTGCTGAGTCATGGACTCACTCTTGCTGTTGGTTGTGGTTTTAGGTACCCCCTTCAAGAACGGCATGCATGGGAGGGAATTGATTTAAGTCTGGTTGCACCTTGGCACAAATAATTCACGGATGAATAATTTGGATGATGATTTAATATTGAGAGTAATGCTTAAATGATTTTTATGACTTATGCTTGGTATAATTTGTAATAGAGTTGATAGAAGATTATGGATGCCCTTTTGATTATGTTTTAGTTGCTTAGCATATTTTGGATGTCGTTGATGATTAGAGTATTGAATTGATGTTATATAAAATTGTTTGAACCTTCGGCATAGCCATCTATACAAAGGAGGTCCTGTCGAAATTCAGTAAATAGACTTAGTTTTATTTGTTACTCTATTATTTTAGTAGCATTCCAGGCTCATGTTGGGCTGGGGTGTTACATGAGCATCAAATTGATTTAATTCTAAGAGCCTCGCTAACCAACCGTGCGCCATATAGAACCAATCCCGAAGTGACTAAGGAAATTCAGTGTCAAGTGCAAGACTTGCTTGACAAAGGGTACAAATGCGAAAACCTTAGTCCTTATGATGTCCCTGTGATTTTGGTACCTAAGAAAGATGGATCATGGTATACGTGTGTAGGCTGTAGAGCTATCAATAATATTACTATTCGATATCGTCATTCTATTTCTAGGCTGGATGATATGCTTGATGAATTAAGTGGCTCTACTTTGTTCTCTAAAGTTGATTTGCGTAGTGGATATATAATATCCCACTTAACTAAATCAGTAATCAACAAATTAGAGGAAGTAATCAAGAGCTAATTGAGATATTTAGAAAATTTGGTGGGAGAAGTGGGCGTTTGGCCAATGGCCCAAAAGGGGGACTCAGCCACTTAAAGGGGCCAAAGGGGTAGCAACTGTAATACTACGATTTATTCTAAGCAAGAAAGCGTTCATAACAGAAATTAGACATAAGAAAAAGGGGGTTTCTGCAGTTCTTCGACAACTTGGGCCTCAGGCCTTGGCCCAGGAGGCCCATGAGGGGCCGGCCACCAATAAAAGGAGGGGGGAAACCCTAATCCGTACTGTAGCTACAGTGCCACCGCAACTACAGTGCGTTGCTACAGTGCATCTCCTCCCCCTCGCTGCCGGTGAAGACGATCCTTGTTGCTACCAGCCAAGTGGAGGAAGAAGGAAGGTCACCCGGGTGATTGCCCGGCCAAGAAGAAGAAGAAGAGGAAGGGGAAGAAGGGAGAAAGGCAAACGAGGGGAGGTCTCCAGCAAGTGTTTGTGATCTTCAGCAACTCGTCGTAGGTAACCATCGTTCCCCATGGATTAGTTGATTAATTGGATGTTTAGCAATGTCGGCTGATTAGATCCCTTTCTGGCCAGTCGTTTGAACGGCGGTTTTGAGGTCCTTAGATGCAGAATCCGTGGATCCCATCTCTTAGAAAAAGTTGGGTCGTGTCCTTAGCTTTCCGTGGCCGCCAAGAACTCCCAAATCCGATTAACGATTAGCGAGTTATGAATTTTCTAGTGTCGCTGTCCTGATAATCTGTCAGCATTCTGACAGCCTGTAGAAATTTGAGTTAATCTATTATTTAAACACGAAATTAGAGGATCTCGTTATAATTAAAAAGATGGGTAATTTCCTCACCTTTCCAGAAAGCTAAAGAACGTAAGAATTGGACTTTCTTAGCAAAAGTTATGATAATTTTAGTGTACTGTCCAGAGAACCCGACGTGATAATTGATGTTCTGTAGATTGGTTTGGTAGGGGCAGTAGATGGCAGAATCAGAAGGGCTTCCCAACTAAGTTTATTTAGGTAATTTAATTATCTTTCCATCAAGTATTGGAACATCTTATTTGGACTCCTGAGCAGAAAGTTATGTATTTTAGAAGTTGACTGTCCGCAGTGAACACCAAATTGATCGGTAGAAATTGGAAGATTGGAAACGCTTGGGAGTTTAGTGAGTTCTATTGTGTGCTTATTTATGCTTTTGGTCCAGTAATCTTGTCTTAGCTTGGGTTATCATTATGTTCAGGTGGGAGCGTGACCCCAGGGGCAGCACCCTCTTCGCGTCCACCGGTCTCGCACGGTTGAGGCAAGTATTCGCGTTGTAGAATAATTAAGTTTGTTTGCTGAGATTGATTGCATCTTGTTCTTAATAGCCATGCGTGGATGTTAATGTGATGAATTACAATATATCTTGGTAAATGCAAGTTATGGTTAAAGCTTCTTGTGTATGTGGTTAATGCTTCATGATATTATGTACATGTTGAGCTCATATATTTGGAAGATGTTGTCATTGTGCATATGCATGTCAAAACATGATTGAGTCTTGGTCACTTGGTGACCAAGTATGAATCGTTGAGGTCCCTGTCATGTAAATGGCGGGCTTAAAATCCCACATTCGCAGAATGTGGGCAATGAAAAGAGGTCCCCATCATGATGATGATGGGCATAGGTCCCTATACTTGTGGAGTATAGGCTCTTGGTCCCTATGCCGGGTGCATAGGCAAGGGTATACATCGACGGATGTATACCTCGATTACATCGTAAAATGCAAAAGAGACAAAGATTAAAAGGTGCATTGCATGGACGCATTACATAAGCATGAAGTTTATGATTAGTGAAATGTTTTATTTGAAATATTGATGCTATGACTGTGATTTTGGCTTTAACCTTGTTGATACTTACTGAGTCTTTGGGCTCACACTTGCTTTGTTATGTTTTAGGTACAACTGGCAAGAACGGCATGCATGGGAGGGAGTAGAATTGCTAAGGGCACACACTACCTCACATTCTTTTAAAGATGACTTCCGATAGTTCATACCTTAATAATAAGCAAATTGTTTAAGGATTTATCTTGGCTATGCTTGAATGCATTTGGTTATTTGTAATAAGGAGAGCGGTAAATTTTGATTATCCAATGCTTTGATGAATTTTGGATTTTGAGTTATTGCTAATAATATATGCATCCGTTGGAACCTCTGGTATACTTAGTTATACAAAGGAGGTTCTGCCGAAATTTTGTGAGGTGTTTTAGTTTAATTTTGTTTAGTTTATTTAATTTAGTAGCATTCCAAGCCTCTGTTTGGCTGGGGTGTTACAGCAACCCCAAACCCTAGCCTCCTGGTACTGTAGCACTGGTTACTGTAGCACCCCCTAGTGTCTTCTCCCCAATCAGAGCCGCTACCCCCTACCCCTTGTGCACCTTGCTACCCTGTGCTGCCAAGTGCTACCAACTAGAAGCAAGAAAAGGAGGAAGAGAAGAGGGGAAGGGAGAAGGAGGAGAGGAAGAGGGAAGGGAGATCTCGCGGATTCTTCAGTGGTTTTCACTGCATTCATCAAGGGTGACTCACAGATCTCCTTTGCTTTGTTTATTATTTTTGCAATTTGGCGACATCAGGTAGGAGACAATTGTTTACAGTTTGTAGTGCGCTGCAGGTTTGAGATCTAAAATGTTGAATTGGATTCTTCACCTCCTAGAGATTTGTGGGTAATGTCTTTAGCTTTCCATAGAATCCTGGATCACCTTGTTTGGATGAACAGATCTTAAGTTATGAATTTTACAACACTGCAGTCCAGAGGTTCTGTCAGTATTCTGGCAGGTTGTAGTAATTGGATGATAAAAATTAGTGCACGAAATAATTAGAGGATCCCACCAACATGAATACTGTAGGTGATTTCATAAGGTTTCCAGAGAACTCAAGAATGTAATTTTTGGATAAACCGTTAGAAAGTTATGATTATTTTGATCTTTCTGTCCAGGGTTATAACAGGTTTTGGGTAGAAGTAATAATGTGTAAATTAAAAATATATAATGAATGAATTAGAGGATTGGACCAACATGATTATTGTAGATAATTGCCTGAGGTTTCTAGAGAACCCAAGAATGTAATTTTCCGATAAACAGAATGGGAGATACGATTTTTGTAAGGCGATTGTCCTGTTTTGGGATAGAACACCGTTCAAGGGGAAACAGGGTCATTTAGGATGGCGATTAGGAGCGATGTGATTTATTTATCTATTTTGTATTGTGGTATACCTTGAAATGTCTCCTTAGGATGTTTATTAAATGTTCAGGTGGTGGTGTGAATCTGAGGGTAGTGCCCTCTTCTTATCGTGAAACTTCACACGGTTGAGGCAAGTACATGTATAAGGGTGATAACGGGTGTTTATCATTGTCTTGTTGATTTATTGCTATGAGATAAAATAATGTTTTAGTAAGTTATTTTAGTGTCATGGTATTATTAATGAAAAGAGTAAGATTGAGTTGATGATGCAAATACCATGGGAATGACATGGTGAGATTTTTTTATTGCTTAAATGTGATTATGATATATTAATGCAAATACCATGGGGATGACATGGTAATGCTGTTAAAGTTAAATTAATTATTGCATCATTCTTTGATCCTTGAGGCTTGGTCTACGTTGTAGCCAAGTAATAAGAAGTTTGAGGTCCCTGTCATGTATTAGACAGGCATGAAGTCCCCACACTCGTGGAGTGTGGGGCTTGAGGTCCCTATGTTGAAGGCACAAGCATGGGTATGCATACTCCACATTACCGGTAAATGCAAAGAGAAAAGAAATGTGCATTTGTGGCATATGCATTGCATGGCAATAAAGGTGAATAGTTATGATATTATTATCGATGGCTGATTGTGTTAAATTCAATGTATGCTTATGAGATTTGGGTTATTGTCTTGTTCGTACTTGCTGAGTCTTGGACTTGTGCTTGTTTATTTAATGTTTTAGGTGAATGTTGATGACAGCATACTTTGGGAAGAAAGTAGAACATGGGACTATTGCACTTGAGAAGCACTTCATTCCAATTCATGATTCAATCATTTTGGAATTGTAATAATTGAATAGATTGTGGTTCCCATAGTTCCTCATAGTCGATATTATTGTTAGTTGTTGTTTTTCTCTTAATTGAAATTTATCTATAACTAGAAGTTCACCCGCGCAATGGCGCGGGCAGTAACGGATTGGCAGCCTATTTAATATTGAGATTAAGTTGAGGTATATTATATATATATCATATAGCACATAGTGTAGCTATGTAGCTAGATTTAGTTTATTTTTAATGAACTAAACGGGTATTGTTTGCAGCTTTTGCACAAAGAGTAAGGGACTGATGAAAGGATTTGTGTATGAGCTCAGTTTCGAACCTTTTTTGTAGAGGGTTGGTATTGTGGATCATCATATATAGTTGCAAAATAAAGACAGGTGAATAGATTTAGCCACATGCAGTTGGAAAAGGAAATTAAGTGAACACATTGAGCCACACGCAACATATAGAGTGTTGGCTACAATCATGAAAGGAAAAACAGCAGGGTATTAATTCAACATAATTGGCTTAAGGTGCTGATGAAAGGATTTGTGTATACAAATTGCTGTCTGTGATGTATTTAAGTGAGTCATAATCATTTGGTAAACAGAGTAAGGAAGTAGTTCGTTTATAAAATAGAGTAAGGAAGCATTGAAACATATGCACATACAAAGTGAAGCGACCTTTGGACTTAGGTGAGCTGAAAGTATTTATAAAACAGGGTGTGCGGAAGTAGTAACTCAGGCTAGTTGCTTAAGAGCTCAGTTTCGAACCTTTGTTGTAGAGGTTTGGTATTGTGGATCATCATATATAGTTGCAAAATAAAGCCAGGTGAATAGATTTAGCCACATGCAGTTGGAAAAGGAAATCAAGTGAACACATTTAGCCACACGCAACATATAGTGTGTTGGCTACAATCATGAAAGGAAAAATAGCAAGGTACTAATTCAACATAACTGGCTTTGGTTTATATGTTTATCGACGTAAAGAAGCACAAGCTCATTAGATTCCAATAGTGACTCTTATGGTGCATCTGGCGTGCATCTGATGGGAGTTTTTTTTTGGGTGATGTGGCACAATTCTATGTAGGAGACCGCAGATTGCAATGTTGAGTAAAACGTGGCACAATAAGAGAATATGAATATGAATTGACAATCTATATCCAAAAGATAATTTGACGGAAAGACTAATCAATAAGAGAAGAATGTTTGGTCTCTTAAAACCAGCTAGGAGTTTGGATTCTCACTTTTACTATAGAGAACATGGATACTGCTAAATCATAGTTGCAAAAGTAAATTAACTGAACAAATTTATCCATATGCAATTTATAATGTGATATCACACAATTATAGGTGCAAAAGTAAATAAACTGAACAAATTTATCCATATGTAACATATAATGTGTAAAGTTTGGATTCTCACTTTTACTATATTTAACATGGATACTGTACAATCATAGCTGCAAAAGTAAATAAAGCGAACAAATTTATCCACATGCAACATATAATGTGATGTTTACATATTCATGCAGATCTGTAAGAACAATCGGATTCTTTGTGACGACCCACCCCGTGATGTACCGCAAGAGGTCCGGGAGGACCATTTTTTTTTTTGCGCTGCGAAGTCACCACGGAAGGATGTGGTAGCACCGCATGGAGCTTCACCGAGGAGGTGCGGGACCTCCCAGAGGTCTTGCGGACCTCCCTGGAGGTCTTGGTCTCGCCATCGACCTCCCGGGAGGTCTTGAGGACCTCCGGAGGTCGTGGCCGCCACCGCTTCAGTAGCACCTCCAGCACATCACCAAGAGAGGTCCCGGCGGGACCTCGAGCTAAGTCCGTGGGACCTCCCTGGTGGTCCCGCCTGTGCATCTGAGCTAGTCCCGGGACAATCGAGCTAGCTCGCACAAGAACACAAGCCAATACCACAACCACGAGGTCAAACAAAGATGAAGCGAGACAAATTAAACTTTATATAATAGGACCTTATGGTCAAGCTTGTTAACAAGAGGTGCGCCATCGAGGGCTTACAAAACCAACGAGGACTTACAAGCTGGCGACAAGGAGCTCTAGGGCTCAAACACCAAAACACGCATGAAGCCATCCAACAAGCACCACAGTGTCGGGTGGAGGGCGTCCTAGGCATCTTAGTCGTCGAAGAATTCCTCCTCGAAGAGGTCTGCCGCCTCGCACTTGGTCATCCTCATAATCTGCTTTGACACAGGGCTTAAGCCATGAGTACTTGGAATGTACTCAGCAAGTCACAGAGAGCAAAGATGCCATAATATTCATGCAAGGACTTACCAATGGAGAGCTGTATGGTTAGTTTGCAAAGCCAAATTTGACAATAATAGCAATAATAGATTGAAAGGCGACAAGGTAGAACCATAATACATAATACTTTTGATGTTTTAATAAAAGGTGGTGTGAGCACCAACTCACGGCCACAACCAAAAATTGGGGAGGTGCAGATCACACGGTGGCTGAGTCCTCACCCAAAACCCACCTGAACACCCATTCAGAGGTCCGAACCAACCTGGACCACTACTCCGAGCCAACCTTGACCCCTCTGGAGCCGGCCAAGGTATCTTGAGGCAAAGCCAAAGCATCTCGCGGAAGTGTCCGATGGCACAAGCTTTTGAAACATCTACCCTTGCACCATTTCATGAGCATGTCCATGACCAAGGACTTGGCTATTGAATAGATCTTTTACTCTGCAGAGGTGTACAACTTTACCCACAATCCACGATCTCTCTAGCGGGATGGGTTCGGTCACCCTTGCTCACTTCCTAAGGTGAGCGATCTAGAGAGCTGCAAGGCCTTTACAAAGCTTTGAACCGACTAGGGCTGCCCGCTAAGGTTTATAATCCCTCAAGTGGTCTAGAAATCCACGGGGTTATGGGGTGCCCCTCTTGCGCCAACGAATCACACGCCAACCAAAACAGCCCCAAGCCATCTCATTGCTAATTATTCAGCCAGACCATTCCCATAAAATGATCTTGTGGTTGCACTAATTGGCCCGATTAAACAGTACAAAGTGAAGTCCTTAATTGTGCTAAGGCAAGACTTCCACAAACCGGTGTGCACAAAGACACCACTACTCCTCCTGCCTTCTTGCCTTAGCAAAACAATTGTATTAGCCCATGCCAAAAGACCACCCAGTCTGGCACACAAATTTTAACCAAGTGGTCTCACACCACGATCGACACAACTTAGGCATCCCGCCATAGCTGCTCAACAATGGCACCAACCACACATTTCATAACTTATTAGTCAAGATTATTGGAGATGAAGCATGATACGCTCAAACCACGTTTTCTAAGCGAGGCTATATAAGACCCTCGGCCCCATGTTGGCAAATAACGAGAACGCCAACTAAATTATCCACCCTAAGGCTCACAAGGTGAATCATGACAACATGATGGAGACAAGGTATAAAGGAGGCATAACAGCAAGTAGGTAAGTAACTATAGCCCAAACCATTTTCTTATAAACATAGCCATGCATGATAATTTAAACCGAAATACATTTGCAAAGCTTGGTTCAAGATGATCAAAAGGAGGTCTGTGGCTTGCCTTGGTCAAGCGGTGGAGAGCCTCTCTGAAGAAGAGCGGGTCCAAGATCTCCTCGAACTCGTGATCTACACGTCGCAAGAGAACCAAATAAGCAAAACCACACTAAGCCAGAGAACAACAAAAGAACCAAAAAGGAACTCAAACCAACTCAGCCAAAAGGAAACCAAGAGGCTTAACACCGCCTCAAAGAGCTCCTGGGGAGGGTCTTGCGCAAGGAAGAACCGAAGCGAGAGGAGGCGAGGAAGGAAGAAATGAGCAAAAGATTACAAAGGCTCGCCTCCCGGGCTAAATATAGCGGAGTTGGTGGTGTGCACCACAAGGAAACCCAGAGCGTGTTGGCAACGGGACTACATGGGCGGGGCTTGCCCAAAAGAATTGAAATAAAGTACCTCGGATGGGATTGCATTTAATGTGACCCGACACCTATTAAATCGCATGAGTTCTGAGGTAGGAGCAACAATTACAAGGTGAAGAGGGGGCAAGTGGGGCCGATCAAAAGGGTGCACCATTGGTCAAAGAGGTGGCCCCACCGAAAAAGGTCATTCGCCAAAGACCACCGCGAGGTCTGGGCAAGAGGTCCAAGACACTCAAAGGGGAGGTCTGGACAGGAGGACCAAGGACTCAAGAAGAGGTCTGGTCAAGAGGTCCTCAAAGCTCTAACGAGGAGGCCACGACACTCGGACTGCACAAGGGAGGTCTAAGGGTCAAGATTTCAAGGAGAACCTCAGCGGTCCAGATCAAAGGCGCGAGGAGGTCTGACGAGTAGATCTCCAAAAGGGAGATCTAACGGTCAAGATCTCAAAGGGAGGACCTCAGCGGTCCAGATGAAAGGGCGCAGGAGGTCCTAACGAGTAGATCTCCAAAAGGGAGATCTAACGGTCAAGATCTCAAAGGGGAGGACCTCAACGGTCCAGATCAAAGGGCGCAGGGAGGTCCTGACGAGTAGATCTCCAAAAGGGAGATCTAACGGTCAAGATCTCAAAGGGGAGGTCTGAGCGGCTAGATCTCAACAAGGGGAGGTCTGAGCGGCTAGATCTCAACAAGGGGAGGTCTGAGCGGCTAGATCTCAACAAGGGGAGGTCTGAGCGGCTAGATCTCAACAAGGGGAGGTCTGAGCGGCTAGATCTCAACAAGGGAGGTCGGCGGCTAGATCTCAACAAGGGGAGGTCTGAGCGGCTAGATCTCAACAAGGGGAGGTCTGAGCGGCTAGATCTCAACAAGGGGAGGTCTGGGCGGCTAGATCTCAACAAGGGGAGGTCTGAGCGGCTAGATCTCAACAAGGGGAGGTCTGGGCGGCTAGATCTCAACAAGGGAGGTCTGGCGGCTAGATCTCAACAAGGGAGGTCTTAAAGGACACGGAGGAGGTCCGTAGGACCTGAGTAAAGGTCTGCAGGGACAAAGGGAGGTCTATTTGAACACAAGGGAGGTCCAAATAGCCACAAGGAGGTCTAGAAAGGTCCCAAAGGGGCCTTTGGAGGTCCAGAGGAACTCTGGAGCACCCAAGAGAACTCGAGAGGTTCCGAGAGAGGCGTGGAGAGGTCCACAGGAGGTCCAAAGAAGCAAAGCCAAGCGTGGCTTGAAGAGACCAAAGAGGTTAGAAACACCAACCCGAGCCGAAGTTCTTAACAAGAAAACCCGAAACAGGGAGGGGTCGAACAGAGGGAAAGATGAGAGAGAGAGAAGGGAGGTCCGAGTCTCAAAGAGATTCAAGCCAACAAAGGAAGTTAAAGAGAAGACAAAACCCGGGGCACAGGGGAGGCTCGGGGACATAGCAACCCAAGAGCAAGAAAGACACAGAGAGCTACAAAGGCAAGGAACACCAACTAAGAGCTTAGTTAAGGTTTGATTAATTCCAATTGAACTCTCCAGTTCAAAAATCTCGAGGTTAAGCTTTGGATTCTCAATAAAGCCAAATGGTTACTTTTATTTTGAAAACTTGGCAAGGACTTTAAAAGAAAGCGGGCGTTACAAACCTTCACCCTTAAGGGAATCTCGACCCAGAGATTCAGTGAAACTAAGGAATAGGTGGGGAACTCCTTCTGAGGTCCTCTTCTCGTTCCGATGTTGCCTCGGCTTGAGTGGTTGCTCCATTGCACCTTGCATGCACTTGGTGGTCTTGCTCTGGTAACTCTCTCGACCGTCCAAAATCTTGATGGGGTGCTCTCTGTAAGTGAGGTCTTCTTGGAGGTCCACCGCTTCTAAAGGCATTTGGTCCTCTGGCATTATAAGCATTTCTTCAAGCTGTGACACGTGGAACACATTGTGAACTCTAGCAAGCTGAGGAGGGAGGTCCAATTGGTAGGCTACTTCACCCCTTCGGGCAAGGACTGGAAAGGGTCCAATAAATCTTGGAGCAAGCTTCCCACTAACTCTGAACCGCTGCATACCTTTGAGAGGTGAAACTTTGAGGTAGACACGGTCTCTGGGACAAAAGTTAGGTCTCGGCGCCTAACATCTGCGTAGCTCTTTTGCCTAGTTTGGGCCGCCTTTAACTTCTCCCTAATTGATCTCACTTGATCCTCGGCTTCTTTCAGCAGGTCAGGGCCAAGAACTTGGCCTTCACCCGATTCTGTCCAGTACAAGGGAGTCCTACACTTTCTCCCATAAATAGCTTCAAAGGGACATTTGGAGACTAAGCTTGGTAGGCTGTTATTATAGGAAAATTCATATGGTAACATCTTGTCCCAACTAGATTGTCTTTCTAGAGCGCAAGCTCTCAGCATGTCCTCAAGGACTTGGTTAACTCTCTCGGTTTGGCCATCTGTTTGAGGGTGGTATGCTGTACTAAAGTTGAGGTCGGTGCCCAAGGCATCATGTAACTTTTGCCAAAACTTGGAGGTGAATTGAGATCCTCATGCGAGACTATCTTCTTTGGAACACCATGAAGGCACACCACTTTTGCCATGTAGATTTTGGCTAGCTTGTCTCGAGAATAAGTAGTCTTCACGGGAATAAAGTGAGCCATTTTGTTAATCTATCCACTATGACCCAAATAGAATCAAAACCAGCTTGGAGTGCGAGGTAAACCGATAATAAAATCCATGCCGATCTCTTCCCACTTCCACTCGGGTATGGGTAAGGGCACTAGAAGTCCTCCAGTCTTTGGTGCCTTTGCTTTAACCTTTGGCAAGTGTCACATTTGGCCACAAAATCTGCTATCTCCTTCTTCATTTTAGGCCACCAGTACAATTCCTTGACATCTTGGTACATTTTTGTAACTCCTGGATGTATAGAATACAAAGCTTCATGGGCTTCTTTAAGTATTAGACCCTTGAGCTCCGTGTTATTGGGCACACAGAGCCTCTTATCAAACCAAACCGCACCTAGGTCATCCATAGAAAACCTTGCGACCTTCCCTTCTCTTATGTTGGTCTTAATCTCTTGGATGCTAGCATCTCCATCTTGGGCTGCCTTGATCTGTTTTTGCAAGGTAGGTTGCACTTCAAGAGTTGCCAAAACCCTTCTTCCAATAACTCAAGTCTAAGCTTCAAGAATTCTTCATACAAGGCAGGTTGGCTCTCCTTAACCATCAAAGTATTGACATAAACTTTTACGCTCAAAGCATCTCGCCACCACATTGGCCTTGCCTGGGTGGTAGTGAATTCCACATTGTAGTCCTTAATAAGCTCAAGCCACCTTCTCTACCTCAAATTCAAATCTGCTTGTGTAAAGATGTACTTTAGGCTTTTGTGGTAAGTGTAAATTTCACACCTATTACCAATGAGGTAATGGCGCCAAATTTTTAAGGCATGAACCACAGCTGACCAACTCTAGGTCATGAGTAGGGTAGTTTGCTTCATGAGGCTTCAAGCTGTCTTGAAGCGTAAGCTACCACTTTTACATCTGCATTAGAACACAACCAAGTCCTTGCTTTGGCGCATCACAATAAACTTGAAATCTTTCGACATCTGGAAGAACCAAAAGCTGAGGCGGATGTCAACTTTCTCTTGAGCTCTTGGAAGCTCTGTTCACAACTGAGGTCCAAAGGAACTTCTTTTCTTTCTTTAATAGCTGAGTGAGAGGTTTTGCAATCCGGAGAAGCCTTCAATAAACCTTCAGTAATAACCGCCATGCCAAGAAAACTTGAACTTGAGGCACGGTCCTAGGGGTTCCCAATTGAGCACATCTTGAACCTTACTAGGGTTGTGAGACACTCCTTCTTTTGACAAAACATGCCCCAAAAGATCACTTCTTTTAGCCAAAACTCACACTTACTAAATTTGGCAAAGAGCTGATGAGCTCTCAGCTTTTCCAAAACCGAAAAGAGATGGCTTGTATGCTCCTCTTCACTCTTGGAGTACACTAGAATGTCGTCAATAAAGACAATGACAAACTTGTCTAGGTACTCCATGAACACTCGGTTCATCAAATTCATGAAATAGGCAGGGGCATTGGTCAGCCCAAAAGACATAACAAAGTGAATTCAAACAACCCATACCTAGTTGAAAAAGCTGTCTTAGGGATGTCTTCCTTGCGAATCTTAAGTTGGTGATATCCTGTTCTCAAATCTATCTTGGAAAACACAGCAGCCCCCTTCAATTGATCAAATAAATCATCAATTCTTGGCAAAGGATACTTGTTCTTGATGGTGACATCATTGAGAGCTCTGTAGTCCACACACATCCTTTGAGTGCCATCCTTTTTAGGCACAAAAATCACTGGGGCTCCCCAAGGTGAGGAGCTAGGTCTAATAAAACCCTTGCTCTGCAAGTCTTCCAACTGCTTTTTCAACTCCACATGATCATCAACATGCAATCTGTAGGGCCTTTTGGAGATGGGGGAGGTCCCTGGGACAAGGTTTATGACAAACTCAAGGTCTCTGTCTGGGGGCATTCCTGGGAGCTCATCAGGGAACACATCCACAAATTCTTTAACAACAGGGACATCCTCCAAAACTTGAACTTGAGCACTACAAGATAGGGCTCCTTGGAGTTTCTCCGAGGTGGCGAAAACTTCTGATGGCACCACTAGGGCTGGTCAAAGAGATACTTTTGCCACTACAATCCAACATGGCATGGTGGTTAGCTAGCCAGTCCATGCCCAAAATCACATCTAGGGACCTGGTGTCCAAAAGGATAAGGTTGGCTAGAAATTCTACTCCTTCTATGACCATTTTCACTTGTGGACAACCACGGTTCGTGCTTAGTTCTCGAGCCGGGATTGAACCAACAAGGTAGACTTAAGAGCAACAACTCAAAGCGGTGCTTGCAAAGCAAAACTCCGAGAAATAAGCGAATGGGAAGCTCGAGTCAAATAAAACTGCGGTGCTTTGAATTTACTAGGAACATACCTAGTACCACGTCGAGGAGCTCAGTGCTTCTTCCTTCGCCACATGGTTCACACGGCCCCTTCAAAAGTTTGGGAGGTTCTAGCTTGAGGAGGTCTGCGGACTGAGGGTCTTGGCGAGGAGGTCTGAAGTAGAGGTCTTGGTGGTTAGCTCTGTCTTTAGTGGGCATTGATTAGCAAAATGCCCCACTTGGTGACACTTGAAGCGTGTGATCCCATTTCTTTGTGGAGGTCGTTAGGGTTGTCTTGGTCTTTGCTAGTGATGTTGGCGAGGACAGGTGGCAAGGAGGTCTTAGCAGAGGTCTGGAAGGTCAGGAGGTCCTTGGCGCTTGGGTTGGTCTTGCACAAAAGCTTTGTGGCGCTGGGAGGTCTTTCTTGAGCAGGAGGGTGGCACCTTTCTCTTGTAGGACTCAGAGAGTTCTCTTGGGATTCCTCAATGAGCATTGCCTTGTTCACCATATCTTTGGAAATCGGGATAATCGTTGCCACAACTTGAACTTTTAAGCTGGGATGGAGGCCTCGCTTAAAACGCTTCGCAGCGCATCATCCGTAGCCACATCTTCGCGAGCATAGCGACAATTGAGTGAACTTAGTGAGATACTCACTTACTGACATGCTGCCTTGCTTGAGCTCTCTAAACTCTTCCTTTTTCGTCTCAACCTTCCCATCAGGGACATGGGAGTGGCAAAAAGCTGCAGAAAACTCTACCCAAGAGATCCTCTGGGGGTCAGCATGTGAGGCACAAAACGTGTCCCACCACTCAGCTGCAGGTCCTTCCAGTTGATGTGAGGCAAACAAAACCTTCTCCCTATCTTCACAGCGAGCAATATCCAACTTCTTCTCTGTTGATCTCAGCCAATCATCTGCATCTAAAGGCTCGGGAGAGCTCGAAAATGTAGCTGGGCGTGTCTTCATGAACTCGACACCTTGATTGAGGGTGAGTAAGGGGGTGGAGGTGGTGGGCTATTCTGCACTGACTATTCTCGACTCATCATGGCAAGTAAAGCATTGGTGGTGCGGCTTTGTTGAGCCATAATCTGGTTCATAATCGCATCATAGAGCTCATCATCGAGCTTGTCCGCCATAAACCGCCTAAAACCCGGGTCTGTTCGCCCTTTGGAGGAGGTGGGGGTGGAGGCAAGCTGTGCAGGGGCTCACCCGACTTGTGGATTGCCGAGTCTGCACCATCTGGACAAAACTCTAAAGGTTTAATAGGTAAGAAGGAAAGCATAAAGGGTAAGAGGATCTGAGAGAAATAAAGATAGGGCAGCTATTAGGGGTGACTTGGTTAACCCAAGAGAGAACCAAAAAGGCCAGGAGGCCAAAAGAGGCAACAGAAGCTTCAAAGCAGAGGTCTTCAAGACCCAAGCTAAGCGAGACTCGAGAATAGGACCACTAATCCTAACCTTTCTGATCGGCCCTATTGAAGTTATATAGGCAAGGAAGTCAAGTTAGATTCAAAATCAAGGTTCAAAGAGAGATAAGATAAGGGAACTAAGGAGGAGTTAAGATGAGAGTAGAACAGGACAAGAAAAGATTTTAAGCGAGGATAAGGGCAAGCATAGAACCAAAGACAAGGAAAGAACTACTAAACAAATTTTAAGTTGACTTGCTTTAGAAAATAACTTTTGGATAAAAACTAAATCGACTTTTACGCCTATGGCCACGTCCCACTGACCGACCTAGGCTCGATACCAACCTGTGACGACCCACCCGTGATGTACCGCAAGAGGTCCGGAGGACCATTTTTTTTTTGCTGAAGTCACCACGGAAGGATGTGGTAGCACCGCATGGAGCTTCACCGAGGAGGTGCGGGACCTCCCAGAGGTCTTGCGGACCTCCCTGGAGGTCTTGGTCTCGCCATCGACCTCCCGGGAGGTCTTGAGGACCTCTGGAGGTCGTGGCCGCCACCTTTCGCAGTAGCACCTCCAGGCACATCACCAAGAGAGGTCCGGCAGGACCTCCCAGGCTAAGTCCCGTAGGACCTCCTGGTGGTCCTGCCCCTGTGCATCTGAGCTAGTCCCAGGACAATCAGAGCTAGCTCGCACAAGAACACAAGCCAATACCACAACCACGAGGTCAAACAAAGATGAAGCAGACAAATTAAACTTTATATAATAGGACCTTATGGTCAAGCTTGTTAACAAGAGGTCTGCCACTGAGGGCTTACAAAACCAACGAGGACTTACAACTGGCGACAAGGAGCTCTAGGGCTCAAACACCAAAACACGCAGAAGCCATCCAACAAGCACCACAGGCTGTCGGGTGGAGGACGTCCTAGGCATCTTAGTCGTCGAAGAATTCCTCCTCGAAGAGGTCTGCACTGCCCTGCACTTGGTCATCCTCATAATCTGCTTTGACACAGGGCTTAAGCCATGAGTACTTGGAATGTACTCAGCAAGTCACAGAGAGCAAAGATGCCATAATATTCATGCAAGGACTTACCAATGGAGAGCTGTATGGTTAGTTTGCGCAAAGCCAAATTTGACAATAATAGCAATAATAGATTGAAAGGCAGCAAGGTAAAACCATAATACATAATACTTTTGATGTTTTAATAAAAGGTGGTGTGAGCACCAACTCACGGCCACAACCAAAAATTGGGGAGGTGCGATCACACCGGTGGCGTGTCCTCACCCAAAACCCACCGAACACCCATTCCAGAGGTCCGAACCAACCTGGACCACTACCGAGCCAACCTTGACCCCTCTGGAGCCGGCCAAGGTATCTTGAGGCAAAGCCAAAGCATCTCACGGAAGTGTCGATGGCACAAGCTTTTGAAACATCTACCCTTGCACCATTTCACTGAGCATGTCCATGACCAAGGACTTGGCTATTGAATAGATCTTTTACTCTCAGAGGTGTACAACTTTACCCACAATCCACGATCTCTCTAGCGGGATGGGTTCGGTCACCCTTGCTCACTTCCTAAGGTGAGCGATCTAGAAAGCTGCAAGGCCTTTACAAAGCTTTGAACTGACTAGGGCTGCCCGCTAAGGTTTATAATCCCTCCGGTGGTCTAGAAATCCACAGGGTTATGGGTTGCCCCTCTTGCGCCAACTAATCACACGCTCAACCAAAACAACCCCAAGCCATCTCATTGCTAATTATTCATCCTGACCATTCCCATAAAATGATCTTGTGGTTGCACTAATTGGCCCGATTAAACAGTACAAAGTGAAGTCCTTAATTGTGCTAAGGCAAGACTTCCACAAACCGGTGTGCCTGACACCACTACTCCTCCTGCCTTCTTGCCTTAGCAAAACAATTGTATTAGCCCATGCCAAAAGACCACCCATCTGGCACACAAATTTTAACCAAGTGGTCTCACACCACGATCGACACAGACTTAGGCATCCCGCCATAGCTGCTCAACAATGGCACCAACCACACATTTCATAACTTATTAGTCAAGATTATTGGAGATGAAGCATGATACGCTCAAACCACGTTTTCTAAGCGAGGCTATATAAGACCCTCGGCCCCCATGTTGGCAAATAACAGAGAATGCCAACTAAATTATCCACCCTAAGGCTCACAAGGTGAATCATGACAACATGATGGAGACAAGGTATAAAGGAGGCATAACGACAAGTAGGTAAGTAACTATAGCCCAAACCATTTTCTTATAAACATAGCCATGCATGATAATTTAAACCGAAATACATTTGCAAAGCTTGGTTCAAGATGATCAAAAGGAGGTCTGTGGCTTGCCTTGGTCAAGCAGTGGAGAGCCTTCTGCAGCAAGAGCCGGGTCCAAGATCTCCTCGAACTCGTGATCTACACGTTCGCAAGAGAACCAAATAAGCAAAACCACACTAAGCCGAGAGAACAACAAAAGAACCAAAAGGAACTCAAACCAACTCAGCCAAAAGGAAACCAAGAGGCTTAACACCGCCTCAAAGAGCTCCCGGGAGGGTCTTGCGCAAGGAAGAACCGAAGCAGAGGAGGCGAGGAAGGAAGAAATGAGCAAAAAGATTACAAAGGCTCGCCTCCCGGGCTAAATATAGCCGGAGTTGGTGGTGTGCACCACAAGGAAACCCAGAGACGTGTTGGCAATCGGGACTACTTAGGCGGGGCTTGCCCAAAAGAATTGAAATAAAGTACCTCGGATGGGATTGCATTTAATGTGACCCGACACCTATTAAATGCACACTGAGTTCGAGGCAAGAGCAACAATTACAAGGTGAAGAGGGGCTTGCAAGTGGGGCCGATCAAAAGGGTGCACCATCTTGGTCAAAGAGGTGGCCCCAGAAAAAGGGTCATTCCCGCCAAAGACCACCGCGAGGTCTGGGCAAGAGGTCCAAGACACTCAAAGGGGAGGTCTGGACAGGAGGTCCAAGGACTCAAGAAGAGGTCTGGTCAAGAGGTCCTCAAAGCTCACAACGAGGAGGCCACGACACTCGGACTGCACAAGGGAGGTCTAAGGGTCAAGATTTCAAGGGAGGACCTCAGCGGTCCAGATCAAAGGGCGCGAGGAGGTCTGACGAGTAGATCTCCAAAAGGAGATCTAGCGGTCAAGATCTCAAGGGAGGACCTCAGCGGTCCAGATCAAAGGGCGCAGGAGGTCCCGACGAGTAGATCTCCAAAAGGGAGATCTAACAGTCCAAGATCTCAAGCAGGAGGACCTCAGCGGTCCAGATCAAAGGGCGAGGAGGTGACGAGTAGATCTCCAAAAGGAGATCTAGCGGTCAAGATCTCAAAGGGAGGTCTCGAGCGGCTAGATCTCAACAAGGGAGGTCTGAGCGGCTAGATCTCAACAAGGGGAGGTCTCGAGCGGCTAGATCTCAACAAGGGGAGGTGCGGCGGCTAGATCTCAACAAGGGGAGGTCTGCGGCTAGATCTCAACAAGGGGAGGTCTCGAGCGGCTAGATCTCAACAAGGGGAGGTCGGCGGCTAGATCTCAACAAGGGGAGGTCTGAGCGGCTAGATCTCAACAGGGGAGGTCTGAAAGCGGCTAGATCTCAACAAGGGGAGGTCTCGAGCGGCTAGATCTCAACAAGGGGAGGTCAGCGGCTAGATCTCAACAAGAGGATGTCTTAAAGGACACGGAGGAGGTCCGTAGGGACACGAAAGGTCTGCTTGAGGACAAAGGGAGGTCCAAATAGCCACAAGGAGGTCTAGAAAGGTCCCAAAGGGGCCTTTGGGAGGTCCAGAGGAACTCGGGCGCCCAAGAGAACTCAGAGGTTCCGAGAGGCGTGGAGAGGTCCACAGGAGGTCCAAAGAAGCAAAGCCAAGCGTGGCTTGAAGAGACCAAAGAGGTTAGAAACACCAACCCGAGCCGAAGTTCTTAACAAGAAAACCCGAAACACGGAGGGGTCCAACAGAGGGAAAGATGAGAGAGAGAGAAGGGAGGTCCGAGTCTCAAAGAGATTCAAGTCAACAAAGGAAGTTAAAAAGAAGACAAAACCTGGGGCACAGGGGAGGCTCGGGGACCTGACAACCCAAGAGCGGTAAAGACACAACAGAGAGCTACAACTGCAAGGAACACCAACTAAGAGCTTAGTTAAGGTTTGATTAATTCCAATTGAACTCTCAGTTCAAAAATCTCGGGTTAAGCTTTGGATTCTCAATAAAGCCAAATGGTTACTTTTATTTTGAAAACTTGGCAAGGACTTTAAAAGAAAACGGGACATTACATTCTTAGATAGCAACAGCGATAAAATTTTCAAGAAAAGCATAACCTTGAATCCTATACAAAATCACAGCAACGAAAGTAGTAGTCATCAACCTTATCAACTTTGTCAAATTGGTGAAAATGGGTTTGCCACCAAAGTAAAGAGGCAGCCATCAGCCAGATTCACCCAAAAAGCTATATAAAAACTGTATAAAAAATATGGTAATGACCGAAGATGAATATATTGATGCAGATCTGATCCTTTACAGAATCAAAGCAACAAAAGCAGTAGTCGTCAACCTTATCAACCTCTCTGTTGGTGGAAATGGGTTTGCTGCCAAAATAAAGAGGCAGCCATCAGCCAGAATTACCAAAAAAATATATAAAAAAAATGTATACGAAATCTGGTAATAACCCAAGACGAATATATTCACGCAGATCTGCAAGAACAATCGGATCTGCAAGAACAATCGCATTATTAGTTAGCAACAGCACTAAAATTCTCAAGAAAAACATAACCTTGAATTCTTCACAGAATCACAGCGACGAATAGGAAAAAAATGCAACATCAGTTCAGTAAAAGACCATATGTGATCCAGCAACAATTCATAGTCATGAAAACTGTGCTATGGTGCGTTCACCCAATGTCTGTTCAAGAAGTTTGTGGCTGTTCCAAACAAATGTAACACACTTGTTAGTGCCAGTTAAAAATACTTTTTTTGAACCAATATAAGATATGGCATTAATAAAAGATATTGGCTAGGAATCTGAAGACACTGTCAAGTTAGGTAGGTATTTGCTTACCTATATTGTGTGGACTCTCGAGGGTAGTGCTTGGGCGCTAATTGTATCTCGCACCTAGTAGCGTTGGAACCTATAGGGAAAAAGGAAAAAACTAAGCATGCTATCTTTTTTATAAAGTAAATAAGTATAGGTAGATTACGATATAAATATGCGTACAGAAAGTTACTTAGCAACCAGATAAAATAAATCATGTAGGAAAGGATTAGAGCTGAATACCGGGGCACAACTGTAGGAAGGACAGGTTGCCATATCGCTAGGGCCGTAGTTGTTTGAGGATGAGCGTCCTGTAACCAATATAATAGGAAATAGCATGATAACTGCATAGGACTAATGATATCAAACACAGATAACTATTTGGAATGATAACATATGTACATAGGCTTTCTAGCATCAATGAACCGTTGTGGACTGTAAAAAAAACTGAAAGGGACTGTAGCTCGATCCCATCAGTGAAGCAATATAATATAAGTGAAAAATACATCTCATTGATAGGGAATATACAAAAGATGTATGAGATGAAAGGAAAAATGAAACAGAGAATACATGGAGGATTCATAGGCAATAGAGCAGCAAAATTAGGGAAAAAAGAAATGTCTTTTTGGAGCGGTAAGCGAACAACCTTTTTCTGTCGAAGACTAACCTAAGCTCACTTTCAGGAACTAATAATATCCACTGCTAAAAAAAAAAGGATAGGAAACAATAATATTCTGTGAAAGAGGAAAAGCATGGTCAGCGAGAAATAATGCACCTGACAATCTTATATACTATCGAAGAGTAAAGACTTTACAATCAGCTAGTAAATAATTGAGGAGTAGCTGAAATGATAGCAATTTGCAGGAAGCAAAAGTAGGCAAGAGGTACTAAAATATACGAAGTAGCTAGGGACATGTTTAGGACATGAGATAGTGACTGGACATGAGATTATGCATGATTATTTACAGGGCTAAAGTACCAATTTGCCAATGGTTTACACTGTACTTCACAGATAAGACTATCCAGTACCTGCAAATAACTGGGTAGAATACTGTACACAGAGATATAAAGGAAGCTAATGTTTTGGTATGTGATTGCAGTTTTCTTTTATCTTTATGTCAGATTTTCAGGTTACATACTCTGAACGCATAATCTTTTTTTGTATCTTTGTGTCATACATTAATAAAATTCTGTAATTCTATAGAGCTAGATAAAGATCTCTATCTGCATGTAGCAGATGTTGGACTGTTCATGCAGCAGAAGGATAATAAATTTGTTTCAGTTGCAAATTGGATATCTTTTGGCAAGCCTACTGGTGGTTTCTACCAATTTGACAATGTTTTACAGAGTACTTCACAGATAAGGCTATCCGAAGACTGCAAATCCTTTGGTTAGAATATACATAGAGATATAAAGGAAGCTAATGTTTTGATGCGCGATTGCGTTTTCTTTTATCTTTATCTCGATTCTCGAGTTACATACTCGAGCGCATAATCTTTTTTTACCTTTGTGTCATACATTAACAAAATCCTATAATTCTATAGAGCTAGATAAAGATCTCTATCTGCATGTAGCAGAATTTGGACTGCTATAAAAAGAATATGATTGGGACGCTAATTTACCTGCCAAAAAAAATTCTGAGAAAGGATCTATATACAGAAAATTCATATGTATATAGATTTGCAATATCTATCAAGTAAGATACGTCCCTTTTGGAATAGAGTAGCATAGCCCTATACGCTTTAGTGTCTCTGTCATAGAACAACACTACATAAACATGATTAATTCTATCATTACCAGTCAATGGTAGCACAGCCCACAAAGCTAGCATAGGAAAAACTCTCTCAAGAGGTATATGTTACAAAAAAAATACTATCATAGACAGTGTTTTTTGCATAGCACATCTATGAATAGGGCAACTCAAGAGTAGCTAACTTTGCAACTATGACCATTTATAGGAATAAATCATGTAAACATGTAAATATAGCGAATGAAATGAATAGGAACTTACTCTTATTCACTCGATGAACTACCTAAGCTGCGATTGTTGGCTCTTTCATGGTCGTGTAAAGTACACACACGCCAACTATTTCATCACCACGAAGATCAATACTATCGCTATCGCCTCTATAAATACTTTGCATCATCCAAGAAGAAAGAAAAATGGGTAAAAATTCGCAAAGCAAGAGAACACTACCATGTATAAAGAGGTCAAAAGATCGATTCCCTGTCACAGCAGGAACTACCACATGATATACACCACCTTGAGTGTGAGCGGGTGGAGCGGCAAAGGCGTCGTTGGCTTGAGCAGGAGCGATGTCGTCACATAGGACCGGGGCGCGGGCGAAGGAGAGCAGGGAGTGGGAAGCGTGGGGAGGGGGAGGGGGGGAGCGGTGGCGGCGGGCACGACGGGGGAGGAGACGGGGATGAAGGCAGCGTGGGGGCGGCGGGGAGTGGGGAGGGACCAAGTGTCGCGGGTAAAGGAGTCATTTGTGGAGAAAGGAGCACACGGCGGCGGGGTAGGGAAAGACAAATCTGCGATCTTTGGGAAGAGCAAGCGGCGGGGGAGGGAGAGCGAAGGGGCGAATTTGGAAGAGGGAGGAGCGGCGGCCTTGGGGAGCGAGGCCGATGGGGTGGTGGTGAAACAAGGACGATGGGGCGGCGGGAGCGAGGACGATGGGGCGGCGGGGAGCGAGAGGGAGGGAGGGCGCGACGCAGCCTTGGCTGGAGAGGGTGGGCGGGCGAAGCAAGAGGGGAGGAGGCGGCGTGACAGTCGAGAGAGGACGCGCGAGGAGAGCGAGGAACGGGATGAGCATGAGGATGGGAGCGAGGACGATGGGGGCGGCGGGGGAGCGAGGACGATGGGGCGGCGGGGGAGCGAGAGCGAGCGAGGAACGGAATGAGGATGAGTCGATGTTGTTCTGGCGAGTTCGCGATGACGCGCAACGTGGGCCTCGACGCGATCCGACGGGTAGGCGTGGCCGTGCGCGAGATCTGCGAATCCGACGGCCCGGAGCGGCGGCGCGCGAGATCTGACGGACCACAATTTTTGGGCGACGTGGCAGGGCCGCTGAGCGCCCTTTCTTGCAGGAATTAGTTTTAGTAATGCCCTTAATAATTAATTAGATTGAATTTATAATTGAACTATGATTAATTGTCCTGCTGAAATTTATGATTACTTCATTGTATAATGTTTAATCGTGATGCCTAGAAAGTAGTAATACTTTAGTTTGATGTTGATATTTGTAGTGTTAATAGTTGTGGGTGACATCTTGGGCTTTTGCCAAGCCGGGGTGTTACAGGATATCACCAAATTCGCATACAGTTAGGCGATGAATGGAAAACATCATTCAAAACTAAGTTTGGATTATATAAGTGGCTAGTGATGCCTTTTGGGTTAACTAATGCACCTAGTACTTTCATGAGATTAATGAATAAAGTTTTGCATGCTTTCATAGGAAAATTTGTGGTGGTATACTTTGATGACATATTGGTCTATAGCAAAACATTAGAGACACATCTTGAACACCTATGTGCTGTTTTTAATGCTCTACATAATGCACGTTTGTTTGGTAACCTTAAGAAGTGCACTTTTTGCACCGATCGAGTATCGTTTCTTGGCTATGTTGTTACTCCACAGGGTATTAAGGTTGATCAAGCCAACATTGAAGCTGTACAGAGTTGGCCGACTCCTAACACGGTCACACAAGTGTGGAGTTTTCTTGGACTTGCTGGATTTTATCGACGCTTTGTCAAAGATTTTAGCACTATTGCCGCACCGATGAATGAGCTTACGAAAAAAGGTGTTCCTTTTATATGGGGCCCTACACAAGAGCAATCATTTCAGATTTTGAAAGATAAGCTTACACATGCACCACTTCTCCAATTTCCTGATTTTGGTAAGACTTTTGAGCTTGAATGTGATGCTAGTGGAATTGAACTTGGAGGTGTGCTTATTCAAGAAGGTAAACCTATTGTGTATGTCACATCCCCAAGTTAATTAATGATAATTAGTATGCATATCATCAGCATGCATGTTGTTTTTGGAAGCATTTGCATACTTTGTTGCAATTGGAAAATCTCAAACAAAAATTTAAAACCCTAACTCAAACTCAAGCTCCAAAAGAAAACCAAAGCAAATGCTGATAAATAATTTATTCAAATACTATAATATTTATCATGAATAAATATAATTTTTTCAAAATTTTTGGAACTTAATTCAATCCACAGAAAATTCAAACTCAATTGAATAACCTATTCTAGGTTTGAATTTAAACTATACAAATTAAATCATCAAAAGTGAGGTTTAAGAATTTTCGTGAGCTCTAGACCTTCCCAAGAACCCCTCTGATTAAATTTAGATTTTTAGGATTTTATTTCCTATTTTTAAGTGGCCCAGTCAAAGTAGGTTTTCGATTTTAAATCCCAGTCAAACCTTAAACCCAACACTAGCACTGTTGGACTTGGGTGCGATCGACCGAGCCACCTTCACTCGGTTTGTAAAACCTTGGCTATGTGGAAGCCAAGGTATTACCTAAAAGTCTAACACTGTAATACCCCAGACTTCAAATTAGAGAGAATATTAATCGGGAGAGGGAATTAATTGAAAATTCAAGGATTTTTGGGGAATTTTGGAACCTGGGCCTCCAGCCCAGGCTAGAGCTGCCTTGTGGCCGGCCACAAGGGCCCATGATGGGGAGGCGCCATGGCCCCAAGCCCAAACCGACCCCCTCCCTTCCAACCCTAACCCCCAAGCCGCCCCTTCCCCCTCTCCCACTTCAAGCCGCCACAAACCTTTTCCCCTGGGTGCCGCCCCATCTCCTCCTCCCTTGGTGCCGCCCCTCTCCCCCTGGTTGCTTTCCCTTCTGAGCTGCCTCCCCTTCTCGCCATCGAAGCTCCCCGCTGCCGGCCATCGCGAGGAAAAGAGGAGAAGGACAACAGTGTAGTCGGCCAAAGGAGGGGAGGAAAGGGTGAGGAGAAGGAGGATCTTCGTCTTCAACCTGGGACCTACAAGGGTAACGGATGTCGTTCTTCGTTGTTTGATTAGTAGTAGATGCGAATTCGATTAGAATTGATTGGATCGAATTCTTTCGGTTGTAGTTCAGTTCTGTCTAGTAGATTGCGTGGCCAATTTAGGGTTCTTAGAGGCCGAATTAGAGGTTTCCCTCTCCTAGAGATATTTATATAGTGTCCTTAGCTTTCTGTGGCGACAAAGAACACATAATTCTGACGTACAGCTCAAAAGTTATGATAGTTTCATTCATGCTGTCCAGAATTCTAACGTGATTGATCTGTCATTTTGTCTTTAAAGATTTGATTAAGTTAAAGGCAAATTCAGGGTTTCCACCCAACTAGGTTATTTTATAATTTTTTATAACCTTTCCATAATGATAAAGAACGCCCTAATAGGAGTTGTAGATCAAAAGTTGTGCTTTGTTCTTTACTACTATCTTTTTTGTTTAGACAGAATCTGTCTTATAAGTTCATCTACCTGTTAGCATTTTATTTTGGCCGAATTGGGAGATCTTGTCAACTAGAATTTTGTAGATATATTCATTAAGTTTCCGTAGTATCTAGGATCACCTCATTCTGAGTCCCGGATCAATAGTTATGAGTTATTCTGTGCTGCTGTCCAGATGCGTTTATGTGATGGTGTTGTTTGTTTTCAGAATAGGTCTATTGGTAAATTCTTGGGTGTTCGGGAAGGTGTTGTAGAACGTTACTGGTAGTGTTCTGTACCATGTTGTTCTTATTTCGACTACTTACTTGTGTAGGCGGAGAGGCTTCAGGTTTAGGGGCACCTTCGTTGCCTACTAATGCATCGCAACGCGGAAGGCAAGTACTTTAATGTTCTTAAGATTTGTGAATGATGAATGCTTAATGTTCGTACTGTGTTTTTCTATGAACCATGTGAAGATTAAATGTGTATGTTCCTTTCATATGTGTTATTTCCATATTTAGAGATGATGTCTTTCATAATTCATAGTTCAATACATGCATCCATTGTCATGTTCCATCCACGGGAGTGTATTATAAAGACCCATCAATTCCAGTATGGGCACGTAAGACCCACCATTCTAATGTGGGCAGATTTGGACACCCGTATGAAACGTTCTTCATACGGGATTTGGATCCACGTATTTTGTTAAATACGGGCTTAGGTGAACACCGACGGGTGTGTCATTAGCTATACCGGTATAAGCATGTGTGCAGTCCTTTCATTTCATTCAATCCATTCATATATTCATTCGGTGTTATGTTCATATTCTTTAAAGATGTTGTCTTGTTCATATTTGTTGTATGTCCAATTATTCACTGTACTTGCTGAGTCTCGGACACATTCTTGCTTTGTTTGTTTATTTTAGGTGCTCATTGATGATGGCTCTATTGGGAGGGAGTAGACACGCACTAATTATTCATCTCACCATAATCCAGTTTCAATAATAGGACTTTGTTCTGTCTTCCATTCATTAAGTGATGAACTGTAATAAATAAAGTTAGATGTGGTTGATATCCTTCTCTATGTTATGGTTGATTAAGTACTGCTTGTGATCCTTGATCACCCTTTGATATGATTATTCGTAATCGGTCTATATTCTCGCCTTCGTTCTATTAAAGTTTGATCTCTTTATGTCATTATATGAGATATTGTTTAAATTCTTCTGCATTATGGTTGTATGTTAGGTTCTTTAGGTAACATTTTGGCTTCCGAATAGCGAGGGTGTTACAAACACATCAACAATATGAAATAATTTCAACAATCTATCAACTGATAACAGGTAAAGACCAACAAACGATAGAGGATTTAATCAGAATTCAACAACATATCAAAACTCTAATTATCCAATCATATTGAATCATTTATGATAAACCTATCAATAGCCTATACGAAGATCATAGGCAATTACTAATTCAAGAATAACATCAACCATCAAACTCCATTTGTTACAATCCAACAATTATCAAACGAAAGTTAATGACAAATTCATCTAATTAAAAGTGAATAGTGTGAACTGAATGAAGTGATCCGTGACTATTCCCTCCCAAGCATATTGTCCTCAATGTTTACCTAAAATAAATAAACACAGCAAGAATGAGTCCACGACTCAGCAAGTATAACAGATTTATATGAACAATAATGAATAAGAACACGATAGTCACATTATAGAATTCGAACATACAATGATATAAATTATATGAATGAATGAAATGCATGATCTCCACTTCTGCTTATACCGGTATAGCCAGTGAACAACCGTCAGTGTTCATTCATGCCCGCATTATCAAAATGCGGGGATCCAAGGCCCGTATGAAGAATGTTTCATAACGAGGATCCAATTTGCCCACATTGGAATGGTGGGTCTTACATGCCTATATTGGAATGATAGGTCTTTATATCTCACTCCCGTGGGTGAAACATGAACAGTGAATGAATGAATGAATGAATATATGAATATGGAAGACGAAAAGACAAAATCTCAAGAAGCATGGATTCACACACATGGAATGAAACAAAACTCATTGAAAACTACTCATAGATCATAGTATTCAGTCATGGCATGAACATCAAGTAATATGAACAAGCAAAAACAATACATTACACAATGTACTTGCCTTTCGCGCTGCGACGCGTTAGGAGGCAAAGTTGAAGCTACTAATCTCGAAGTCTCTCCTCCTACACAATTAGAGTACTCAAATAAGAACAATGTGAACATGACACTACTTGCGACGCTTAATCTCATCTTCATAAACCCAAGGTTCATACGATTATTCTATTCAATTTAAACGACAATCTAGCAGGAAGTTATACTGGACAGCGGTATTGAAGCCTTCATAATTTTTGCTTTGGAACTCGAAAATAAGTGATCTTAGACTCTCTAGAAATATAATGAAACCCTCTACAATAACCTAGCTGGCGAGACTTTCTAATTCGGCCAACTTCTGTGTCTAATAGTCAGACGAAAATATAAATTATAATCTATCTGATAGAAACTACAGCAGTAGAAGAAAATTCATAACTTTTGACTGGGTAAACCAAAATTTAATATTTTTACCAATATGGAAATCTTATAAAATTACCTACGACAATCATGTTGGGTGAAATCCCTAAATCACCCCTTAACATAATCTTATTTAATAAACAAAGCGACTGCTAATTCTCGTCAGACTTTCTAGACAGCAGTAATGAAATCGACGTAACTTTTAGACTACAACTCGGAATTGGGTGATCTTTGAACCTATGGAAAGCTGAGAACTAACCCCACAAATCTCTAGGAGCCGCTATCCTCAGATTCGAAATTTATCTAAACGAAAACTGTCAAGCAAGAAGTGGACAGATTACTGGAATTAACCGCAGCAGAACATCGATCCCCTAAACATGGCAAATTACGAATCTAAATCAACCAAACCAGTGGGGAACTCAATCATTACCCTTGAAGACGTGAAAGAACTCTCTGAAGATCCCTTATGAGCACTTCCCCTTCCTCCACTCCCTTGGCCAGCAACACTTGGAGGAGGCGTCCTCCTTCTTTTCCTTGACCGGCATCAATGGAGGAGCACTAGATGGGGAGGGGCATCACCAAGGAGGAGAAGGGGCACCACTAGGGGGGGAGAGGGACGTGGGAAAGGGGAAGTGGAAGTGGCAGCTTCTAGGAGGGGAAAAGGAGGGGAGGCGCAAGGGAGGAAGGAAATTGGGGCAGCTATGGTTTAGGGAGGGAAGGGTGGCGCCCCCCCTATGGCCGCCCCCCTCTTGGGCCTTCTGGGCCGAGGCCCAGGGCCCAAGTTGGCAGAAAAACAAAGAAAAACCCTTTTTGACTGATTATTCTCTCTTTTGTTTAATTTTCTTCCTTAGAAATAATCGGATTTTCGCGGAAAAACCCCTTTCTAACATGTTTAGTTTTTCTTTTACATGAGTTCTCCCTTGGAATATGATCGTGGTATTACACGGTTGGACCCAACTGCTTGTACGCTCGGGCCAGTCCGAACTGACGCAAAGTCATTTGGGCCATCCAATTCGATATCAGCCGTCTAGATCAGTTGGAACGTTCGGACCATCCGAACAACCCACGTGATCTGGACCGTTAAAATTCAATCGGACCATCCGAAACGTTTTGGAACGTTCGAACCGTCCGAACGGCCACTCGATTAGGGCCGTCCATTCCTGATTGGACCGTCTAAAACATTCCGACCTAGGGGACCTAACTGGACCTAACCACCTAAATGCACCGCGCCGTACCAGGCTCCAACTTGGTTTGACTTTGAATCACTAACGAGGTGGCCCCACTTGTCAGCTTCTTCATCCTCCTCCCATTGGGCACTCAGAGCGTGAACACCATGTTGCCACCGCATGCTGCGCCGCCCCGTCAATGGCGTGAGCCACCGCCCATTGCGATCTATCCAAGAGCTTCGTTGCTTAATGCCGCCTCCATTGCCGTCATTTTCTCCAGGTTAAAACCCCTTCGAACCCTAGCAATTCATCACTTTTCCTCGTTTTGGCCGAGGAAAAGGACGCTGATTCTAGCTACTCTCTCGGGTAAACTTTGAACCCTTTGTGTCCCTTGTTCTCACCTTTGTATGCCAATTCCATTTTGCCTAATGTGAGCTTTCCTCATCGCTTGTAGCTTCCGAACCATCATCGTGCTCCCATCGGTTCCAGAGCACACACCCGAAGGCACTACTGTGACATTTTCAACTTCGGTGAGCCTTGTATTAAATCCTGCGCGTCATATCATGTCTTTGGGGATGATATGGAAAACCCCTTAATCAATTTTTCTAATGCTCGACACGAGCTCGTGAAATTGGTTTTTCTCATTTTGGTTGAAGAAACCCTAGTTTCTTCTTCAACTCCGGTGTGGTAAGTCATTGCTTGATTCTTTGCTTTTACACCACCCTTGGACCTCACTTAAGCTCTCTTGACCACTCATTGTCTTTTTGGTTGCCTAGGAAGGCCTCTCCTAGTGAAGTTGTGCCGCCACCATCATCGTCTTCGACGCCGGCCCAGATCCAAGCTCCTCGACCCTCTCCAACCCTCAGGTAGCCTCGCTTAGTCCTGTAGATGCTGAGGCACACACTTAACTTGACGCTATGGAGCTTTTCGTTGTGCATGCATTTTGCCGTAGTTTAAGCACCGCTCAACTCCGCTAGCCGTTGGTACGAGCCATCTTAGTCATCGCCACCACCACCAAAATGTGTGCAACACTATTGTGTAACTATCCTAGCCCTTGGCTGGCACCACCATGGCGCGTAGCACCGATGAACCACCAGGCAAGCACACGGAATGGGGGCTTCCTGTTGTCGTATGCGGGCAGTCCTTGTAGCGACATGATTAGGCATAATGACAATGAATAGCATTAAATGACTATCTTAAGAAATGAATAAGCCGCTTACAGGTGGGCCCAACTGTAATATCTCAAAATTCCAATTAGAGAGAATATTATTCGGGAGAGGGAGTTTAATCGAAATTTCAGTTTTTGGGGGAATCTTTGGATCATGGGCCTCTGGCCCAGGCTATGGCAGCCTGGTGGTCGGCCCTGTATGGTCCAGAAGGGGGGGGCAGCACCCCAAGTTGGGCCAGCCCAAGCCGCCTGACCTCCTCCTCTCAAACCCTAGCCAAGTCGTCCCTTCCCCTTTCCCTCCCCAAGCTGCCACTTCCATCCCAAAACCGCCACCTCCTCCTGTCCTAGGCACCGCATCTCTTTCCCTTGGTGCCACCCTGTCATTGGTGCTACTCCTCCTCGCCATTGTTGCTCTCTGCTGCCGGCCAACGCGAAGGGAGGAGAAGGAGACCGCGGGATTGTCGTCCAATCAAGAGGGAGGAAGAGGGCGTGGGAGAAGATCATCTTCGTGGGTTTTTGTTCAGTGTCTTCCTAGGGTTCTACAATGGTAACAATCACTGTTCTCCAATGGTTGGATCTTAGTAGATGCGAAATTGATTATGTATAATGGATCGAAATCCTGCTGCGAGTAAAATCAGATTCTGTCTAGTTTAGTGTGTGACTGTTTTCATGTTCTTAGATGCTGAATTCGAGGATCCCATCTCCTAGAGTTATGTAGGGTTCGTTCTTATCTTTGCATAGAATCAAAGATCACTCAATTCTGTGTGACGGTTTAAAATTTATGATGAATTCTTTTCTGCTGTCCAGAAAAATGACGAGAATTAACATTCACTTTATTTATTAAAATATGTTTATGTTAGGAGCTGATCCAGAAATATCACCCCAAACGAATTCTGTAGATAATTTCATCAGCTTTCAGGATTGTTAAAGAACACCCTTTTTGGATTTGTAGAACAAAAGTTATGTATATTTCAATTTGACTGTCCAGATTGTATGTCGGGTTCTGACAGTAGATTTGACCCATGTGCCACTTTTTGTTAAAGGTAAAATATGAGTTTCATGCTCACTAGACTTTTGAATGTTGTGTTCTTAGATTTCCATAATGATAAGAATCTTGGATTTTGGTTAATCTAATCAAAAGTTATGATATTATTACTACTGCTGTCCAATTCTGCTAGACAGTTTATGTACTAGACTTTCATCTGATTGTTTGTGTAAGTTGTTTGCTGAATTAGAGCATTCAGCCAACTAGACTATTGTGGAGGATTTCGTTACCTTTCCATAGGATCTGACATCACTCCTTTTTGATTCTCAGAGCAAAAGATGTGATGTTTTTAGTACCGCTGTCCAGTTTAACGTCCTGCTAGACTATCGGTTAATTTGGATAGAGCAATTATGAACCTTGGGTTTAGGAATATGAGATTAGGCGTTATGAGTAGCGTCTTATTCATGTTGTTTCTTTTTCAAGCAATTAAATTATGTAGGAGGAGGGAATTCGAGATTAGAGGCTTCATCCTTGCCTCCTAACGCATCGCAGTTCGAAAGGCAAGTACAATTGAATTGTCTTGATTGTTGTTTGTTTCACTTGATGGGTGAATATGCAATGGGTAATTCTATTATTTCTTGTTTCCCTTCATATTTGATATACCATGATTATTTGGTAGTATGTTTATGTTCGATATATTCATTTGTTCCTTCTTTCATGTTCACCTACGAGAGCGGGTAGTGAAGTCCCATTATTCCAATATGGGCAAGTACATTTTGTAAGGTACTGCTGTTGATCATTCATAGTATTTTATGTTCAAGCCATGACTGAATAGTATGGTCAGTGAGTTGGTTTCATTGATTTTTGTTTCGTTCCATGTATGTGAATCATGCTTCTTGAGTTTTCGTCTTACAAATTTATATATTAATTCATTCATAGATTGTTCATGATTCACCCACGGGAGTGGGATGTAAAGAACCATCAATTCCAGTATGGGCACATAAGACCCACCATTCCAATGTGGGCAAATTGGATCCCCGTTATGAAACATTCTTCATACGGGCCTTGGATCCCCATATTTTGATAAATGCGGGCCTAAATGAACACCGACGGGTGTGTCACTGGCTATACCGGTATAAGTAGAAGTGGAGTTCATGCATGTCATTCATTCATATGGTTTCTGTTATCCTCAATTCATATTCTATTATGTGATTGTTATATTCTTATTCGTTCATTCTACATTCGAATTCTATTATGTGATGAAATGTTCTTATTCGTTCATTCTACATTCGAATTCTATTATGTGATGATAGGTTCTTACTCGTTCATTCTATTATGTTCTTATTCAGTATGGTTCATATTGTTCTGTTGTACTTATTGAGTCGTGGACTCATTCTTACCATGTTTACTTGTTTTAGGTAAACATTGAAGACGACATGCTTGGGAGGGAATAGTCACAAATCATTCATTCACTTCACATTATCTACTTGGTAATTAGTTGAACTTGTTATACCTTTTCATTCAATAATCTTTGGATTGTAACATCTTGGCTTCCGCATAGCCAGGGTGTTATACTAGCCCTTAAGCGCTTGTGTGCTGTGCATGTACTTTGATGGACCGTGTTCATAGACTTGAGTCCATGACGAGCGGACCCCACATGTTAGGCGCGGTTAAATCCGAAATTTAAAAGAAAAATGTACTATTCATCAGACCCCATCCATCAGCATCTGTGGCTAGTGCAGTGCTTAGTAGAAGAAGTACTAAAGGCTTTAGAAATTTCGGAATACCTTTATTGGTACACTGAAAATTCAATTAACTTCAAAAAGCCATAACTAATTCATAAAAACTCCAGTTGAGATAAACCAAGTTATTTTGGTCTTATAATATTATTCGCTATTTATCTATGTAATCATTTTTCCCTCTACTACTCTGCAAATTTTTACCAAATAATTAAATTAAGATGAATAGTAACCGAAGGTTAATTTTCTGGATTTTCTAGAAAACTGATTTTCAAACCACCATAACTTTCACATACTAACTCCAAATGGAATAATTCTTTCACTTAAATTCATATAAAATCATCATCTAGCCACTGTAGGAATTTCATGCATTTTTGAGCATTTTGAATTTTATGGTATTTCTCGGTGTTTATCGATATATTTATTCTCTAGAGTCCGAAGTAATCAACGTAGACTCCTTCGCCGCCGAGAGTGAGCAAATTGAGTACCAGCAAGGCAAGCATCATTTGAACTTTCTTTTGCATCATGTTTATGCCAGTTTTGATAAATTAGTGTTTCGAAATGCAATGATATTACTTGCATGCTATTTTGTTATGTCGATATTTTGTGATGTGTAGTTAGTTATTTTCTAATCATGAGGCTATCCTTGAATTAACCGAGTACCTGAATGCTTAAGTTAGATTGGGTGAAATATATATGGGTTTGCTTAGCCATGCAAGTCTGGAGGGTGCGTTAGTATGGTTGACGGGATTATTCCGTCGACCTTGAGAAACACCTTACTTCTATCTTCTCTACCTTCGGTTCAGATCTTCGAATCCGGTTGTTTAGTTCTTTTGGTTAAAAATAAAAGGTGATTTGGGTCTGGACAAGTGGTTGCTAGTGAGGGTGCCTTCGTGCACGAGATCGGGTATGTGGTTGTCTTGTCCAGACCAATAAGGACCGAACTTTGGTGACATCGTTAATTCAAGTAACACTTGTACTTCCACACGCATAATATGGGTAATATTTGGTTAAGTAAGGGGGAGGTTTCATTGCTTTAGACCACAGGTGGTGTGAGGACATAGAGACCATGAAATCCTATGTTCCTTAATAACCCAGTGTGATATATACTATTTAGGCGAGCACGATTACCTATGTTGAGGAAAACCAACATACTAACTACCTCACACTGGCCCCTCTGACACAACGTGCGTGCCCGCTTAGAATTTTCTGTATGCATATGTACTAAGTTGGGATTTCATCTCGCATGGGTGATCTAACTCAATGGGATTTTCTTGCTGAAAAATACTGAATCTTGATTTCCCGGGCCGACATACCTAAAGAAGTGAGTCATTATCTGGAGGCTTACAGGCTAGTCGAGTCATGTGGGTAAAGTAGTACTCCCCTGCAGGGTGTAAATCTATTCGAATAGCCATGTCCATGGTTACAAACGACCAATTGAATTCAGGAGTCATTATTGTTAGACTTTGAATTAAAATTGGCATGGTTACAACTTGGTATCGGCATGAATGGGTATTCATGCATTTTTATTTATCACAGTGGGCCACCACTTTCGTACTCGTTTGACTCAATTGTTTATTAATGTATTACTTTAGCACATGTCTTACTTTTGTTTTAAATATGTTTTCTAAATGGCATTTGCAAAAGTAGTATGTGTAGGTTAAGAATTGCTGCGTTTTCTACAAAACTAAGCCACTATTGCCATGCTTGAATGACCTCTAGCATAAATAATTTTTTACTTTGTGTTAGACTTGCGAGTACATTTGTACTTAACCTGGCTGCTGTGATTCAGGTGAGGAAGATTTTGCGCCCGAGGAGTACGTTAGCGCCGATCTAGGCGATGCTAACGAATAGTGCTACTATATAACTGCCATTCGGTTGCCATGGGTTATGGGGCATACCATGCTGGACCTTTTTGGTTTATTTACGTTGCTTCCGCTACTACTTAATGTTCTCATTTGAATTTGGCCGGTCGGCCACTTGTAATAGATGTAGACTTAACTATTATGTTGTATGTCTTTTGGTTTGATAGTGTATGAATGTGGTATGGATGTGATCAATGTTGCATGAGAGTATGAGAGTGTTGGTCGCTGATCTTGGGAGTCAACATGGTCTCATACTCACTATTTTTGAATTCCCTTTTAACTCATTAAGTGTATGTTTGGATTGTGGGAGAACCGGTTATCATGTAGTACTTGAAGAGGAGCAGTACGCATGATCATTGGAGCTCTAGTTCAGTCAAGACTTTTCACTTGATGGAGTTAATTTGGAATTTATTTACTTGAGGCCCATAGTTATTTCCATAAGACCTGGAAGGCCTCGGTCTTACAGCAATAATCCGAGGGTCCTCACAGCGTATTTCAGCGAGAAATTAAGTGGGCCTAGCCTGAATTATTCTACTTATGATAAGGAATTATATACTTTAGTTCAGACATTACAGACATGGCAACATTATTTATGGTCCAAAGAATTTGTTATACATTTTGATCATGAATCATTAAAGTACATTCGTAGTCAATCAAATCTGAACTGTAGACATGCTAAGTGGGTCGAGTTCATTGAATCATTTCCATATGTCATTAAACACAAGAAAGGAAAGGATAATGTTATTGCTGATGCTTTATCTCGTCGTTATACCATGTTATCTCAACTTGATTTTAGAATTTTTGGTTTAGAGACAATTAAAGAGCAATATGTGCATGATGATAATTTTAAAAATATATTTTAGAATTGTAAAGGAGGCAAAAGCTAGAATAAATTTGTTATGAATGATAGATTTTTGTTTCGTGCTAACAAGCTATGTATTCTAGCTAGCTCCGTTCGTCTTTTGTTGTTTCAGGAGGCGCATGGACGGGGGACTCATGGGACATTTTGGTGTCAAGAAGACGAAGGATGTTTTGACCAATCACTTCTATTGGCCTAAGTTGAGGCACGACGTTGAGCGCTATGTGTCTCGCTGCACCACATGCCACAAAGCTAAGTCATGTCTTAATCCACATGGTTTATATATGCCTCTTCCTGTTCCTAGAGTACGTTGGGAAGATATTTCTATGGATTTTGTTTTAGGACTGCCTAGAACAAAGAAGGGGAGGGATAGTATTTTTGTTGTTGTGGATAGGTTTTCGAAGATGGTACATTTCATACCTTATCATAAGAGCGATGATGCTACAAATGTTGCTGAGTTAATTTTCAAAGAAATTGTTTGACTACATGGAGTACCTAATACAATTATGTCTGATCATGATACAAAGTTTTTGAGTCACTTTTGGAGGACACTATGGGCTAAATTAGGGACAAAGTTGCTATTTTCTACTATATGTGATCCCCAAATAGATGGACAAACTGAAGTTGTCAACTGGACATTGTCCACTATGTTGAGGGCTGTTTTGAAGAAGAACTTAAAGATATGGGAAGAATGCTTACCTCATCTGGAGTTTGCTTACAACCGTTCACAGCATTCAACCACAAAGATGTGCCCTTTTCAGGTAGTATATGGATTTATTCCTCGCGCTCCTATTGATTTATTACCTCTACCGTCTTCGGAAAAGGTAAACATTGATGCTACACAACGTGCAGTTGACCACGAGCTCTTCCATGACCACGGCCTCTTCCAGGACCACGGCCTCGGCCGGCTGCACGGCCTCCTCCACAGGCTGCTCCACGAGCTACTCCACAACCTCTTCCAGGGTTTTCCATCTGAGCGGTCCCAGGTTAGTAGGGAAGAGAGGGAAAAGCAAAGACGAGAAAAACAAGGGAGCGTGTAACAACTCACAAGATCCAAATATTTTACAGAGAAACAAATTACATTTTGCAGCTAAAAACAACTCAAAGAAAATTGTCTACTCGATACTCATATGCTAGCGAAACGACTCAGTACACAGAATGAGCCTTGGCAACTTAAACTATATGGCTTGTCTGACATCGCATCCTCTACTCACGGTCCTTGATGAATCTAGCCTATTGTTCTTGGATGGTAGAGATGACTGGAGACTTTACAATGCTCTCTTCATGGCTCCATTTCTTGCAGTCTTGAACATAATGGTAAAAATCATGTTGACCAACTATAGAAATTACAAAGGAAAGATGATCCATTTAACATTGTAAAACGATGAAGGAAGAACTAGATAAGGAAGAATTCTGTGAAGAAGGTAAGGATAGAAAGATGAGAAAAGATGAGGATAGTACAATATTATTTTTCTTTTTATAAAATAAATTTCAAAGTTTTCCTACTTGCGGCCATTCTAACTAGGTCATGTCCTACAGTTGACTCAGCTCTGATACCAACTCTGTCGGGACCGGATTTCTGCATCCGAACCCTTTGTGTATTTCTGCACCATCCCATGATCAGTAGTTAGTGCACACAGTAGAAACATTGTTGATAACAAGTTCGAATCACGAATAACATTAATAAACAACTAAGTACCGGCCTTATGGCCACTTATTACAAAAGAGGTCAAAAGACCTTGAGTCTTGTAGCAACGGAAACATCAAAAGTTAAACTCCAAGTGGTGGCCCATCAAATTGCCCACCGGCATTCGACTCGGGAGCGCAACCTAGTACTCCGGGTGTCATTCATCAAAGCCACAAGCGAAGTAGTCGTAGTTGTCCACGGCATCATCGAAGACTTCTGAGATTTGATTATGAGTGTAGCATGTGACTACATAAAGTACTCCGCGAGTCTTGGGAAAGATGCATATGCATAGCTTTAACAATTGGGCATATAGGGTTCATTTGCACGAAGCAATATTTTAAGTTTAAACAGTTTTCATAAAGCACATTTGACAAGAAGTAGTTTCAATAAATGAATAAATTGTATCACTAGTGGAGCTGTAATATCCTATATTATGAATGAGTAATTATTAATTAATAATATTAAAAGTTAGAATCTAGTGGGAAATGGGGATTAGTGTTTGGCCTTTTGGCCCATGGCCCAAGAGGTCATTGGCCCTACACCTATTTAAGGAAGAGAGAGGCCAATAGAACCTTACTTCTCCCAGCCGCCGCTAGCACTTGATCTCCCCCATGCACCACCACCCCCTTAACCCTGGCGCCGTTCCTCCATGGCGCTGCCTCCCCCTGGCGCCACCTCCCTACTTGCAAACTCCACACAATTCCCAAATCTCTAGGGGCTTCTCCGCTTGCCTCTCCTTCTCCTCCCATGCTCGCGATCCCATCTCCTCGCCGCCGACGAGCGATGAAGTCTAGGGTTCAGGCAATGGAGGACTCGCCGGCCGCCGCCAGCTTAGCTATCTCCTAGGGCGGCACCCCAGCTTTTGCGCTCGCGTGAGAGATCTCGAGTTCTTGGAAACCCTAGCGGTGGGCGGCCATGGACGTGGACTTGAGGATGACAACGGAGTTGGACTCCGACTTGGATGCCGCGGCGCAAGGCGGCGGGTCCAGGAGCGAGACCTCCTTGGCGTCGCCCGCGATGCCCACAGACGTGGAGACTGCAGGAGTGGCCGAGTCTTCGGCGGCGGCAGCGGGGCAGAGGCTGGCCCCGGGGTACTCGGTGGTGAACACAATGATGGAGAAGAAGGAGGATGGGCCAGGGTGCCGGTGTGGGCACACGCTCACCGCGGTGCCAGCCGTCGGGGAGGTGGGCTCGCCGGGGTTCTTAGGCCCACGGCTGATCCTCTTCAGCGATGCCACTGCACTCAACGCCAACATCTCCATCCCTAGATGTGACAAGAATTTGCCAGTGCTATGGAGAATTCGTTAGCGGATCAATCAGCGATGTGCCTTCCTTACAATTGTTCAACCCCTGCTGAAGACCAGCCAACGCTAGAGGAATGTTGTCTTGCTGGGAAGTATCTCTTAGAATTGTTGAAGACAATTTTTAAAGATGGATTTAAAGCCTAGAGACATTATCACTGAGAAGTCACTATGGAATGCAATGGTTATTGTCATGGCACTCGGTGGGTCTCTAATGTTGTCCTACATTGATTGCTATTGCCCAGTCTGTAGGTTTGTAATTGACACTTGACGATTTTCAAAAGGGCAGCGACCAAGTTCCTTTCCTTGCAGCCCTTAGGCCTAGTGGCAAATATGTCATGGAGGATCTACATAAGGTGGGTGCTTAGGGTGGATCATCTTTGTGTTTGGGTTGATTCCTTTTACTTGAGCTGATTGATGCTTGGTTGGTGCACATGTATGATGGTGGTGATGGTGGTGACTCGGTTGTGGCTAACCTTGAGGTGGTGGTGAACCCCAACGCTAGAGCGTTCTTCCTTTTTGTCTTCTGTCTCACGGTTGAGGCAAGTACAAGTAGTATTAATGAGTTTTTACATTTCATACTTGATGAATGCCATAGTTGATTGTTGATGATTGCTACTTGGTAATGTGATGGGCATGAATGCCATAGTTCAAATGATGATGTGTATATGGTAATGGTTTCATGATTGATGGCAATAATGATGGGACAAGGTGAACAATGGGGCTACCTTGTTAATGATGACAATGATGAATCATGATAATGATAGTGGGCAAGTGCAGCTAGTAATAATGTGTTGCTTTGTTTCATAATTGAGGAATGCCATGGTTTAATGATGAAGCTTTAAGTTTGATAATGTTGATGAGCATTACTTCTCATGATGAGTTGATATCATGCTTTACATTCTGCATCATGGCATTGGATCCTTGTGCCCTAAGGGCACAAGCCTTGAGTATGTTTTTGGATCCCCGTCATGCATTAGACGGCCTGGTCCCCAAACTCGTGGAAAGTCATATAATTAATCCGGTGAGGTCGGTGAGAAAGTTACATGACTTGGAGTGTTGGCTTTGGATCCCTGTGCCTAGAGGGCACATGCCTAGAGTATGTATCTACGGATACACTACTTGGCGTTACCGGTAACTTCTAAGAAGTGAAGAATGTGCATTCATGACATGTTCATTGCATGTCTGCATAAGATATGGATTTGTTGGGTTGGCATATAATGCTGTGTTCATGATGGAATTGTTTGTTCCCTTTGACTGCTTATGATGCTATCATAAGAGGTGGGTTTGTGGTATATAATGTTGTGTTCTTGATAGAATTGTTTATTCCCTTTGCCTACTTATGATGCTATGTTTGATTTGCTATTGCACTTTGCTAAGTCGTGGACTCACACTTGTTGTGTTGTGCTTGCTAGGTACCTCTCGAGGCAGCGACATGCATGGGAAGGGGTAGACTTGGTGCACGTCACATAAACACAAACCACAACGAATAAACTAGTCCAATTATCCACAAATCATACTCTCGATAATTGCTTTAGTTTTAGTTTTGTGACCATCCTTCGTGGTGGATGTTTTGATTGTGATCTTGGACGGTCCAGTTATGTTCTTAATTCCTCATTGTTTAAGTTCATTTAATTCTTTTCGATGGATTAGAAGGTTTGATTTCATTATTCCATCAATCTCGTTGAATTGTTTATTATTGATGCTTTAGATGTAGCCATTTGATCATTGACTGCTTGAGCATAGTAAAGTTGGAATGCTTTTGATTAGTTGATAAAGAGAAGGCTTCATGAATTGTTTTATGTTCAATTATTAGACGATATGCTGCTATTGAGTGATTATAGATTGTGCTAGTGTTGAATATTGGTTTCATATCATTCATGAATGGATGTTGGGTGATGGTTTAAATAGATTTTGATGGTTGATATTATCATTCTTCATGCTATGGTTGAAATAGTAATGGCTTAATGATCTTCGTATAGACTCTTGATAGAGTTATCATAATTGATTCACTATGATTGGATGAATGAGATTGATTCATTGTCGAATTCTGATTCAATTCTTATACTCATCCTACTAGATATTAATCTTTTTATGTTATTATTTGAAAGATGGTTGAAATTATTCCGCATTGTTGTTGTATGATAGTCTTTTAGGTAACATTTTGGCTTCCGCATAGCCAGGGTGTTACAGAGGTTCTAGCTACCAACCACTAGCATCAAGGCTCTAACCGCCAAGATTTAAAGGATAGGACTTTAGTTGCCCAACTGGCTCTAACTGTTAGAAACTACCCGAGAGTCCCAACTGCTCTCTGTTCCCAAAATCTACTCTTTTGAAATCAAAACCAAAATCTACTATGTAAAATTGCACTTTTCCTGCCCTTGACCGTGGGCACGGCTATTCGAATAGTTTTACACTCTACAGAGGTTGTACAGCTTAGCCCACATGAGATAATCAACTTATAATGTCGGCCATGACACGCTTCCTTGGGCGTGAGACTAAGCGATTATCACAAGGCCTTTACAACACTTTATCCTAACATTAGCCCACCAGATGAGCTTAACCCCAAGTCATAGACGTCATTTACCATCGACCTGGAGCTCACCGTTATAGGGGATAACCTGCCCAGACTTGGACGTCTATTACCAACGCCCGACGCAAGCCCCGACAGACATCGACGTCAATTACCATTGTCTGCACTATCTAGGTAACACCTACCATCTACAGCCTGCGGGCGTAATGCTAGAATATAGTAAATTAGTTGGCCAGGTCCGTTCCCATTTTGGACATGTGGTTGCACAGTTTTGCTTAGTTTGGACAATCACAAGCGTCGGTCCTTAGTATGACTTGGGCGGAACTTATCACATACAAAGTTCTCGTGCTCTAGCTGCACCCGCCTGATCTTACCACCAGCCCAAGTCTAAAACATATTTTCATTGTTTTATTTTATTTTCCATATACTGACATTACCTAATGTCATACATTTTCCAAACAAAGCATAAAAGGGTAATAATGGTTTTTCTCTCCCCAAAGGTTAAATAAAGTTGTAAAGCATGTATAAGTAATTCTACTGTATCAAACTATTCAGCAAAATTGTATTCAATTATGCGGACTTTCCTATACTAAGGTTACAAAGGTATAGGATAACCAATATCAAGGAAGACATTAACAATATTTAGGTTTTAACTAACAACCTACAATTTAAATTCATCATTTTATGTAAATAGCAATGCATAACACTTTTAAAATGGAAAATATGATTTCTAAATCATAGGTACAAAATGGTCAAAGGAGACTCGCCTTCGGTGACGTTGGAGGTAGGGGCTTCCTGTTGATCCAAACTTGCGTCGGCGCCATCGGATTCTACACACGCACAACGCACCAAATAAATAGCAGAAAATAAAATAAAATCCAAAAATTACAAAATAAATACTGGAAGTAGAGAATGAATTTAGGAGAAAGAATCGTTGGATTTGGAGTTCGTATGAGAACGAACAAAATTGTGGAAAATAAATTCTCCAAAAAAAAAACTCATGTACAAAGTGTCCAGCATGCATCAATTAGTTTGTTAGTGCACTGTTCACTATCTTCTTCAAATCAACAGAAGTAATACTAGCATGCAGCAACCGAATGAAGGCAAACAAACGGCAGCCAAATAGCTATGAAGCCAAATGAAATATCAAGAAGTCGATTAGGAGTAGCAAGCACCATGCAGTAGATTAACTAGCAGCAGCACTAATCAACTTCAAACTATATGCATACAGAAGCACCATGACTATGTTGCAGCCGAATGGAACATCAACAAATTAGCATGCAGCCGCAAGAATAGCAAGCAAAAGATGGCAGAGGGTTAGCCAGTGGTGTCGGTGGTGGTGGCCGGAGGTGGCTTACCAATCACTAACAGCGGCAATGGTGGTGCTTAGCTACTGTCAATGGAGATTGAAAGGATTGCTATGCTCCGAAGAATCTAAAGTTTGGAGGGAATGCAAAGGATCAAAGAAGAGATGACATGCCCTTATATAGCTGCAACTGGGAGCTAAACCATTGGGAACACGAAGAACACCAGCATCTGTTCGGTTGGAAATGGAAGAGACAGTAGTGGTTGCACAAGATGGGCTGCACATTGAAGATGAGACATCGTGGGAAAGGTTATTGCAGCCATTTCTCATCAATTGAAATCAAAATTAAAGCTTTGAATGGAAAGGAATGAGAGGAGAGAGGTGACCGGCCATTAATGGTGGAGGAAGCTCAATGGTTCGGCTGGAGCAAAGGGAAGGGATGGGAGAGGAGAAGGGAGGGTTGCGCGGTGGAGTGGGGTCGGGGCAGCGCTGTCGGTGATGGTGGTCGGCCGGTCGACGAGGTGGGGGGGACCAGGCTGCCATGAGAAGCTTGACAGCCAGCATTCGGTTAGAGAAACAAACAACAGAAAAGAAAGCTCACGGAAGAAGAAAACTATTTGGAATAGAGAGAATAAAATAGGTATAAATGGATAGGAGGGAGTATAATGCCAATTGAGATCAAAAGGGCTTACTAGCTAGCGCAAGCAGCATAAGGCTTTAGTTGTTAAAAGGTTTGCATGGGAGCAAAGAATGGATGGGTGACCGTTCGGGAATTTTTAGAAAAAGAGAGAAGGGCAACAAAAAAAAATTGGACCAAGATATTGGAACAAATATTTTTCTGGAGATTTGAATTTGAATTTGATTTTGTAGAATAAGGAATCTGAATTTGGAATAAAGATTGGAAATGGAGTTTTGGAATTTGATATTTCCTTCCAGTATTACACATAAAATACAGATAAAATCCAAACAATTTTAAATAATTAATTTGAAATTAAATTTTAAAGAAAGTGAATTTTGGGATGTTACAATAATGTTGATGGGTGTTAGTAAATTTGGTTGCATCTTGGCTTTCGCATAGTCAGGGTGTTACACTCATAACCTTCTTCTCCTAAACATGAAGCATAAATAATATTTTTGTTTAAGACAGGAACATAATAACAATTATTTAATTTTATAATTAATCATGAAGGTAAAGCTAATGGTAAAGTGCTAACAACTATTGCAGCAACTCTTGTTCCATTGCCCACGCAAAGATCAACCTCACGTCTTGCGAAACTTCTAATCCTTATGAGTCCCTATATCGAATTCCAAACATGAGCAACCGATTCAATGTCAAATACCTAAGAACAAGTAGAAGTGGCAACATTAATTTTTATAACATTTATATCTGAACTGGAAGTCTTACTTCCTTTCTTCCTTTTCATCTCTGTCAAGTACTTCTTACAATTCATCTTCCAATGCCCAGTCTGATGACAATGGTAGCGTTTTGTGTCAGGTTTAAGGCCTAGCTTGAGCTTCTTGAGCTTAGCTTTGAAACTCGGGATTTCATCTTGACTCTTTCCCGCGCCCTTTCCCTTGCCCTAAGACTTACCCTTCTTCTTAAAGTTAGTAGTCTTTTGAATCATCATCACATCATTAGAACTTTTCCTGGTGATCTCTTCGGCACTCTTAAGCATGTCATGCAACTCGGTCATTAACTTCTCCATGCGATTCATATAAAAATTCAATATGACAGGCTCAAAGCTTGCAGCGAGCGACTTAGGTAAGAAACCCCTTGTTGGGTGGCATCAATATGCCACGGCTACCAACACTTTGCCCCAAGGCCCAAAGCCATTTTAATAGCCTTGTCAACTCGAACCAACACTATGCATTTAGGTGTCCGAGACCCACCCCATCTTATCAAGATAATTAATGACACCCTACTTTGGTAGACCTAACCATTAACAATCAAAATCGTGATAGGCAATTGAAAAGGCATCAATTTTACTTAATTTTTTTCTAGAGCGACACTGTTCTATCATGACAAAACATCTAATGATAAATAACATAATCAATTGTATAACAGGACCAAAATAAACATTCATAGATAATCACGCTAAACTGTGAAATAGTATGGCCCTTAACATGATAGTCTTCATCACCTTGCTTCTTGTCCACCAAACCATCATGCTTTAAATCACCATAATCATCTACTAAGCAATTACTCCTAAAAGCTATTAATGAATTTCATATAAAAATACCAAGCATCACATGTTGGTACACATACTATTATACGATAACATGTAGGCCCCATAGCTATAAATCAGCAAGACTCGCAGGCCATGAAAACTCATACAAGCATCACATACACAATGGTCCACACTATTCATATCAATGCCTGCAAAAAGGTGTTATGCATAGAATCCTGTAACACCCCAGCCCAACATGAGCCTGCAATGCTACTAAAATAACATTAAACAAATCTAAACTAAAACAATTTACCAAATTTCGGCAGAACCTCCCTTGTATAGTTAACTACACAGAGGTTCCAACAATTAAATATATCATAAATAAATAATCCCACATCCAGAATCATCAATAGGCATTCAAAACATGCTAAACAACTAAAGCATATTCAAAGGTATCCAAAATATACTACTCATTATTATTACAATTAATCCAATGCATGAAGCATAACCATAACCAATCCTTAAGCAGTTTGCTCATTTATTAAGGTACAAACTAAAATTTAATCAACCTTAAAGATGAGTGGCAGTCTGTGAATCCAACTCAAGTCTACTCCCTCCCATGCATACCGTTCTTGCAAATGGTACCTAAAAGCACAACAAAAGCAAGAGTGAGCCCACAGACTCAGCAAGTGCCAATAATAAAACATTAAACTCTACCAAAGCTTTACTCTAAAACATCTCACATGTTTTATGTAATGCAAATGTGCAATGCATTCGTTTCTCTTTTACTCTTTTCGCATTTTACCGGTAATGCAAGGTATACAACTGTCGATGTATATCCTTGCCTGTGCCCTCTAGCACAGGGACCAAGAGCCTATACTCCACAAGTATAATGACCACAGCCCATCATCTTCATGATGGGGACCTCTACTCAATGCCCACACTCTACGAGTGTGGGGACCACAAGCCCGTCATTTACATGACGGGGACTTCAATTATATTTACTTGGTCACCACATGACCAAGTCTCAAGTATGCTCTCAATGAACATGTACAAATTACTCTATCTTTCAATAACATGTATAGCCGCAGCATCATACATGAATAACAATTAAACATATCTCAAGCATTCACCATCTTTAATCATACATATCACATTATCATCCATACATAGCTAATATGTATCAAAATACTAGCATTCACTATCAAACATTCATAGTCATTAGATCAAACAGAGTACTTGCCTCAACCGTGCGAGAATGGAGAACGTGAAGAGGTTGCTGCCCCCGGAACCAATCCCACTCCTAAATTAATATAGCAAATGCTCTAAGATAGCAATACTGGACCCATAACAAAACTATAAGTACACACGAACTCGCTAAACTCTTTAGCGCAATCCCAACTCCAACTCCTAAATGTCGATCTGTCCCCTCTATGGACAGTCCTAATAAAAAATTCACAACTTTTGATACAGAGGACCAAATGGGGTGTTCTAGGACTTTCTAGAAATTTTGACAAATTCTACAACTAAACCTAGTTGGTGAGCCATTCCGATTCGGCAATCCAATACCCCTACCAAGCTAATTAACAGAACATCGAATTCACGTTGGATTTCTGGACAGAAATACCAAAACTATCATATGTTTCAGTATAATTATCCAAATCTCGAGTTCGTTAGCTTTATGGAAAGCTGAGACAATTATATACATCTTTCATTATAGTGAGATCCTCTAATTTGCCCTTTAACTATTCACTTAAATTAGATTACTAAAAACTGTCAGGATACCGACAGATTTGCAGGACAACAGCACTAAAAAATTCATAACTTTTGAACCGTTCGTCCAAATGACATGAACAAGTACTCTAAGGAAAGATATCGACATTGCCTACAATTCACTAGGAGGCGTCCAAGACATATTCTGCCGTTTTCTATGTAAAAAACGTCGGCCAATCCGACTATCCTAACAGATCTAAAACCGATAACGCCTAAACTACTCAATTAATCGACTAATCCAAAGGGGATTTGGGATTTACCCTTGTAGAACCATTGACGAGCGTACTAAGCAGCCCGTGATCCCTCCCTTTCCTTTCTCCCTTCTTCCCTTTCCTGTTCTTCTTCTTCTTGACCGATCTACCTCCCGGGCGTTCCTCCTTCTTCCTCCTCGACACCGACAGCGGGGAGCTCCTTCCTTGGCTAGCAGCAGGGATGCAACCATAGGAAGGAGGTGTAGGAGGGGTGGGATGGTGGCCAAAGGTGTGGGGGGATAGGGAGGGGCGGCTGCCAAAAGGTGAGAGACAATTGGGGGGGGGGGGGGCGGCTAGGGTTTGGGAGGGGGAGAAAAGGGACGCCTCCCCCCTTGGCCGGCCACTAAGAGGCCTCATGGGCCAAAGCCCAGGCCCAAGTTGAGGCAAAACGCTGATTTCCCCCTTCTTTGACTGCTTAATTTACTAATTTCCATAAGATCATTCTCCCAAATCAATTTCTAATTAGTCCTTCTCTTCGAATATTTGTTTTCTTCCGAATTCTATTATGGAGTATTACAAATCCAATGCTATAGGTTGATATGAACACATAATAATATATAATGCATCAGCGATTACCTAGCATCACATGTCAGGACATTAATCTAATTCACATAGAGCTTGAATAATCATTGGACTGATCTTATTAACCCAATTCTGAACCAATCTGATAAGCGCGTTCATCTAACCATGCATTGCTTTGTACCCCGATGGCAGAATTCCGACCAGTAGGGATATCATGCAATGCGACCATAAACAAGCATAGATAATTGTCGGACCCAGGAGTAATACCCCCAAATCATTTGTTTATTTCTAAACTAGTCCCATGATTAGTAGCTAGTTCATATAGTAAACAAATATGGTAACATACATAAATCGCATAAATTTATTAATAAATATTAGAGTTTATTACAGGAAAGGCTTACAAGCCAACAATAAAGAACATAGTGGAATATGAAGTAGTAGAGCCCAGCAAATCTGCCACATGCAATAGACTAGGGTAGCGCCCAGTCGTCGAGATCCATACTGCTGGCAAAGTCCTTCTGCTCTAAACAACATTTTATTAAGCAAGAGTGAGCACCAAAATATACTCCACAAGTTACACCCATAACAGAGTAATGCATGCATGGATATTATCAAAGGAAGGCTTATAGGGTTGTTTGTACAAAAGCAACATTTGACATTTTAAATACAATAGCTAAGTTCAAAAGCAGTTTAGTCTATATCTAAAATCAAATTTCATTTTTAATCATCAATTCTTGAGTGTAGGATAAACATCCATACATAAATGGTGAAGGACTAACCCCCTTACACTAGACTTTCTGCCCAAAATTTTCACATGAAATAAACATCCATGAAATTATTTTTAAAACAAAACCATAGTCTAATCCGTGAAAGGACTTGCTCAGCATGTCTATAACCGTGGAGACGGCTATTCGAATAGTTTTACACTCTACAGAGGTTGTACAACTTTACACAGAAGAGGTAATCAACTTTTAATGTCCATCTAACACACTTCATAAGGTGTGCGACTAAGTGATTATCACAAGGCCTTTATAATGCGTCATCCCAAAGTAATCACGCCCACTAAGGTTTCGTTGCCGTAAGGTTTCACACCAACCAGAAGCCCCCTCTTGTGCGATGTTGTAACACCCCAGCCCAACTCGAGCCTGGAATGCTACTAAACTAACAACATACCACAATAAAACTAAGACATTTTACTAAATTTCGGCAGAACCTCATTTGTATAGCTAACTATACCAAAGGTTCCAACAGTTAAAACAAATATCATAATTAAACAATCCAACATCCAGCATAATCGATAGGTATTCAAGATATGCTAGTCTACTAAAGCATAACCAAAGGTATCCAACATATTCTACTCATCACTATTACAAATAATCCAACGCATAAAACATAACCATAACAAATCCTTTAAGCAGTATGATCATTTGTTAAGGCGTGATCTAAAATTTAATCAACTATAAAAGATTTGTGGTAGTGTGTGTCCGAACATATGACTACTCCCTCCCATGCATATCGTTCTTGTAAGGGTACCTAAAACCACAAACAAAGCAAGAGTGAGTCCACAGACTCAAAGAAAGTACAAATAATAAGACATTAAAACACACCAATATAACATCAAGATCCATTCTCGAATCTTTACCATACAACATGTCATATGCTTATGCAATGCTCAATGCAACATTTCTCTTTAACTCTTTGTGCATTTTACCGGTAATGCAAGGTATGCAACCGTCGATGCATACCCATGCCTGTGCTCGCAAGCACAGGGACCAAGAGCCCAATACTCCGCAAGTAATGGGGACCTCATGCCCACACTCCACAAGTGTGGGGATTTCAAGCCCGTCATATACATGACGGGACCTCAATCATTGCTTGGTCACCACGTGACCAAGCCTCAAATATGATGACATGATGCACATGTACAATTCATCTTTCCATCATTAACATGTAAAAGCCAATTCCTCTATTCATCATTAACATGTAAAAATAGCAGCATCATGTATGAATAAAACTTACTCATACTTCTAGCATTCAGGATCACTAAAATTCATATCATTCTAGCATCCAAGTTTAGCGCACACATTCATAATACTAGCAAACATGAACAATCACTCATAGATTATCTATCAATAAATGTACTTGCCTCAGCCGTGCGTAGATGGAAGACGCGAAGAGGGCGCTTCCCCCGGAACCACACCCCCACCTGATTTAAATTTAACAAGTACTCTAAGATAGCAATTCTGGACCAAACATAGCTAGAAACAAATATTTAACTCACTACGCTCTCTAGCGCGACCCAAAACTCCAAATTCCAATTTTATCGATATGCCTCCAAAGCAGACAGTCATATTCCAAAATTTATAAATTTTCATACAGAGATCCAAATTAGGTGATCTCAGACTTTATGGAAAGCTTATCAAATTACCCACATAAACCTAGTTGGTGAGCTTTACAGATTCGGTCATCTAATACCCTTTACCAAACTGATTAACAGAGCAACTAATTCTCGTCAGGGTTTCTGGACAGCGGCACTAAATCTAGCATAACTTTCAGTCCAAACATCTAAAAATTATGATCTTTACCTTTCTGGAAACCTTAGACAATAACCTACAACTTTTGTTATGGCGAGACCTTCTAAATAATCCATTAACTTTAAGCTACAGACCGATTAACAAAAACTGTCAGCATTAGAACAGAATTACAGAACAGCGACGCTACAAAAATCATAACTTTTGAATCGCTCATCCAAATGACATGATCTAATACTCTACGGAAAGGTATCAACGTCGTATACAACTCTCTAGGAGGAGACCTGGACAGATTCTGCCACTAACAGCCCTAAATCAGATGAACATTAAAAACTACAAGATTACTGATCTAATACCGACGTTGCTACGATACACAAATCTACGACTTAACGAACGATGATCAAGGATTACCCTTGGAGAATCGCTGAAGAACTCGAAGAAAACCATGTGACCACTCTCCTTCCTCTCTCCCTTCTTCCTTTCTCTTCCTTGGTCGGCAGCACCCGAGGAGGCTTCTCCCTTCCTCCTTCTTGGCCGGCAGCGAAAGCTAGGGGTGGGAGGGCACTGTAGCACGACATGGTAATGTAGCACGTTGGTGGTACTGTAGCCTTGCTACTGTAGCAACCCTATGGTTGCCCCCTCTCCTTCTTATGTGGCCAACTACCCCTTCCCCTTGGGCCTAAATGTTGTGGGCCGGAAGCCCACAGCCCAAGTTGTCCAAATTATGCATAAACCCCCCTCTCATCTCCTGTTAAAACACTTTTCTAATTGGTCATTCTGTCTAATTTATTTCTTCTCTCTCGAATACATTTGGGGTATTACAGATGTGGGTATTAAAAATAAGTATTCACGACACTCACACATCAACGTGGCACAACTAACAGTGAAACTTTACAAATTAATTAGCTAAGTCTGTCCCACTCCAAACTTTTGGCAGTACAGAAAGGCTTTACAATCTGCAGCTCGCAGACTAGTACTTAATTGACGGGGCGACTTCCAAAACCCTGGGCCTCAAACATTCACTGAATTGAGCCCATTCATAAACTTGCACCCACCAACTATCCATTTCGCCCAAGTCTAAACCAGTTTTTCATTTTATTTTGCTTTTCAAATCATTTACAAATTTCTATGGCATAATAATGACATAGACTCATTTTAAACCATATTTGGATCTTTGGCTAAAATTCCCCAAATCAAATATTTTTGGTCTAAGCATGGCTAAGCTTAATTTTTCCCAAATATTCTAGTTCATACTATTGCATAAACTAGATTTTATCTAAGGTGAAAAGGTATGGATATTTCAATTTCAATATTTGGCTATACAAATGGAATTAGGAATAACTATAAATTTAAAATTAGAATATAAATTAACTTGAATATAGATAATCATGCAATAATAATTTGAAACATAATTTAAATAATTTAAAATAATGGGATTCATATATGATCAAAGGATGTAACTTGCCTTACTTAATTAGTTGTTGTTCTCAAATGGTGCCAAAATCTGGTCTCCAAAGTCATCGAAATCTATACACAAAAACGTTTAGATAGCTAGATCTTGAATTTAGATGAATTTAGAAATTTGAATCACTTGAATCGGAGCACGAATGAAGGAGAACGGGCTCTCGGAAGTTTAAAAGTCACATGAAAGAAAAATCGACTTAATGCATTAGCATGACATCATTAGCATAATTTCCTTTTCGGCAGAATTATTTTTCAAAAGGAAAAGAAAAATGAGTCACTAACATGTCGGCCTGGGTCTTGTGGGCCGGGTCCACGAATTTGGTGCCTGGTCCATGGTGGACCAGGTGCGTTGCACCATGTGGCATGCCACGCAAGCGCACAGGTGGCATGACACGTAAGTAGAGGGTGTGAGGTGGCACCACATGGCAGTGCCATGTCAGCACAAAGCCGATGGCGGCTCGGGCGTGGAGCTCACCGACGCTACACGCCACGGCGAGGGCAGCAAAAGAGCGAGGAGGTCATGGGGAGTCTAGGACTCACCTTTGGCGGCGCTAGGGAGTGAAGAGATCGCCGGAGGCGAGGGGTTTGATGGCGGTGCTGTCGGGATGGTGGCAGCGATAGAGCTCTGGCGGGATTCTGGTGGCGATGGCGAGCGCACCGCATAGAACACGCGAAGGCAAAGCCAGCAGTGTAGATAACGTCGGCAAAGAGCCACAGGCGGCAACGCTAATGGCGACGGAGGAGCATGCGGCCGGCGAGGGGAAAAATGCGATTGTGGCGAGATGAGGTGGGGAGAGGGGGAGAGAAGTGGGGGATGAGATGAGGGAGGGGAGAGGCACGGTGTGCTCCCTTTTATAGTGCAAGGGGGTGGTCGGGGAGGAGATTGAGCTCGCGGAATTCTCGGCGGCCAGTGCATGTTTCTGGTAGAACGACCACAAAGAGGAAGGGATAAGGGAGGAACGGGGTTAGCAGCATAAGGGGATAGGTATGCGCACACATACGTGGGAAAATAGGGATAGAAATGGTGGCGGCGTGGAGCTTCATGCAGCAAACAATGGTGGCGCAGGTAGGTGGCTGGAGGTAGGAGAAGAAGAGGATGGCCCTCATGGGTGGGGCCGCCATGGTGGTGAGAGAGAAGAGAGGGAGGAGAGAGGAAGGGTGGGATGGGCTGGGTTGGCGGGGAAAATGGGAACTGGGCCGAGAAGGGGATGATTGGGCCGAAAATAAAATGGTTTTGGCCCAACAGAGATTTGAGAATTTTAAATGATTTCAGAATTTCAGATATATAAGAAAATTAAAAAGGCTTTTAGAAAATATCTAATAGAGTTCAAAAATTCTAGAAAATTTCATAGAAATTCCTTGAACTATTTTGAACTTAATAAAATTATTTTCAACTTAAAGTTGGCTTTTAATTTTGTAGATAGATTATTTTCAATTTCGGAAAATAGGAAAAGCCTTTTTAAAATCCGAAAATTCAAGAAATTAATTAAATTTTCCTTTTTAACTTTAAATCCAATAAAATCCCAGAAAACTTAGTAAATTTTCTTTTGAATTTAAAAACCAAGAAATTAAATAATTGATTTTATGTTATTTATATTATTATTTTTCCTTTTAACCAAGAAAACTCTTTTTAAATTATAGAAAATCAAGAAAATTCTTTTGACACCCAACAAATCCAATAAAACAATAGCTTTATTAATTTTATTTTTGGTAACATCCCAAAAATTCGAACTTGGGATATTTGTACAGAGAATAAATGTGGAAATATTTTGAGCATGTTTTTAAAAAATTTCTCAAATCAATTATTGCATTTGCATACAAACAGTGGCCTTAAAGGAATTATCGAACAAAAAATAATTAAAATTGATAAAATTCTAGAAAACTTACAGAAACATCTAAACAATGACCGTAGCCTCCACAAAAGATTTCGTAATATTTGAAACTCGTTAGCTATGTTTAAAAATTCCTCAAATCTTTCAGGTGGAATTTTTAATCTCAAATTATTTCCATCTCCCGCCTTCCTCCATGGGCCCAAAGTCCGCTGTGGCCCATACCTTTTCGCTCCAGCCCAAAGACAAATTGGCCCAACAACAGCCCGCACCACCCCACCTCCCTCTCGCTGACGCCGTAGGCCCACAAGCCAGGACATTTCTTCCACCTTCACCAGATGCGCTAGAACGTCGTGGCACACACTCACAAGAGATGACCAGTGCTGCCCCTGCTTTCGCCTCCACGCCCACCGTTTCACTTCAACAGCTCACCATCGTAATGCCACGACCGAGTAGTCTCCCAACTCGCGCCAATGCCCTGCTCTGCTGCAGAATGACCCATCTCACACCCATGCTCTACTCCTGCCGCTCACCATATCAGTGCGTTCTCGCCACACCCACGAGAAACTCCCATCTTCTCCTCGCCTTTCTCCTCCCTGCTAAGTCCATTTTGTCGTGTCACCATCCTCCCTAGCTCGTCCTCGTCCCATTTTAACTCAGACCAGCGCTCCTCGCTCCGTGGTTAAGTGGGAACATGAGGCGTCCCTTCTGGCATTAGTGAGCACACTGTCAAGCCGCATTTCCTCGAGTGAGCTTCTCTTTTCGAGATGCTTCCCTCTATCTTCGTCTAGCACCCTGTCATGTTGTTTCTGCACTTGATGATGTAGTTGAGCCACAGGAAGTTGGGAACACGTCATCTCCTTCCTCACTAGTGGCTGCGCACGTCATTGTCGCCGCGTTCCTGCATCCATGATGAGTTTTCTCCCTCGAATTTTCACCACCTCATGTCCTTTCCGCCTACAGTCAAAAGCCCTAACTTTATTGCATGTCTTATGTAGTGAAAGCTCTGCTTTGGCTCATCTTATTCATCTTCGGCCGCAACCGCCACTCTCAACATTGTCATCACCCCGGTGAGCCTCCTCCTTCTTTGACTGCGCCTTAACCATCTTTGTGACCCAATTGATCTTATGTGCAGCTCCATTTCAGCAATCCATCACTGAGAAGTCGTATCGTCGTAAGCCTGCCTCCATCGCCGCTGTCACTCATCGTCCCTCACCCACAGTGACTCTTCATCACTGTTAGCCACCCCGATGAGCTCCCTGTAGTCCCAGGATCGCATTGCACTACTTAATGTTGCATTTCACCTCGATTCACACCACTACCACCATTCCAATACTAAAGCGCCGCCACTTTCTTGTCCTCCGATTCAACTTTGGTGACCCTAGGTCCCCGCACCCACCCCCTATAGCATTGCAGTAGCCCTCTAAAGCCAAACATGCTCCGAATTATTGCTCCCCGCCCCTCCTACACTAAGTCCCTCGCATGGCCGAGGCAACCTCACCGCTGTCGTCGCCACCACCGGTACTCTAGTGATCCACACGCTTTAGCGCAACCACCGTTAGGTTGATCGTGGCCTCTGTGTCACATTCCTGACCTTCACTGCACCTCCCAATGCCCGCCTCACCGCTGGCAAGCTCGCACGCAAGCACGGCTACGCCATGCTCTTCTCCCTCTGCTCTCTATCTCTGACAGTGGGCCTAGTGATTAGTACTAATGACCATAGTTAGGATTACATGGACTTAATCAACCTCTCTTAAGTCTAGTGAGTCTATGTCGTGTGGATCCCACTTGCTAAATCTGTATTTAAAGCGTGTTTCAAGTTTGTGAAATTGACATGCTGGTCCCACTACCGTGTAAACATATTCATGAACCCAGTTCACCATAGGCTTAACCCCACCCATCAGAAAGTTTGTTAACATGCTAAACCATGTTTAAACGCAAATCAGTCTATGACATGTGGGACCATCCACTGTGTTCTTAAATAAAAATGTGATTTAAAACTTGATAGACTGACATATAGGAACCACATGTAAGAAATTGATTTTCAGAAAAATGTAAAAATGAAAAGGCCTGTTTTAGTTGAAAGGAAATACACCTTCTCTATTGGAAAGCATAAATTTTAGAAAGGGTAAAGTCTATTTTACAACCTTGAACTATTCGAAAAGTCTGGATTTCAACCCTAAACTACAAAAATGGGTATGAGCCAACCTCTAACTCTCAAAACCGTTCATTTTACCCCCCTCAACCGAAACAGGGGCGGTTTTGGGTGATATGGCGCTGACGTGTCAATGGTTTTGACACGTAATTTTTTCGATGACATGGTAGTCATTTAGCAAATAAAACAAAAAATACATTTACGGGACCACATGTCATCCTCTCATTTCTTTCTTCTTCCTCTCATTCTCACTCATCTCTCTCTTCAAGACAGGCAGACGAGAGTGCAGCAGGTCATGGGCGGCGGATGGTGGCCAGCGCCTCAAAGACGTCCTGCTTGAGCGTGACGATGGTTTCCTGGAAGCAGCCGTGCGCGTCGGCAAGGTGGAGGAAGGCGTCGAGGAGGAGGTCATTGGCACCGCAGAGCGGGGCCTGGGCCTCGGGGAGGTCGAGGAGCTTGCCGAGGGCGGCATAGAGCGCATCGACGTGCGCGAGGCCGGAGGCGACGGACGTGGGGTCCTGCGCCCAGGAGAGGATGGCGCGGATGTGGGTATGGAGGTGGAACCTAGGGGCCGTTTGTTTCCGCTTCGGCTCCCGCTTTTCAGTCAGAAAAGCCGAAAGCTGAAACAAACGGGGTGGCTTTTCCCTCGGCTTCCTCCGGAAGCCCAAAGCCGACTCAATGCGGAGAAGCCAAAAGCCAGAAGCCGATCTCCCGCCGCTTCCATGCTCGGCCTTCTGAAAATGCCCCTGGACTTCCGGAATAATTACCCGCCCCCTGCCAACTACTTAAGCCGGACGCTCGGCTGCCCTCCTGTTCCCCTCCCCACTCGTGCCCCTAACCCTAGTAGTGCCTCCCGTTCCCCTCCCAACTGCGCCTCCCCCGGCTGCCACTCTAGGGATCTCGCCTCCACACCGCGGTCGCCTCCACGCCGCGCCTCCAGCTCGTCTTGTCGCCCTCCCGCACTGCCGCACCTCCCGCGGCTGCTCTCTCGCTCGACTGTGCCTCCCCCGGTCGCCCTCCCGCCCGACAGCACCTCCTCCGACCTCTGCCTAAGCGGATCCGGCCTCCACGGCGTGCCCGCACCTCCGGCCATCTCCAGCAAGCAGCCCGCCCTCTCCTTCCTCGATCTGAAGGTACAACCTCCTCTCTCCCGCGCCAGCCCCAACCTTCTCCTCGCCACGTGGCACCGCCCCTCCTCTCCTTCGAGCCGCCGGTGGCCTCTCCTGTCTCCCCCAAGCCTCCTCTTTCTTCTCCTGACGCCCCAGGTCACCCCGATGCCTCCAAGCTGCATGATTTCCAATGTGTGGACTTCAGAATCATTGTTCCCATTGCTTGACAAACCACATGTATATGGATAGCAAAGATAATATCTTCTTGTTTTTAGCCCATTTCCCATTGGATCTGGAGTTGTGGTTCTTCAATCTTGCGAAGGAAGATAATATTAGGAAGTTGAAATGCTATTGTCATGTGGAGAATATCTTCTTGTCTTGTTGAAATGCTGTTGTCTTGTTGAAATGCTTAGATTAACAATGGATCTGCAATCAAATATATCGAGAATATAATGTTTATGTAATTGTTGTCATGTGGAGCTGCAAATATTATAGATTGGTTGCTACAAAGGGCCTATAACATCATTCCTTAAGTTTGAATAGCAAGCAAGAGATGAGATACCAAGTGATTGTTAGCATTTGAATAGCCATCCTTTTGTAAAACATAGATAATTAAGGCATGTGGATGTCATTAATTCACGTTGAATCCACAAAACATATGAAGTTATTGAAATAGTGTCACTATACAATAGCAACATGAATGTACCAATATCATTAGTAAAGTTTTACTAATAGATGGTTGTTTGTGATTTAGTTTTTTAATTTCACATCCCTTTGGCGGTATAATGTTGTAGTTACATATTTCCTTATATGCATGCCACTTATAGATGGATAAAGCACAAGCGCAAACATTGCTACAAGGGATGCATTCACAAATGAAGTGTTCATTGACATCTGTGTGGAAGAGGTGCTTGCAAACAATAGACCCTGCAATGTTTGAATAACAAAGGGTATCGAACCTTATGACCAAGTTCAAAGAACGCACTAATAAAGAGTACAGTAGTAAGCAATTAAAGAACCATTGGGACAGTTTAAAAGGACTATTCCAATTGGAAGACATTGAAGCTCCATGCATCGGGCTTGGCATCGATCCTAAGATGGATCCATTGAGGCAAGTGATCGGTGGTGGGTGAGCAGTTAAGGTATGCAATCTTTAGTGTTGTTGCATGTGTATTGGAATTCAATTGTTCAAACTGTTTCATGGATTCTTGTATTTCTTTAATCACAGGCCATGTCACAATGCAGCAAGTTCAAAAAGCACCTCGCAAAGATAAGGACAGGCTTGACATCATTTTTGATGGTGCAAGTTGTACGAATGAATCCTCTCTTGTCCCTGGAGCAGATGGTGCCGCCCATGTCAATCTTGAGGATGATGAGGGTGAGGCTGATGAGCCTCGGGGTGAGGAGGAACCATCGCACCAAGAAATCAATCCATGTGTACAAGGGCAAGAAGAGAGTGGCCATGGCTCACCAAGTGGGAAGAGGCCAAGAAGACAAACAAAGACATGCAACTAAAGCGTTTGGTGGATATTTTGGAGAGGTCTCACGGTAGCAAGAATTTTGCAACCAAAGGTACCTGGTCCGATGGTTGATCTGTTAGGCAAGAGATATTTGAGATGATTGATTTGGTTATCGAGGTGGGGCCAAAGAAGGTCATGGCTGTTTGTGATTTCGACATGAGCTTCACTTTTGTTTGCCTTTGGTTGTGAGTGCGCATTACATATTACACACGATATTACTTGATACCTTGTTAACGCATACAAGGATTGCTTTCACACCCTCTAGAAGGTACTTTCCTTGTTACCATTTTCCAATAAGGTACTTTCATACGTGGGTAAATAATATATTCGATTTGAATTGTAGGAAAGTACTATCTAGTGGATTCTGGATACCCCAACCGCAAAGGTTATCTAGCTCCCTACAAGAACCAAAGGTATCATGTGCACGAATTCGGAATGGTGGTACACGGTTGGATTGAAAGAGGTGTTCAATTACCACCACTCTTCCTTCAAATGTTATTGAGCGTATGTTCGGCATTTGGAAGATGAAGTGGCGTATTCTACTGAAAATTCCAAGTTATCATGAAGAAAAGCAAAAGAAAATTATCGTTGCAACAATGGCTTTGCATAATTTTATTCGAGACAGTGCTTTGGTTGATAATGATTTTGCTCGTGCACAGAGGAATGAAAATTATGTGGACGGGGATATGTCCACTAACCATAATGTTTATGTAATTGTTGTCATGTGGAGCTGCAAATATTATAGATTGGTTGCTACAAAGGGCCTATAACATCATTCCTTAAGTTTGAATAGCAAGCAGTAGATACAGATACCAAGTGACTGTTAGCATTTGAATAGCCATCCTTTTGTAAAACATAGATAATTAAGGCATGTGGATGTCATTAATTCACGTTGAATCCACAAAACATATGAAGTTATTGAAATAGTTGTCACTATACAATAGCAACATGAATGTACCAATATCATTAGTAAAGTTTTACTAATAGATGGTTGTTTGTGATTTAGTTTTTTTTAATTTCACATCCCTTTGGCAGTATAATGTTGTAGTTACATATTTCCTTATATGCATGCCACTTATAGATGGATAAAGCACAAGCCGCAAACATTGCTACAAGGGATGCATTTACAAATGAAGTGTTCATTGACATCTGTGTGGAAGAGGTGCTTGCAAACAATAGACCCCTGCAATGTTTGAATAACAAAGGGTATCAGAACCTTATGACCAAGTTCAAAGAACGCACTAATAAAGAGTACAGCCGTAAGTAATTAAAGAACCATTGGGACAGTTTAAAAAGGGACTATTCCAATTGGAAGACATTGAAGCTCCATGCATCGGGGCTTGGCATCGATCCTAAGACTGGATCCATTGAGGCAAGTGATCAGTGGTGGGCTGAACAGATTAAGGTATGCAATCTTTAGTGTTGTTGCATGTGTATTGGAATTCAATTGTTCAAACTGTTTCATGGATTCTTGTATTTCTTTAATCACAGGCCATGTCACAATGCAAAGAAGTTCAAAAAGCACCCTGCAAAGATAAGGACAGGCTTGACATCATTTTTGATGGAATGAATCCTCTCTTGTCCCTGGAGCAGATGGTGCCGCCCATGTCAATCTTGAGGATGATGAGGGTGAGGCTGATGAGCCTCAGGGTGAGGAGGGAACCACTGCACCGAAGAAATCAATCCATGTGTACAAGGGCAAGAAGAGAGCTGGCCATGGCTCACCAAGTGGGAAGAGGCCGAAGAAGACAAACAAAGACATGCAACTAAAGCGTTTGGTGGATATTTTGGAGAGGTCTCACGGTAGCAAGAATTTTGCAACCAGTGTACCTGGTCCAGTGGTTGATCCTGTTAGGCAAGAGATATTTGAGATGATTGATTTGGTTATCGAGGCTGGGGCCAAAGAAGGTCATGGCTGTTTGTGATTTCGACATGAGCTTCACTTTTGTTTGCACTGGTTGGCCAGGGTCTGCACACGACACACGTATATTACTTGATACCTTGTTAACGTACAAGGATTGCTTTCCACACCCTCTAGAAGGTACTTTCCTTGTTACCATTTTCCAATAAGGTACTTTCATACGTGGGTAAATAATATATTCGATTTGAATTGTAGGAAAGTACTATCTAGTGGATTCTGGATACCCCAACCGCAAAGGTTATCTAGCTCCCTACAAGAACCAAAGGTATCATGTGCCTGAATTCCGGAATGGTGGTACACCAGTTGGACTGAAAGAGGTGTTCAATTACCACCACTCTTCCCTTCGAAATGTTATTGAGCGTATGTTCGGCATTTGGAAGATGAAGTGGCGTATTCTACTGAAAATTCCAAGTTATCATGAAGAAAAGCAAAAGAAAATTATCGTTGCAACAATGGCTTTGCATAATTTTATTCGAGATGTTGCTTTGGTTGATAATGATTTTGCTCGTGTACGAGGAATGAAAATTATGTGGACGGGATATGTCCACTAACCATAATGTTTATGTAATTGTTGTCATGTGGAGCTGCAAATATTATAGATTGGTTGCTACAAAGGGCCTATAACATCATTCCTTAAGTTTGAATAGCAAGCGGTGAATCTGAGATACCAAGTGATTTGTTAGCATTTGAATAGCCATCCTTTTGTAAAACATAGATAATTAAGGCATGTGGATGTCATTAATTCACGTTGAATCCACAAAACATATGAAGTTATTGAAATAGTTGTCACTATACAATAGCAACATGAATGTACCAATATCATTAGTAAAGTTTTACTAATAGATGGTTGTTTGTGATTTAGTTTTTTTTAATTTCACATCCCTTTGGCAGTATAATGTTGTAGTTACATATTTCCTTATATGCATGCCACTTATAGATGGATAAAGCACAAGCCGCAAACATTGCTACAAGGGATGCATTTACAAATGAAGTGTTCATTGACATCTGTGTGGAAGAGGTGCTTGCAAACAATAGACCCCTGCAATGTTTGAATAACAAAGGGTATCAGAACCTTATGACCAAGTTCAAAGAACGCACTAATAAAGAGTACAGCCGTAAGCAATTAAAGAACCATTGGGACAGTTTAAAAAGGGACTATTCCAATTGGAAGACATTGAAGCTCCATGCATCGGGGCTTGGCATCGATCCTAAGACTGGATCCATTGAGGCAAGTGATCAGTGGTGGGCTGAACAGATTAAGGTATGCAATCTTTAGTGTTGTTGCATGTGTATTGGAATTCAATTGTTCAAACTGTTTCATGGATTCTTGTATTTCTTTAATCACAGGCCATGTCACAATGCAGCAAGTTCAAAAAAGCACCCCTGCAGCATAAGGACAGGCTTGACATCATTTTTGATGGAATGAATCCTCTCTTGTCCCCTGGAGCGGATGGTGCCGCCCATGTCAATCTTGAGGATGATGAGGGTGAGGTGATGAGCCTCGGGGTGAGGAGGAACCATCGCACCAAGAAATCAATCCATGTGTACAAGGGCAAGAAGAGAGTGGCCATGGCTCACCAAGTGGGAAGAGGCCAAGAAGACAAACAAAGACATGCAACTAAAGCGTTTGGTGGATATTTTGGAGAGGTCTCACGGTAGCAAGAATTTTGCAACCGGTGTACACGGTCCGATGGTTGATCTGTTAGGCAAGAGATATTTGAGATGATTGATTTGGTTATCGAGGTGGGGCCAAAGAAGGTCATGGTGTTTGTGATTTCGACATGAGCTTCACTTTTGTTTGCTTGGTTGGCGAGTGCACACGACACACACACGATATTACTTGATACCTTGTTAACGTACAAGGATTGCTTTCCACACCCTCTAGAAGGTACTTTCCTTGTTACCATTTTCCAATAAGGTACTTTCATACGTGGGTAAATAATATATTCGATTTGAATTGTAGGAAAGTACTATCTAGTGGATTCTGGATACCCCAACCGCAAAGGTTATCTAGCTCCCTACAAGAACCAAAGGTATCATGTGCCTGAATTCCGGAATGGTGGTACACCAGTTGGACTGAAAGAGGTGTTCAATTACCACCACTCTTCCCTTCGAAATGTTATTGAGCGTATGTTCGGCATTTGGAAGATGAAGTGGCGTATTCTACTGAAAATTCCAAGTTATCATGAAGAAAAGCAAAAGAAAATTATCGTTGCAACAATGGCTTTGCATAATTTTATTCGAGACAGTGCTTTGGTTGATAATGATTTTGCTCGTGCACAGAGGAATGAAAATTATGTGGACGGGGATATGTCCACTAACCATAATGTTTATGTAATTGTTGTCATGTGGAGCTGCAAATATTATAGATTGGTTGCTACAAAGGGCCTATAACATCATTCCTTAAGTTTGAATAGCAAGCAGTAGATACAGATACCAAGTGACTGTTAGCATTTGAATAGCCATCCTTTTGTAAAACATAGATAATTAAGGCATGTGGATGTCATTAATTCACGTTGAATCCACAAAACATATGAAGTTATTGAAATAGTTGTCACTATACAATAGCAACATGAATGTACCAATATCATTAGTAAAGTTTTACTAATAGATGGTTGTTTGTGATTTAGTTTTTTTTAATTTCACATCCCTTTGGCAGTATAATGTTGTAGTTACATATTTCCTTATATGCATGCCACTTATAGATGGATAAAGCACAAGCCATAAACATTGCTACAAGGGATGCATTTACAAATGAAGTGTTCATTGACATCTGTGTGGAAGAGGTGCTTGCAAACAATAGACCCCTGCAATGTTTGAATAACAAAGGGTATCAGAACCTTATGACCAAGTTCAAAGAACGCACTAATAAAGAGTACAGCCGTAAGCAATTAAAGAACCATTGGGACAGTTTAAAAAGGGACTATTCCAATTGGAAGACATTGAAGCTCCATGCATCGGGGCTTGGCATCGATCCTAAGACTGGATCCATTGAGGCAAGTGATCAGTGGTGGGCTGAACAGATTAAGGTATGCAATCTTTAGTGTTGTTGCATGTGTATTGGAATTCAATTGTTCAAACTGTTTCATGGATTCTTGTATTTCTTTAATCACGTGCCATGTCACAATGCAAACAAGTTCAAAAAGCACCCTGCAAACATAAGGACAAGCTTGACATCATTTTTGATGGAATGAATCCTCTCTTGTCCCTGGAGCAGATGGTGCCGCCCATGTCAATCTTGAGGATGATGAGGGTGAGGCTGATGAGCCTCGGGGTGAGGAGGAACCACTTGCATCAAGAAATCAATCCATGTGTACAAGGGCAAGAAGAGAGTGGCCATGGCTCACCAAGTGGGAAGAGGCGAAGAAGACAAACAAAGACATGCAACTAAAGCGTTTGGTGGATATTTTGGAGAGGTCTCACGGTAGCAAGAATTTTGCAACCAAAGTGTACCGGTCGATGGTTGATCCTGTTAGGCAAGAGATATTTGAGATGATTGATTTGGTTATCGAGGCTGGGGCCAAAGAAGGTCATGGCTGTTTGTGATTTCGACATGAGCTTCACTTTTGTTTGCACTGGTTGGCCAGGGTCTGCACACGACACACGTATATTACTTGATACCTTGTTAACGTACAAGGATTGCTTTCCACACCCTCTAGAAGGTACTTTCCTTGTTACCATTTTCCAATAAGGTACTTTCATCATGGGTAAATAATATATTCGATTTGAATTGTAGGAAAGTACTATCTAGTGGATTCTGGATACCCCAACCGCAAAGGTTATCTAGCTCCCTACAAGAACCAAAGGTATCATGTGCCTGAATTCCGGAATGGTGGTACACCGCTTGGATGAAAGAGGTGTTCAATTACCACCACTCTTCCCTTCGAAATGTTATTGAGCGTATGTTCGGCATTTGGAAGATGAAGTGGCGTATTCTACTGAAAATTCCAAGTTATCATGAAGAAAAGCAAAAGAAAATTATCGTTGCAACAATGGCTTTGCATAATTTTATTCGAGACTGTGCTTTGGTTGATAATGATTTTGCTCGTGCACAGAGGAATGAAAATTATGTGGACGGGATATGTCCACTAACCATAATGTTTATGTAATTGTTGTCATGTGGAGTGCAAATATTATAGATTGGTTGCTACAAAGGGCCTATAACATCATTCCTTAAGTTTGAATAGCAAGCAATGAGATCTGAGATACCAAGTATTTGTTAGCATTTGAATAGCCATCCTTTTGTAAAACATAGATAATTAAGGCATGTGGATGTCATTAATTCACGTTGAATCCACAAAACATATGAAGTTATTGAAATAGTTGTCACTATACAATAGCAACATGAATGTACCAATATCATTAGTAAAGTTTTACTAATAGATGGTTGTTTGTGATTTAGTTTTTTAATTTCACATCCCTTTGGCGTTATAATGTTGTAGTTACATATTTCCTTATATGCATGCCACTTATAGATGGATAAAGCACAAGCCATAAACATTGCTACAAGGGATGCATTTACAAATGAAGTGTTCATTGACATCTGTGTGGAAGAGGTGCTTGCAAACAATAGACCCTGCAATGTTTGAATAACAAAGGGTATCGAACCTTATGACCAAGTTCAAAGAACGCACTAATAAAGAGTACAGTAGTAAGCAATTAAAGAACCATTGGGACAGTTTAAAAGGACTATTCCAATTGGAAGACATTGAAGCTCCATGCATCGGGCTTGGCATCGATCCTAAGATCTGGATCCATTGAGGCAAGTGATCGGTGGGGTGAGCAGTTAAGGTATGCAATCTTTAGTGTTGTTGCATGTGTATTGGAATTCAATTGTTCAAACTGTTTCATGGATTCTTGTATTTCTTTAATCATGTGCCATGTCACAATGCGACAAGTTCAAAAAGCACCCTGCTGACATAAGGACAGGCTTGACATCATTTTTGATGGAATGAATCTCTCTTGTCCTGAGCAGATGGTGCCGCCCATGTCAATCTTGAGGATGATGAGGGTGAGGCTGATGAGCCTCAGGGTGAGGAGGGAACCACTGCACCGAAGAAATCAATCCATGTGTACAAGGGCAAGAAGAGAGCTGGCCATGGCTCACCAAGTGGGAAGAGGCCGAAGAAGACAAACAAAGACATGCAACTAAAGCGTTTGGTGGATATTTTGGAGAGGTCTCACGGTAGCAAGAATTTTGCAACCAGTGTACTGGTCCAGTGGTTGATCCTGTTAGGCAAGAGATATTTGAGATGATTGATTTGGTTATCGAGGTGGGGCCAAAGAAGGTCATGGTGTTTGTGATTTCGACATGAGCTTCACTTTTGTTTGCACTTTGGTTGGCGAGGTGCGCTACGACACACGTATATTACTTGATACCTTGTTAACGCACAAGGATTGCTTTCCACACCCTCTAGAAGGTACTTTCCTTGTTACCATTTTCCAATAAGGTACTTTCATACGTGGGTAAATAATATATTCGATTTGAATTGTAGGAAAGTACTATCTAGTGGATTCTGGATACCCCAACCGCAAAGGTTATCTAGCTCCTACAAGAACCAAAGGTATCATGTGCGAATTCGGAATGGTGGTACACAGTTGGACTGAAGAGGTGTTCAATTACCACCACTCTTCCCTTCGAAATGTTATTGAGCGTATGTTCGGCATTTGGAAGATGAAGTGGCGTATTCTACTGAAAATTCCAAGTTATCATGAAGAAAAGCAAAAGAAAATTATCGTTGCAACAATGGCTTTGCATAATTTTATTCGAGATGATTGCTTTGGTTGATAATGATTTTGCTCGTGCGAGAGGAATGAAAATTATGTGGACGGGGATATGTCCACTAACCATAATGTTTATGTAATTGTTGTCATGTGGAGCTGCAAATATTATAGATTGGTTGCTACAAAGGGCCTATAACATCATTCCTTAAGTTTGAATAGCAAGCATGAGATCTGAGATACCAAGTGATTTGTTAGCATTTGAATAGCCATCCTTTTGTAAAACATAGATAATTAAGGCATGTGGATGTCATTAATTCACGTTGAATCCACAAAACATATGAAGTTATTGAAATAGCTGTCACTATACAATAGCAACATGAATGTACCAATATCATTAGTAAAGTTTTACTAATAGATGGTTGTTTGTGATTTAGTTTTTTTTAATTTCACATCCCTTTGGCAGTATAATGTTGTAGTTACATATTTCCTTATATGCATGCCACTTATAGATGGATAAAGCACAAGCCGCAAACATTGCTACAAGGGATGCATTCACAAATGAAGTGTTCATTGACATCTGTGTGGAAGAGGTGCTTGCAAACAATAGACCCCTGCAATGTTTGAATAACAAAGGGTATCAGAACCTTATGACCAAGTTCAAAGAACGCACTAATAAAGAGTACAGCCGTAAGCAATTAAAGAACCATTGGGACAGTTTAAAAAGGGACTATTCCAATTGGAAGACATTGAAGCTCCATGCATCGGGGCTTGGCATCGATCCTAAGATGGATCCATTGAGGCAAGTGATCGGTGGTGGGTGAGCAGTTAAGGTATGCAATCTTTAGTGTTGTTGCATGTGTATTGGAATTCAATTGTTCAAACTGTTTCATGGATTCTTGTATTTCTTTAATCACAAGGCCATGTCACAATGCGGCAAGTTCAAAAAGCACCCTGCCAAGATAAGGACAGGCTTGACATCATTTTTGATGGAATGAATCCTCTCTTGTCCCTGGAGCAGATGGTGCCGCCCATGTCAATCTTGAGGATGATGAGGGTGAGGCTGATGAGCCTCAGGGTGAGGAGGGAACCACTGCACCGAAGAAATCAATCCATGTGTACAAGGGCAAGAAGAGAGCTGGCCATGGCTCACCAAGTGGGAAGAGGCCGAAGAAGACAAACAAAGACATGCAACTAAAGCGTTTGGTGGATATTTTGGAGAGGTCTCACGGTAGCAAGAATTTTGCAACCGTGTACTGGTCCGATGGTTGATCCTGTTAGGCAAGAGATATTTGAGATGATTGATTTGGTTATCGAGGTGGGGCCAAAGAAGGTCATTCTTTGTTTGTGATTTCGACATGAGCTTCACTTTTGTTTGCACTGGTTGGTTGGTGGTGCGCATTACGACACACGTATATTACTTGATACCTTGTTAACGCACAAGGATTGCTTTCACACCCTCTAGAAGGTACTTTCCTTGTTACCATTTTCCAATAAGGTACTTTCATCGTGGGTAAATAATATATTCGATTTGAATTGTAGGAAAGTACTATCTAGTGGATTCTGGATACCCCAACCGCAAAGGTTATCTAGCTCCTACAAGAACCAAAGGTATCATGTGCTGAATTCGGAATGGTGGTACACCGGTTGGACCTGAAAGAGGTGTTCAATTACCACCACTCTTCCCTTGAAATGTTATTGAGCGTATGTTCGGCATTTGGAAGATGAAGTGGCGTATTCTCTGAAAATTCCAAGTTATCATGAAGAAAAGCAAAAGAAAATTATCGTTGCAACAATGGCTTTGCATAATTTTATTCGAGATGTTGCTTTGGTTGATAATGATTTTGCTCGTGCAGAGGAATGAAAATTATGTGGGACGGGATATGTCCACTAACCATAATGTTTATGTAATTGTTGTCATGTGGAGCTGCAAATATTATAGATTGGTTGCTACAAAGGGCCTATAACATCATTCCTTAAGTTTGAATAGCAAGATGAGATCTGAGATACCAAGTGATTTGTTAGCATTTGAATAGCCATCCTTTTGTAAAACATAGATAATTAAGGCATGTGGATGTCATTAATTCACGTTGAATCCACAAAACATATGAAGTTATTGAAATAGTTGTCACTATACAATAGCAACATGAATGTACCAATATCATTAGTAAAGTTTTACTAATAGATGGTTGTTTGTGATTTAGTTTTTTAATTTCACATCCTTTGGCGTTATAATGTTGTAGTTACATATTTCCTTATATGCATGCCACTTATAGATGGATAAAGCACAAGCGCAAACATTGCTACAAGGGATGCATTTACAAATGAAGTGTTCATTGACATCTGTGTGGAAGAGGTGCTTGCAAACAATAGACCCTGCAATGTTTGAATAACAAAGGGTATCGTAACCTTATGACCAAGTTCAAAGAACGCACTAATAAAGAGTACAGTAGTAAGTAATTAAAGAACCATTGGGACAGTTTAAAAGGACTATTCCAATTGGAAGACATTGAAGCTCCATGCATCGGGCTTGGCATCGATCCTAAGATGGATCCATTGAGGCAAGTGATCGGTGGTGGGTGAGCAGTTAAGGTATGCAATCTTTAGTGTTGTTGCATGTGTATTGGAATTCAATTGTTCAAACTGTTTCATGGATTCTTGTATTTCTTTAATCACAGGCCATGTCACAATGCAGCAAGTTCAAAAAAGCACCCCTGCAGCATAAGGACAGGCTTGACATCATTTTTGATGGAATGAATCCTCTCTTGTCCCTGGAGCAGATGGTGCCGCCCATGTCAATCTTGAGGATGATGAGGGTGAGGCTGATGAGCCTCAGGGTGAGGAGGAACCATCGCACTTAGAAGAAATCAATCCATGTGTACAAGGGCAAGAAGAGAGCTGGCCATGGCTCACCAAGTGGGAAGAGGCCGAAGAAGACAAACAAAGACATGCAACTAAAGCGTTTGGTGGATATTTTGGAGAGGTCTCACGGTAGCAAGAATTTTGCAACCAGTGTACCGGTCGATGGTTGATCTGTTAGGCAAGAGATATTTGAGATGATTGATTTGGTTATCGGTGGGGCCAAAGAAGGTCATGGTGTTTGTGATTTCGACATGAGCTTCACTTTTGTTTGCTTTGGTTGGCGAGTGGTCTCGCATTACACACACGTATATTACTTGATACCTTGTTAGCGTACAAGGATTGCTTTCCACACCCTCTAGAAGGTACTTTCCTTGTTACCATTTTCCAATAAGGTACTTTCATACGTGGGTAAATAATATATTCGATTTGAATTGTAGGAAAGTACTATCTAGTGGATTGGATACCCCAACCGCAAAGGTTATCTAGCTCCTACAAGAACCAAAGGTATCATGTGCACGAATTCGGAATGGTGGTACACCAGTTGGATTTGAAAGAGGTGTTCAATTACCACCACTCTTTCCTTGAAATGTTATTGAGCGTATGTTCGGCATTTGGAAGATGAAGTGGCGTATTCTCTGAAAATTCCAAGTTATCATGAAGAAAAGCAAAAGAAAATTATCGTTGCAACAATGGCTTTGCATAATTTTATTCGAGGCGTTGCTTTGGTTGATAATGATTTTGCTCGTGCAGAGGAATGAAAATTATGTGGACGGGATATGTCCACTAACCATAATGTTTATGTAATTGTTGTCATGTGGAGCTGCAAATATTATAGATTGGTTGCTACAAAGGGCCTATAACATCATTCCTTAAGTTTGAATAGCAAGCGATGAATCTGAGATACCAAGTATTGTTAGCATTTGAATAGCCATCCTTTTGTAAAACATAGATAATTAAGGCATGTGGATGTCATTAATTCACGTTGAATCCACAAAACATATGAAGTTATTGAAATAGTTGTCACTATACAATAGCAACATGAATGTACCAATATCATTAGTAAAGTTTTACTAATAGATGGTTGTTTGTGATTTAGTTTTTTAATTTCACATCCCTTTGGCGTTATAATGTTGTAGTTACATATTTCCTTATATGCATGCCACTTATAGATGGATAAAGCACAAGCGCAAACATTGCTACAAGGGATGCATTTACAAATGAAGTGTTCATTGACATCGTGTGGAAGAGGTGCTTGCAAACAATAGACCCTGCAATGTTTGAATAACAAAGGGTATCGAACCTTATGACCAAGTTCAAAGAACGCACTAATAAAGAGTACAGCCGTAAGTAATTAAAGAACCATTGGGACAGTTTAAAAAGGGACTATTCCAATTGGAAGACATTGAAGCTCCATGCATCGGGGCTTGGCATCGATCCTAAGACTGGATCCATTGAGGCAAGTGATCGGTGGTGGGGTGAAGCAGTTAAGGTATGCAATCTTTAGTGTTGTTGCATGTGTATTGGAATTCAATTGTTCAAACTGTTTCATGGATTCTTGTATTTCTTTAATCACGAGGCCATGTCACAATCTGACAAGTTCAAAAAGCACCCTGCTGACATAAGGACAGCTTGACATCATTTTTGATGGAATGAATCCTCTCTTGTCCTGGAGCAGATGGTGCGCCCATGTCAATCTTGAGGATGATGAGGGTGAGGCTGATGAGCCTCAGGGTGAGGAGGGAACCACTGCACCGAAGAAATCAATCCATGTGTACAAGGGCAAGAAGAGAGCTGGCCATGGCTCACCAAGTGGGAAGAGGCCGAAGAAGACAAACAAAGACATGCAACTAAAGCGTTTGGTGGATATTTTGGAGAGGTCTCACGGTAGCAAGAATTTTGCAACCAAAGTGTACCGGTCGATGGTTGATCTGTTAGGCAAGAGATATTTGAGATGATTGATTTGGTTATCGAGGCTGGGGCCAAAGAAGGTCATGGCTGTTTGTGATTTCGACATGAGCTTCACTTTTGTTTGCACTGGTTGGCCAGGGTCTGCACACGACACACGTATATTACTTGATACCTTGTTAACGTACAAGGATTGCTTTCCACACCCTCTAGAAGGTACTTTCCTTGTTACCATTTTCCAATAAGGTACTTTCATACGTGGGTAAATAATATATTCGATTTGAATTGTAGGAAAGTACTATCTAGTGGATTCTGGATACCCCAACCGCAAAGGTTATCTAGCTCCCTACAAGAACCAAAGGTATCATGTGCCTGAATTCCGGAATGGTGGTACACCAGTTGGACTGAAAGAGGTGTTCAATTACCACCACTCTTCCCTTCGAAATGTTATTGAGCGTATGTTCGGCATTTGGAAGATGAAGTGGCGTATTCTACTGAAAATTCCAAGTTATCATGAAGAAAAGCAAAAGAAAATTATCGTTGCAACAATGGCTTTGCATAATTTTATTCGAGACAGTGCTTTGGTTGATAATGATTTTGCTCGTGCAGAGAGGAATGAAAATTATGTGGACGGGGATATGTCCACTAACCATAATGTTTATGTAATTGTTGTCATGTGGAGCTGCAAATATTATAGATTGGTTGCTACAAAGGGCCTATAACATCATTCCTTAAGTTTGAATAGCAAGCGATGAATCTGAGATACCAAGTGATTGTTAGCATTTGAATAGCCATCCTTTTGTAAAACATAGATAATTAAGGCATGTGGATGTCATTAATTCACGTTGAATCCACAAAACATATGAAGTTATTGAAATAGTTGTCACTATACAATAGCAACATGAATGTACCAATATCATTAGTAAAGTTTTACTAATAGATGGTTGTTTGTGATTTAGTTTTTTAATTTCACATCCTTTGGCAAGTATAATGTTGTAGTTACATATTTCCTTATATGCATGCCACTTATAGATGGATAAAGCACAAGCGCAAACATTGCTACAAGGGATGCATTTACAAATGAAGTGTTCATTGACATCTGTGTGGAAGAGGTGCTTGCAAACAATAGACCCTGCAATGTTTGAATAACAAAGGGTATCAGAACCTTATGACCAAGTTCAAAGAACGCACTAATAAAGAGTACAGCCGTAAGTAATTAAAGAACCATTGGGACAGTTTAAAAAGGGACTATTCCAATTGGAAGACATTGAAGCTCCATGCATCGGGGCTTGGCATCGATCCTAAGACTGGATCCATTGAGGCAAGTGATCAGTGGTGGGCTGAACAGATTAAGGTATGCAATCTTTAGTGTTGTTGCATGTGTATTGGAATTCAATTGTTCAAACTGTTTCATGGATTCTTGTATTTCTTTAATCACAGGCCATGTCACAATGCAGCAAGTTCAAAAAAGCACCCCTGCAGCATAAGGACAGGCTTGACATCATTTTTGATGGAATGAATCCTCTCTTGTCCCTGGAGCAGATGGTGCCGCCCATGTCAATCTTGAGGATGATGAGGTGAGGCCGATGAGCCTCGGGGTGAGGAGGAACCACTTGCACCAAGAAATCAATCCATGTGTACAAGGGCAAGAAGAGAGCGCCATGGCTCACCAAGTGGGAAGAGGCCAAGAAGACAAACAAAGACATGCAACTAAAGCGTTTGGTGGATATTTTGGAGAGGTCTCACGGTAGCAAGAATTTTGCAACCAAATGTACCGGTCCGATGGTTGATCTGTTAGGCAAGAGATATTTGAGATGATTGATTTGGTTATCGAGGTGGGGCCAAAGAAGGTCATGGTGTTTGTGATTTCGACATGAGCTTCACTTTTGTTTGCTTTGGTTGGCGAGTGCGCACCACGACACGTATATTACTTGATACCTTGTTAACGTACAAGGATTGCTTTCCACACCCTCTAGAAGGTACTTTCCTTGTTACCATTTTCCAATAAGGTACTTTCATCGTGGGTAAATAATATATTCGATTTGAATTGTAGGAAAGTACTATCTAGTGGATTCTGGATACCCCAACCGCAAAGGTTATCTAGCTCCTACAAGAACCAAAGGTATCATGTGCCTGAATTCGGAATGGTGGTACACGGTTGGATTGAAAGAGGTGTTCAATTACCACCACTCTTCCCTTCGAAATGTTATTGAGCGTACGTTCGGCATTTGGAAGATGAAGTGGCGTATTCTACTGAAAATTCCAAGTTATCATGAAGAAAAGCAAAAGAAAATTATCGTTGCAACAATGGCTTTGCATAATTTTATTCGAGACAGTGCTTTGGTTGATAATGATTTTGCTCGTGCACAGAGGAATGAAAATTATGTGGACGGGGATATGTCCACTAACCATAGTGCACATAATGTTACAAGTGCTATGGATGATGTTGACATGATCGACCTTCGTGACGCTATTGCAACGGCTTTGGTAGCAGGATGATAGGATAGATGGAAGATATATGTAGCATTTTGTATGTAGTATCACGGCTTTGGTAGCATGGTGATAGGATAGATGGAAGATATATGTAGTATTTTGTATGTAGTACTTGCCAATTAATAGCTTTCGTAGTATGAAATATTACATAGTTTAATGTTCTAAACATGTCTTCCCATGATCTGGAGCATCTTGTTGTGGAAGTTCTTGCAATGCTGATGACATTGAAGTGGTAAATGATTTGGGATAACAAGTTTGTTGTGTGTTAATTGTGCTTCACATGTCTCTTTTTGATAGCTGATTACTTGTGCATACTTTCACTTTTTTGTTAATTGTGCTTCACATGACCCTTTTTGATAACAATGCTGCATACATGTCCCTTTTTTATAATAGTTTCAATTATTTGTTGTTTTGCCAGGCAAGTAAATTGGTCTGATTCTAGTGATGTTTGTAATAATTATTTGTTTTAATAAATGCTTCAATTCGGTGCTTGGTCAGTTTTATGACTTAATTGAGATTGGTAAGGTATATTTGATATCTAGAGGATCAGTGAAACTTGCTCACAGGTAGTTTAGGATGCCTCAACATCTATAGAAATTTGTCGTTAAATGTTTTTAGACTTTTCTTGGATTTTCTGGAATTTAGAAATGGTTTTTCCTCTTGTCCCTAATTTAAAATCTATTTTATTTTCAAAATTAAAAGCTAAAGTATAGCTAAAAGTATTTTTATTAAGTTCTAAATAATTCCAGGGATTTCTGTGAATTTTCCTAGAATTTTTGGATGGCTTTAACTATTTTCTAAAAATCCTTTTCGTTTTCTGGTATTTATTCTATTCAAAATGCTTTTAAACTCCTTTTCCGGCTTTAGGCCAAATTTTCCCAGCCCACACTTCCTGTTCATCCCCGCGGCCCAGCCTCCTGGCCCGCTTCACCCGCGCGGCCCGCTCTTGTCGACCGTGCGATCAAAAATGGACGGACAAATCTCTCGTGACGTTCGGCGGTCCGAACGTCAAAATCATCGTGGACCGTTTGATCAAGATTAGACAGTCCGATCTTAATGAGCCGTTCGGACGGTCCGAACGATCAAATCGTTTTGGACCGTCTGATCAAAATCGGACGGTTTCATACGTTCCGCCTTTTCTCGCTTTCTCCCTCCTCTCGCTCCCGCTGCCATGTGGGCCCGCCCTGTCAACGTCTTCGACCCCTTCTTCCTCACGTGTACCTCCCGTCGGCTCAAGCCCCGTCAAATCCCCGCGATTTCTTCCCGAGCCCTATAAAGGTGTGCACCGAATGCACCTCGAGCTCCTCTAGCCTTTCCCCCGATTCACTCACTCCCTCTCGCTCTGATTTCACCGGATTTCGCGAAGAGCCGCCACTCACCGTGAAGCTCACCGCCGCCTTTTGTGCCGCCACCAAGCCTCCTCCGCCACCTTTGACCTCACCTTTGGGTGAGCCAGACCGAGGGCTCCCTCGTGCGCACTTCCCCTTCGCCCAAAACCTCCCGGAGCGCCGTCGCCGCCTTCACCCGCCGCCACCGCCGCTATTTGTCCTCGCCGCCGGCTTCCCCTTGGCGCCGCGTCCCTGAAACCTAGTGCACCAGACTCACCGTGACCTCCTCTACCTGTGCTACCCTTGTCGGCCACTGGGGTGCCGCCGTTTGCCGGCGAGCCCTAGGGCTCCGCACGCCGCCGTTGGGGAACGACGTGGCCGAGCCACGTGGCGCCACCTCAGCGCCTAGTCGGCACCATGTCAGCACATTCGCTGACGTGCCTGCCCTGTCAGCATGCCCGCGTGGCACCCTAGCCCAAAACCTAGTTCCAACACTGTGTGAACCCAGTCCACCGTACACCTACCCTTTGACCGTGGGTCCCACTGTCCTCAGGGCATTTCAGGCTTTTCACATATCGGAAGCTACAGCCAGCCTACCTAAAAGCTAGACAGCCAAACACCAAATCAGAAAAGCCCAACCGTTCAGCTCACAGCCAGAGAAGCTCTGCAGCACAGCCGGAACCCGCTTTTCAGAAAAGCACAGCCGAAACAAACAGGGCCCTAATCAGATCATAGTTCAACAGCGATTTAAGGATCTCATTACGGATGCAGAGGCGGTTGAATTGGCGGCGGAGGGCCAGGAGGTGATAGTCGTGGATCCAGATGTAGTCGTCCTCAGGGTTGAGGACCTCGACGACGTGCTGGGAGAAGAGCTTGTTGGCAAGGACATAGGTCTCCCGATTGGAGCGGTCGAAGCGGCCACCGTGGTCGGAGGTGAAGGGGAGCATGTAGTGGAAGAGTGACCACAGCGTCTGCTTGTAGAAGCCATGGTAGAACCGGTCGGTGAGGTCCTTGGGGAGGAAGGCTGGGATGCGGCGGAAGCGGTCGGGGAGCGCCTGCGCGACGTCGTCCTACTTGGCGGACGGCACGTCGGCGTGGAGGGAGCCGACGTAGAGGACCTCCATGTCCTCGGGGAGGCTGTCACAGAGGTGGAAGAGGAGGGAGTCCTCAACACAGCTGAAGCTCCACCCGCGGCAATCAGGGCAGCGCGCATAGCGCACGGGGAGGATGTCGGCGATAACGATGAGGCGGTCGCTGGCGAGCGATGACTGCGCATTAGATGCCATGCTGCCTGTGCGCTCCTCATCGAGCTCCACGAGCATCCTCGGCGTCGTCATCGTCTATCGCAGGAGGGCTACCCCCTTGGGAGATGGAGGGGTGGCCAAGGGGGGCGGTGGCTAGGACGGAGAGGCAGGCGGCGGCGGTCAGAAGCGGCGGGATCTGGTGGCCGGCGGCAAGAAAAGGAGAGGGGTGTGCGGGATGTGGTGGCTAGTTGCAGGAGTTGAGAGAGAAGAGAGAGATGGAGAAGGGGATTGGTGGCCAGCCACGGGAGTTGAGAGAGAAGATGGAGAAGGATAAAATAGAGAGGATGCTGAGGTGGATGCCACGTCACTGAAACCGGAGTGCTTTAGGGCGGATGGGGGTAAAGTAAATGGTTTTGAGAGTTGGAGGTTGGCGTGTACCCGGTTTTACAGTTTAGGGTTGAAATCCAAACTTTTGGAATAGTTCAAGGTTGTAAAATGGACTTAAATATGCTTTCGACATCTCTCTTTCTTATTTTCATGATTTTTTAAACCGAGCAAAATTCAAATGCTAATAACTCTTGCATATGAACTCCAAATTGGATGAATTTTTAATAAATTCATTCTATGTCTGAATATGCAAAAATATTTGCAGTTTTTTCTATCGAATTTATTTTATTATTTGTAATTTGTTCTCGGCTCTTTCGAATAGACGTCAGAAACATGAACTAGATATTTGACGATCAAGCAACCTCACTCTCTGAGCAACCTGTGCAAGGAAAGCACCTCCTTTGATCATGTTGATCCCACTATTTCAACTATTGTATTTCGTTTTGTAAAATCTATTATGCATGCGTGTATGTTTGGCTAAAATTGCTATATTTACGGGTAACAATAGTTAAATTCATGTTGTGTGCATGATTCCTACTGGTCAAGTTGTTTTCCTTACTGTTGTAGCCTTTAGGATATGGTTTAGACAGTAGTTAATATCATTTTGGGTATTTCGATTACGAATATCGAATAGAGCTTAGTCGGACTCTAGTTTTCACTAGATTCGAACATTTGATATAATTTGTGTACAGAATTTGGGAGGTTTTGAAATGTTGGACCAAGGGGGTTACCTCTGTTTGTTTGGTATAAAAATAAAAATAAAAAACTTAGTTTTTGATGCGGACGAGTTATATTATGAACTACAAAATGTGAGAGTGGGCTCTCACACATAGATATGGGAAGATCTTCACCCGGGTTGATTAAGGACCGAATGCCGGTGTGTCTAATCTAAGCCTAAGTGTACAACCACATGTGCTAGTTATGGGATAGCCTTAGCTAATTAAATTATCTAGGACTAGCCTTGCATGTTAATAGGCCGTAGTAGTATGAGCAATCTAGGAAGGGTTGTTCGAAGGGGCTCCCTTCACTGAGGCGTTGGGAACAAAGATTGCCGATACAATAGTGGATGCCTCACTGAAATGGGAGGAACTCGGGTGATGTGAGGGTGTATCATTTGCCAGGCTAGTACAAGGTTAGGACTAGGTGATGTAAATGCTTCATTACGAACTCTAGACTGCTTATTAACAAGTTGTGAGCGGTGGTGTCGACGGATGCCAGATAAGCTAGAGAGCTCGTATCGTGTGGGTAAAGTTGTACACCTCTATAGAGTGTAAATCTATTTAAATAGTCGTGCTTGTGGTCATGAGCATGCTAAGTGCAGTCACATCAGGTCTAGTCTCAATTTTTGCAAGAATGGTTTGTTTGTTGGGATGGTTTGTTGATGTGTGTGCTATGTCTATGGCTGAGAATGAATTGATGATCGCGGCTGAGGAGGCCTATGATTTACTATTGTTAAAGTTACTTATTTGTTATTTTGTTATATGTTAATTGCTCTTTAAAATTACCGTTGTAAATTATTACATATCGATATTGCAAATTAAACTTGTTTAATGCTGAAAATAACTTGTAGTATAGAGCCTCATTCTTTGATAGCCTTGCATTTATATTATGTTGCGATATACTACAAATCTTGCTCAGTACAAAATGTACTCAATCTTACTTAAATTGTTGTTCAAAGTGTGAGGATGAACTGATTTCGGACGACATGTTCTTTGCACCCGGTACTGGAGGGTATGGTAACATGTTTTTTTTGGGTTTGTTCTTGTCAGTATCCTGCGGGTATGGATGGGCATACCGCTGGACTTTTTGGGTTTTGTTACTTGAGTTTTAATTTGGTCGGTCGGCCGTGTAATATAATCTTATTATGTAAACGATTATGTTTATGCCCAATTTGTTTCATGTTGTATGTATATGGTGTATGGATGTGAATATCAATGTTATAGATGTTTGTACTAGCCACTGATCATGGGACTAGTACGGTACACATACGAGGCCTTTGGGTATTCAAAGCCCGTTGTGTGACAACAATTGAGTAGTGAATTTGGGATGAATGATCTCGTTGCAGCAAAGAAGATTCTTAGTATGGAAATTACTAGAGATAAATGGTTCGAAAAATTATACATAAGTCGGAAAGGGTATATTGATAAATTTCTTCGTCGGTTGAACATGCATAAGGCCAAACCGATGAATACTCTCTTAGATACACATTTCAAATTTTCTTCAACGTCATGTCCACTATCAGATAATGAAGTTGAGTACATGTCTACAGTTCCATATGCTAATGTAGTTGGTTCACTTATGTATGCCATAGTATGTTCTCACCCCAATTTATCTCAATCATTATGTGTTGTTAGGACATACATGGCTAATCCCGGCAAAGAGTATTTGAAAGCAGTCCAATAGATTTTCATATACTTACGGGGCACATCTGACGCCGAAGCCAGTTCCTACCGCTAAGTGTGAGCTTTGCTCAGACTTAGTTGGCATCATTCAGTAGTCCTTGGATGCTCGGCACACAAGGTATTCATGCTAATCTATTTCTATGAGATCACATTTTTTTGTTTTGGCTACTAGATAAATTCTTCTCAAATTAGAGATTGTTGAGTTTGAGTGTGATACGTATTTTGTTTCCTAGTCTAACTTGTAGTTCTACTCCTACACGGAGTATTTCATGTACCACTATAAATATATACATGTAGTCCATAGGGATGAGCAAAAGGTTCATTGTAAAGTATAAATATATCATAATATAGTGATATTATCTTGGTACGCCTCTGTTTTTTTTCGAAATGGTTTTTCACGTAAAATTTGTATGTCTCATTCCTATTTTTCTGTGCATCATTTACCATAGACTAAATATACCTAAATATACATTTGTACCTAACATAGGCTAAATATAAATGAACAGTATTTGAACAGTATAATCATTGGTTAAATTAACCAAATTAACAAATCGCCGCGTCGTTACTAAGTGATATATCACCAACTTGTATTGGAGAATATTTAGCATAAAGAAATGCTGCTATGCAGCCTATGCTGGAGCATTTTAACGTACACTGACTGAATGTCTGTTGACAGAAAGCACAATATGCACCATCAGTTGCAACCCAATAAGAAAGCAGGACCATTTAGGGAATAAAAGGGCTGACAATTATTGCACCTCTAAGGCAAGAAGCTAAAAAACTAGCATTGTTATGTCGACATTCATCCTACCCTTTGAAGTGCAGATTTTCAAAGATCTTTTGATTACAATCTATCAATGATAGATTGTTAGACTTACATTGCAGGCCAGGCCTTAGCCAGTGTCTGCATGGTGTATATCACTGTTGGTAGTATTCCGGCCTTTTGTTTCAGAAGGACAAGATGTATGCATATTCTGCTGTGCAACCCATCTCTGAAGAACAGAACTTGTCTTCCTTTTATTTTTTATTTTTCATATTTGAACAGAAACATCCCTATTAGCTATACTCTCACATTTTAGTCAGGGTAATTTAAAATATCAAGGGTGAAATACCACCCATCTTATTAGGAACTAGTGGAGATTAAGACCAAACCTGATGGCCTTTCTCTAATTCGATCAGGATGTAGAAAAAGAAACAGAACATGCCTCCTTTTGGTCAGAAAGGATAGGAGACTAGGTTCATCTCCTTTTCCATATATTTATGACAAAATTGACTACAGGACATTACAATCTTGTGCCATTGCTGTTGGACATCCAAATTTCGTGTATTTGCCAAAAGACACTAAATTTTGTGCCACTTTACTGTAAAACACTCTACCCCATTAAAACAATGCATTTGGCTAATTAAGAGAGAAATTATGGACAAAGACTTCTTTGTCCTTCTTCTTATCGTCCTTCCTTGCGATGTAACAAGGCAGCGGAGCTAGGACACAACACCGGTGGTGCTTCAGTGGTGGAACGGTGGTGCAGATGGAAGCATGGTGCGTTCCCGGCAGAAGAAGAAGGCACTGTAACACCCTAGCCCAACATGAGCCTGGAATGCTACTAAAATAACAAAGTAACAAATTAAAACAAAGACATTTTACTAAATTTTAGCAGAACCTCTTTTGTATAGTTAACCATACCAGAGGTTCGCACAGTTATTAATAACAATAAGCAATAATCCAGTCATCCAATTTAACACGTAATTATAAAGATATCCATAATGCGCTAATCAACTCCATTACAAAATATCCAATGCATAAGACATAACCAATAGAGAATCCTGTAAGCAGTTTGCTCAATTATTTAAGCATGAACCAAATTTAACCAATTAAAAGTAGTTCATGGCAGTGTGCAACCAAACTTATGACTATTCCCTCCCATGCATGCCGTTGGCATAAAGTGTACCTAAAAAACACAAACAACAGCATGAGTGAGTCCAAGACTCAGCAAAGTACTATTAATGAGACAATATAATACACAACTATATCATCATCATCCAACCACAATTCTCTATAATCAACCAATTCACATGCTCATGCAATGCAAATGCTCAAATGCAACTTTTCTTTTCTCTTTGCATATACTGGTAATGTGGAGTATGCATCCGTCGATGCGTACCTATGCCTGTGCCTTCTAGCACAGAGACCGTAAGCCCACACTCCACGAGTATGGGGACCTCAAGCCCGTCTAATACATGACGGGGACCTCACAGATGATAATCATGATGCATATGAAACAATTCTTTTATCCAACATAAACATGTATTAGCCAGCAGCAACATACATGAATAAAAAGCATACTCATACTTCTAGCATTCGTGATTAGTGACATACATATCATTCTAGGATCCATGAGTAGAGAATATACACACAATACCAGCAAACATGAACAATCACCCTTAATTATTCTATCGCTAACTGTACTTGCCTCAACCGTGTGAAGATGGAAGACGCGAAGAGGGCGCTGCCCCCAGAACCAAACCCCCGCCTGGATATTTTAAAAAAATCTGTAAGATAACATTTTTGGACTAAACATTGCTAGAGAAAAATATATAATTCACTACACTCCCTAGCGCAACCCAAAACTCCAAATTCGACGACATCGATATGTCCCCTCAACAGACAGTCCTCTTCTAAAATTCATAACTTTTCATCCAGAGATCCAAAAGGGGTGTTCTTTGATTCTCTACAAAGCTTATTAATTTATATAAATAAACCTAGTTGGTGAGCTTTCAATATTCATCCATCTTCTATCCTTACTAAACAGATTAATAGAACAACTAAATCTCATTAGGGGTTCGGGACAGTGAGACTAAAACTCACGTATCTTTCAGTACAATTATCCAAAATTTATGTTCTCTAGCTTTCTGGAAACCTTATAACAATACCTACAACTTTAGTTTTGGTGATATCTTCTAAATAGTTCAGTAACTATTTGCTAATGACCGATTAACATCAACTGTTAGAATTATGACAGAACGATAGAACAACAATGCTACGAAAATCATATCTCCTAATCCGTTCATCCAAATGACTTGATCGAAGAACCTACGGAAAGCTACAGACGCTATCTATAACTCTCTAGGAGATGGTTAGGCCGGATTTCCTAGCTAACAGCTCTAAATCAAATGAACACTACAAACTGCCAGAAAACCGATATAATACCGACATTGCCTAAATACAATAATTCACAACTAAACGAACGCGATCAGGGGTTACCCTTGGAGAAACCACTGTCGAACATGAGGAACACCACGCGATCCCTCTTCCCCTCCCTTCTCTCTTGTCCCCCCATCCTCTTCCTTTCTGTTCCCTTCTTCCTTGGCCGACAGCAAGGGGGCCACATGGCTTGGCCATGGAGAACAGCATGGAGGGGGCGGTAGCAATGGGGATGGTGTGCTACAGTAACAGCAACGGCACTGTAGCATGGTAGTATCCTAGCAAAGCTAGGGTTCCCCCTCCTCCTTTTGTTGGTGGCTAGTTTCCCCATGGGCCATGGGCCATGTGCCACAGTGGCTATTTTCCCCCGCTTGGCTTTGGGCTGGCGACCCATTTCTCTCTCAATATCTAAATTTTATCTTTTAATTCTCATGATTTCCTCTCTAATTTTTATTACACTCTCTAAAGATAATCGAGATATTATATTCTACCCCCCTTAAAAAGAATTCGACCTCAAATTCTACTCTCGCCATTCTACTAAAAAGAACACCAACACTGAAATCAACAATCACGAAAACCTTTCCACATTCCAACTAGGCAGTTTGCAAATAATCACCACATAAGCCAAAGGAGATGTGATACCCCATTTATGCGATTGAGTAACTAAAACAATTAAAAGGAAAATAAATAGAATTATTAGTGGAAAATTTTATAATTTTAATGGATTAGGGAGTGTAGTGGGCCACCGGCCCATAGTCAAGTGGGCGAGCCCAATTTTAATATAATATGGAGAAGGAGGAACTGGCCAAAAACCTAGCCCTTCTTTCTTTTTACTTTCCCAGCCGCCAGCCCCAGCAGCCCGCACGCCTACCCTGCTGCCTCCCATGCGCCTTCCCTGCTGCCTTCCTTGCGGTAGCTAGAACTACTGCTGTGTGCTGCTGTGTGCTGCCCCTGCGCTAGAACTGCTGCTGCCGCTAGCTCTTTGCAAGAACTGCTGCAACCGCTAGCTCTTTGCAATAGTTTTTTTGTTCATGTTGATAGCATTTGGAATAGTGAGGAGGAAGAAAGAGAGAGAGAAAGAAGATGCAAGATGCCTGTTGCTGCAGCGCCATGAAAGCCTGCGACTAGATAATTTTTGCTGCATCTTTTGTATGGGCTTGTGATGGATCAATAGTAAAGAGCAAGGGAAGAAGGGAAGAGAGGGAAGGGAAAGAGAAAGAAGGAAGAAGGAAAGAAGTGGGGTTGATCTCGCGGAGGGTTTCAGCGGCTCTCATCTCGGTCTTCAAGGGTAAACCCGATCCTGTTCATTTAGTAGTGTATTCTTGTATTTAGGCGATGTCGGTAATAGATCGGTTTAGGACAGTCTGTAGTGGCCGACAGTTTTGAGGATGATAATTGCGGATTCTGACTTGGTTGTCTCCTAGAGAGTTGTGGGTGACGTTGCTAGCTTTCCGTAGAGTCTTGGATCAGGTCATTTGGATGAGCGGATCAAGAGATATGATTTTCGTAGTGTCGCTGTTCTGTAATTCTGGCAGCGGGTATTAATTGGTAAATACGATTTAGCTAATGATTTATTCAGAAGATATCACCAAAACGAAAGATGTAGGTATTTTTATAAGATTTCCAGAAAGCTAAAGAACGTAAATTTTGGTTATATGTACTGAAAGTTATGTTAGTTTTAGTCTCGCTGTTCAGAACCCCTGATGATATTTAGTTCTCCTATTAATCTGTTTGGTAAGGATAGAAAATGGCTGAATCTAGAAAGCTCACCAACTAGGTTTATGTAGATAAATTAATAATATTTCCATAGAATCAAAAAACACCCTTTTTGGATAAGTAGGCAAAAAGTTATGGTTTTTAAAAGAGGGCTATCTGTTTTGGGGACAGATCATTGTATTGGGAGTTGGGGTTTTGGGTTGCGCTAGGGAGCGTAGTTAGTCATTTGTTTGTTTCTAACAATATTTGGTGCAGAATTGTTTTCTTAGAGTGTTTGTTTAAATTAATCAGGTGGGGGTTTGGTTCCAGGGGCAGCACTCTCTTCGCGTCATCCATCTTCGCACGGTTGAGGCAAGTACAATTAGTGATAGAATAATTAATGGTGATTATTCATGATTGCTAGTATGATGTGTATATCCTCTACTCATGAATGCTAGAATGATGTGTATGTCGCTATTCATGAATTCTAGTAGTATGTGTATGATCTTTATTCATGTATGTTGCTGCTGGCTAATACATGTCTATGTTAGATAAAAGAATTGTTCATATGCATCATGTTATCATCTTTGAGGCTTGGTCACGTGGTGACCAAGCATTGATTTTGAGGTCTCCATCATGTATTAGACGGGCTGGAGGTCCCCACACTCGTGCAGTGTGGGCTTATGGTCCCTATGGTAGAAGGCACAGGCATGGGTATGCATCGACGGATGTATACTCCGCATTACCGGTATATGCAAAGAGAAAAGAAAAGTTGCATTTGCGCATTTGCATTGCATGAGCATGTGAACTGGTTTATTATAAAGAATTGTGGTTGGTTGATGATGATATAGTTGTGTATTATATTGTCTTATTAATTGTACTTTCCTAAGTCTTGGACTCACTCTTGCTGTTGTTTGTATTTTTAGGTATCCCTTACACGAACGACATGCTTGGGAGGGAATAGTCATAAGAATGGTTGCACACTGCCATAAACTATTCATAATTGATTAAATTGGATGATGATTTAATAATAGAGTAAACTGCTTAAAGGATTTATTATGGTTATTCCTTATGCATTGGATAATTACTAAAGTTAATTCTCTCAAGAAAGGCCGCTCCCTCGCGCTGGCCACGTCCCCCAGAAAACATCACCCTTCGGATCGCTCCATGGACGCGCCAGATCGCCTGCCTCTCGCGCCTGCGCTTGGTCTGAACGCTTCGCCGCGCGAGGCCCACGTTGCGTGACGTCGCGAAGCCTCGAGTCGTTCCAGGTCTGCGCAGCTGCCTTTTCCCATCCTCACCTCCCTCCCTTCCTGCGCAGCAGCCTTTTCCCATCCTCACCTCGAGTTCCCCTTTCTTCTTCCCACCCTCCTCGCTGCTCCCCTCCGCCTCCTGGATCTTCCTCTCTCTTCAGGGCAAGATCGACGGTGAGGTTGGGGCCGCCAGTCAGCCTCGCCTGCCACACGCCGAGGAGAAGAGGGTGCCGTGGGGGGGGCGGGAGGAGGAGGAGGAAGAGTTCCCCTTTCTTCTTCCCACCCTCCTCACTGCTCCCCTCCGCCTCCTGGATCTTCCTCTCCTACTTCATCCCACGTCGCAGCGCCGCCCCACCCTGCTTCTCCCGCTGGTTCCTCTCCCCCTTCCTTCCCTCTTGCGCCGTTTAGATCCTGCCCCTCACCCGCCGCTCTGCTGGATTCGTTCACTCGCCGTCCTGTGCCGCCGCTCCTCCCCTAGCTGCTTCCACCACCGTCGCCTCCCCACTGCCGTCGCCTCCCGCTCCTTCTAGCTCCTTCCCCGCCGCTGCAGATCCCGCTCCCTCAGGCTCCTTCCCTGCCGCTGCATATCGCTCCGTTCCTCCCCTACCTGCTTCACCCGCCGTCGCCTCCCGCTCCCTCCGGCTACTTCCCTGCCGTTGCAGATACCGCTCACTCCGGCTCCTTCCCCGCCGTTGCAGATCCCGCTCCCTCAGGCTCCTTCCCAATTTTATCGTTGTTGCTGACTAAGAATCCAATTGTTCTTGCATATTTTTAGATAGCTGTTTTATGATTCTGGCCGATGGTCGCCTTTTTGCTTTGGCAAAGCAGATCCATTTACACCACGGAGAGGTTGATAAGGTTGATGACTCTTGCTTTTGTCCTTTGTGATTACGTGAAGCATTCAAGGTTATGTTTTTCTTTAGAATTTTAGCTGTTGCTAACTAAAATTTAGTTGTTCTTGCAGATCCGCTGCGAATATATTCGTCTTGGCTTAGTACCAGATTTTTTATACGTTTTTTATATACCTTTTTGAGTGATTATGGCTGATGGCTGCCTCTTTACCTTGGCAGCAAACCCATTTCCACTACCGGAGAGGTTTCTCTTACTGATTAGTCTTTCCGTCAAATTGTCTTTTCAATATAGATTGTCAGTTCATATTCATATTCTCTTATTGTACCACGTTTTACTCAGTGTTGCATTCTGCTGCCTCCTGTGTAGAATTTTGCCATGTTCTAATCAATGCCTGAAGCTGACAACTATTTGACTGTGTTATACATATGTTATATCAAGATGGTTTACCCTCTTAGGTACAAAATAAAATTGTATGTATCCTTAAGTGTCTCTTTCGTTGCCGTACCTGTTACATGCTGCTCTATAATCGTTTGTATACATATTCCGTTGTCGTGACTGCTGTATCCGTCACATATTACGAATACATGCACACTTCTATTAAATAGTTAATTTATCTCTCCTGTATGTACTTCTATGACCTACCACATCATAATACATTGCCTTTTTATGTTGCTGCCTTACTTCTTTAACGTAACTGCGTATCTATCTCTATGTCCTTTTTTAAATATCGCCTCTCAACATTCCACATACACCATCGCTGTTTCTTTTTCTTTTCCCATTTTAGATATTGCAACTCACGTAAATCTTCGTCACTAAATCATAATGTGGATGTCCTTGACTGCTTCATATTTTTTTATTACCTACCTATTTTTTCTCCAGAAAACCCGATCACGTTTAATATGCTGCTCTTCATTTTCGTACTAGCTGATCGTACCGTTTCATACCCTTCGACAATACACAGTATTATTACCATCCCCACACAACACCTCTTTCAGAAATTATCCAACCTACACTCTGTCATAAATGTTTTAGCAATTACATATGACGCACGCTCTGCTCTCCCAAGTTAATTCAAGCAGTCGTCAATGGACTATCTATGTTAGAATCTCTCGCCTCTGCCACTATCGTCGAGGCAGTGACACAGGTCCGATCGAGCATACTAATTTTTTCCTAATTGATGAGTAGGTTCTATTCGCGTTTTTTACCCCTCAATGTCCTTTCTTACATAACTCTCGGTTTTTTACACTCATTCAGTATAATCAAATGTAATAACTAATTACAGTGTTTCATTTTTATGCAGGCAAATCACATGTATGCTAAGATCCCGCTTGACCATGTAAGCAAATTCGAACCTTGCCTACAAGAAGGCAAAGTCTATGTACTTAAGAAATTCATCGTTGCTCAACCCAAAAAAAACATTTAAACCAGTTCGAGCACCCTTTATGATCTGTTTTACAGGACATACTTCTATTGAAGAAAAAACAGACATTCCAGCCAGTTTCCCAAAATGGACATATAATCCCGTTCCAATAACACAGATTCCACCCCCTAGCAATGCACCAAAGTACTCTGTCGGTACGTATTTCTAATATTACATATTTTCTATAACCGTTTTACATTCGTAGTCTACCAAACTTTAGCACTATCAAAGCCTATACAAAGTCACGATGTTGTACCCATCTTTCTTTAGAATTCACACTGACAATCCATATTATTACATTTAAGAGAAATTATTGCTGTATGACAGATATTTTAGGTGTTATCTCTGCGATTACTGATATAGAACGTATCCAGACTGCATCACGACCAGAACCTTCGTTAAAAAGAACACTCTACATTCATGATGCCAGGTATATATGGTTTACTTCTTAGCTAATTTTTTTTATTGTAACAGCTGTTACCCATTTCAAGATGCTACTAAAACTATTTTTTGTTCACCCACAACAGTGACCATGAAATCATACTAGACATGTGTGATGAATGCGCCATGAGATTCGAGCCCAACAACATACAAACAATCGGTCAAAAGGAACCTGTTGTCGCAAAATTTTTTTAACTTTATCAAAAACATTCAAAGATAATATACTGAAACAAAATATAAATAATATTTCTAATACTACTGTTATACTACTCCTGAATAGGATCTCAACAAGACTGTTTCTGTTTACTTGACACATAAACAGGTCAAACAACCTTAAGCGGAAGCACGTCTTGCAGATGGTACATAAACGAAGACATACCAGAGATTAATACACTCCGTAACAGGTGTTTCTTTTCAATCATACCAAATATTTTATTTAGCCATATTCTACATCTGCTCTTGAATATGTGAATAATCCCTTCCATCAATTAAATTTCCCCATTATAGTGTTCAAGCCAAATTCATTCCACTCAAAGCTATAGTACCCTCTACACAAGATGTTTCTGGATCATGAAAAAAAATGCTATAGAAGATAAAATTGTCCAGGAATTACTTGAACTGTATCTGTTTGACTGCGACATATGCTATTCGCAGTCACATAAAATCAAATCGCTCATTTTTAAATCTACAGCACGCATTCTTGCTCTTTGAAAAATTTCTTGCATATTCCTTCATACGTATCAATAAATTAGCTTTTCTCCTATTATACTAACTACTTCATGCAAACAAAAACAGTATTTATCTATCTACCTTTTTTCCCCAATAATAACCACCATACTTTTCCCCTGCCAAACAGACTTTCTCCAGCAATGTTATTTTTTTTTTGCTTCTAACTAATCCTACCACCTTTGCTGTTCATATCTATAAGATTGACGATGGACACCCTAAAACAACACCAGTTTCAGTGGTCAAACAATCAACATCAAATAGCACTTCTTTCAGGTATTATACTTTAGCGCATTCCATTCCAACTTACCACTGAAGTTTTAAAAATCTAACCACTTTCCTTTTACACAATATGCATACTAAATCATTTCAAACTAACCGCAGTGACAGACAGTACTTCAGCACAAAATATTCGTAGAAACCTCTCTACTGATTACGAAGCTTCGGCCATCCATATTACCACTGAGGTATATATAGACAAAACACAAGAAAATTTCTCAAACATACTATCTAAACAACACCATCATCCTATTTCCATAATAATATATACTTTCCATAAAAGTTTCCAACTACAGAATTAGCTATCTCCTAACACCTACAGATATTATATTAATACGTCCAGATAATGTAAAAAAAAAATACATCTATTCATTCACCAGAACTATAAGTTATCCATCATTGCACTACCATATAGCTTACATATACTAACATAACGGACTTCAGATCAAAACTTTATATATACTATTACTTATACATATACCTAATATACATTCAGCGACATCAAACCATTCGATACCTTGCCTATGCTCAAATACCAACTGTCTTAAGGCCTTTTTACACATACCTATTATGTCTCTTCTATTTACAGCAGCATCAGCAAAAAAATATTATACAAGGTCTATTGCATCGCCAGATAGACCTCAAGCTTTTGCAGCTAAAAAGTATGTCAATAGCATCTCAATCACATATTGACAGAAATCACAAATAACAGGTTAGGTTATACAAATCATTCCTTAGTTTATATACTTTATTTCCTACAACAAAATACTACATCATCTTCCCCATCGTCTCAGTCGCACATTAACAAACGTTTCACACATCTGTTTAAATAAACCATACCATTTCATAAAATTTATCCATCATTTCCTACATGATGTTCATTTTACATTTTTACCTTCGTAGGTCTTCATCGCCTACAAGCCACACAAGAACCGAACCACCATCAAAGAAGACTCGCTCATCTGCCAAAAAAATTAATGAGTAGTATGCCTGCTCTACTTGCCAACACAAAAAAAGGTATCTTTCACAAACATTCACACATGAAAACCAAAAATATAGCTAACTAGCTCCTGCTTTATACAGGCTTTATATACAACTTGTGGAGGCATAGCACCAATCACTGCTTCCCAGCAACACATCTTGCTTTTGTCCAGACGTTTTAACAATTCTCTATCACTATTGTACATTTAACCACCCACTAAACTAGGCTCTGTGGCAGCTACTACAAACGCTGTTTTGTAAATAACTCCATCTCCCTAGATACATAAATAGCTTGGTTTGTATGTGAGCAAACTATCGCTGCTTCCTTGATCTATTTTGTAAATGTCTAACACATGCCTGAATCCATCAATGTCTTACCTTTATATGTACATAAAATTTCTCTGCTTCCTTCTTCTGTTTTGTGAATGATTACAGATCACCGACATCCATAGACATATACAAATGCTTTTACTCATAGCAATTCTACAACTTAATATCTTTGTATACAGTAACCTGCAAGTACCGTAACAGACCATTACCGCCCGCGCCATGTGGCGCGGGTTATCTTCTAGTTTGTAATAAAGTTGGTTAGCATATTATGGATGATTTTATGTTTACGTTTTAGATTGGTTGTTTGGATTATTGAATAATGTTATTAATATCTGTTAGAACCTCCGGTATGGTTAACTACACAAAGGAGGTTCTGCCGAAATTTAGTAAAATATCTTAGTTTTATTTTGTTACTCTGTTATTTTAGCAGCATTCCAGGCTCATTTTGGGCTGGGGTGTTACAGTTGGTATCAGAGCGGGCTTTAGATCCGTGGTGAATAGGTTAACAACCTAGGTAACTTATTTTACTAAAATTTGTTAATGGATAATTAACCTAAAACTTGATACACTAGCGCATAGTAGGATGGGATTGGTCAAGCAATGAATTTTCGTTTCTATTATGTTGCATTGTTAATCTATGATATGATATGATCTTCTATATCTATTAAATTATTCTATGATTGTTATGAGATGACCTTGTATACTCATAATTGATTATATTGGTTATGTGTGTTGGTAGTTGTTGTTGAGAGGTCGAGGTCGTGGTTGTGGCTCTGGGCTTTTCCAGGTTACACCACCATTTGTGGTATCGGAATAGGGAACACTACTACAAAAAGGCAAATACTGGACGCCTCATCACAGACGGTTGAACAAAACCATCTGTATTACATGTAACCGTAGACGGTTTTGGTTTAGAGACCGTCTGTGTTACTGGCTGCGCTAAAAACCGTCTATGAACAGGTAATATCACAGACGGTTCATGTTGAAAACCGTCTATGAACTATCACAAACGGTTCTAAACAAGAACTGTCTGTGATATTACTAAGTATCACAGACGGTTTCAAGAAACAACCGTCTATGATGCTTCACAGACGGTTTTAATAATGAACTATCTGTGATATGAGACCATATCACAGATGGTTCCATTGTGGAACCGTCTGTGATAAGTATCACTGACGGTTCCATAATAGAACTGACTGTGATAAGTCTCTTTATTAGTATGAGCCTGTTAGGGTTTGCGCTCTAACTCGTCACTCCCCAGTGGACCTCCCTCGCGCCTCCAACCTCTCCGGCTCTCCCACTAACGCGTAAGTCACCTTGTTGTCTTCTTGATGATGTCTGGTTGTTGGTTGATGCTGATGATGATGGCCATTGGCCAGAGCCCAGATGCTAAATGTGTAATACATACATACATGATGAGAAGTGCATTATTGTAGAGAAGTCAAAATGTGTAATACATACATATAGAGAGAAGTGGAGAAATCAAAAATATAAATGAATGCAATGATCATGCAGATGCTTGTTGGCTAGTGGCACCTTGCTAGCTGTTGAACTGTTCAATGATGTTAATAGTCTTATGCTGAAATTGAATTGATAATTAGTTCATATTAATAGTCCCCTGGCTCTATGATGTAAACTGGGGGCTATTGGTGCATGTGCATTAATTCTGTGCATCTTGCTTAGTTCATGCTGTGGGTTTAGATTGACATAAATGAATGGGGCAAAATGGTGGGTTTGGTTAATGCTCACTGATGGGTACTGAGGGTAATTGATGCTGGTCCTTTGTGCTTGGTTAGCTTACATGGGATCGATGTGGTTCGGATGGGGCTTGGCTGCAAAAGACACTCGTACGATAAGAGTGTCTTTTGCAGTGTCACCGTTGTTCCACAACTACGGTGACGCTGCGCGCCTTCCCCTCTTCCTCCCCCCCCCGGTATACGCGACCCCGGCTACCTCTCCACCGGCGATGTCGAGGTAAGACAGATCTATCACCTAATGGTTTGTGCTGTTGGTTTTCATGTGAATCGAGCTCCTCCTCCCTCGCACCCAGCTCCCGCACCTCTGGATCAAATTCCCTCCACCCTGCGCCACCGGATCAAACTCCCAGTACCTGCTCGCAGCACCGTCGGCCCTAGCTCCTCCTCCCTACGCCGCAGCTCCAGCTCCTCCTCCCTCTCACCGCCAGCTCGTTGTGCTACCTCGAACCTCCCTCGCGCCTCCAACCTCTCCGGCTCTCCCACTAACGCGTAAGTCCCCTTCTTGTCTTCTTAATGTTGTCTGGTTGTTGGTTGATGCTGATGATGATGGCCATTGGCCAGAGCCCAGATGCTAAATGTGTAATACATACATACATGATGAGAAGTGCATCATTGCAGAGAAGTGTAAATGTGTAATACATACATGTAGAGAGAAGTGGAGAAATCATAAATATAAATGAATGCAATGATTATGCAGATGCTTGTTGGCTAGTGGCACCTTGCTAGCTGTTGAACTGTTCTATGATGTTAATAGTCTTATGCTGAAATCGAATTGATAATTAGTTCATATTAATAGTCCCCTTGCTCTGTGATGTAAACTGGGGGCTATTGGTGTATGTGCATTAATTCTGTGCATCTTGCTTAGTTCATGCTGTGGGTTCAGATTGACATAAATGAATGGGGCGAAATGGTGGGTTTGGTTAATGCTCTCTGATGGGTACTGAGGGTAATTGATGCCAGTTCTTTGTGCTTGGTTAGCTTACATGGGATCGATGTGGTTCGGATGGAGCTTGGCTGCAAAAGACACTCGTACGATAAGAGAGCCTTTAGTAGTGTTACCGTTGTGCCACAACTACGGTGATGTTGCGCGCCTTCCCTCCTCCTCCTCCCCCCCAGCGTACGCGACCCTGACTACCTCTCCACTGGCGATGTCGAGGTAAGACAGATCTGTCACCTATTGGTTTGTGCTGTTGGTATTCATGGGAACCGAGCTCCTCCTCCCTCGCCGCCAGCTCCCGCACCTCTGGATCAAGTTCCCTCCTCCCTGCGCCGCCGGATCAAACTCCTAGTACCCCCTCACAGCGCTGTCGGCCCTGGCTCCTCCTCCCTACGCCGCAGCTCCAGCTCCTCCTCCCTCTCGCCGCCGGCTCGTTGCGCTACCTCGAACCTCCCTCGCGCCTCCAACCTCTCCGGCTCTCCCACTAACACGTAAGTCCCCTTCTTGTCTTCTTGATGTTGTCTGGTTGTTGGTTGATGCTGATGATGATGGCCATTGGCCAGAGCCCAGATGCTAAATGTGTAATACATACATACATGATGAGAAGTGCATCATTGCAGAGAAGTGTAAATGTGTAATACATACATGTAGAGAGAAGTGGAGAAATCATAAATATAAATGAATGCAATGATCATGCAGATGCCTGTTGGCTAGTGGCACCTTGCTAGCTGTTGAACTGTTCAATGATGTTAATAGTCTTATGTTGAAATTGAATTGATAATTAGTTCATATTAATAGTCCCCTTGCTCTATGGTGTAAACTGGGGGCTATTGGTGTACGTGCATTAATTCTGTGCATCTTGCTTAGTTCATGTTGTGGGTTCAGATTGACATAAATGAATGGGGTAAAATGGTGGGTTTGGTTAATGCTCTCTGATGGGTACTGAGGGTAATTGATGCCGGTTCTTTGTGCTTTGTTAGCTTAGATGGGATCGATGTGGTTCAGATGGGGCTTGGCTGCAAAAGACACTCATACGATAAGAGTGTCTTTTTTAGTGTCACCGTTGTGCCACAACTACGGTGACGTTGCGCGCCTTCCCCTCTTCCTACTCCCTCCCGGCGTACGCGACCCCGGCTACCTCTCCACCGGCGATGTCGAGGTAAGACAGATCTATCACCTATTGGTTTGTGCTGTTGGTATTCACGTGAACCGAGCTCCTCCTCCCTCACCGCCAACTCCCGCATGTCTGGATCAAGTTCACTCCTCCCTGCGCCGCCGGATCAAACTCCCAGTCCGCCCTCGCTGCGCCGTTGGCCCTGGCTGCTCCTCCCTACGCCGTAGCTCGAGCTCCTCCTCCCTCTCGCCGCCGGCTCATTGCGCTACCTCGGACCTCCCTCGCCCTCCAACCTATCCGGCTCTCCCACTAACGCGTAAGTCCCCTTCTTGTCTTCTTGATGTTGTCTGGTTGTTGGTTGATGCTGATGATGATGGCCATTGGCCAGAGCCCAGATGCTAAATGTGTAATACATACATACATGATGAGAAGTGCATTATTGCAGAGAAGTGTAAATTTGTAATACATACATGTAGAGAGAAGTAGACAAATCATAAATATAAATGAATGCAATGATTATGCAGATGCTTGTTGGCTAGTGGCACCTTGCTAGCTATTGTACTGCTCAATGTTGTTAATAGTCTTATGCTGAAATTGAATTGATAATTAGTTCATATTAATAGTCCCCTTGCTCTGTGATGTAAACTGTGGGCTATTGGTGTATGTGCATTAATTCTGTGCATCTTGCTTAGTTCATGCTATGGGTTCAGATTGACAAAAATGAATGGGGCAAAATGGTGGGTTTGGTTAATGCTCTCTAACGGGTACTGAGGGTAATTGGTGCCTGTTCTTTGTGCTTGGTTAGCTTACATGGGATCGATGTGGTTCGGATGGGGCTTGGCTGCAATTAACTTTTCAGATTTGTGTCCCAGGTACGAATACGTCCTACCATTCTATTCCTCATCTGTTCTCTATAAAACCTCCAAGCAGTGGCTGCTTGTTCCTTTAAAACTGGCTTTATATATATATATATATATATATATATATATATATATATGTATGTATGTATATATATATATATATATATATATATATATTATATCGTTTGTAGTATATTATATCATTTGTGGTCCCCAGCCCTTTCGGTGGGTCATGAGCAGGATGAGACAACTGCCACAAGCAATCTCATCGAGCCTGCAAGTTCAATAAGTATGGCTGCAAGGGAAAGCCCGTGGACATACAATTACATAGATACAAACTGTCTGTGATAGTCATATATCACAGACGGTTCTAGATACAAACCGTCTGTGATAGTCGTATATCACAGACAGTTCTGAGTTAATAACAGTCTGTGAAAGTTTGCATCACAGATGGTTCGAAAACCGTCTATGATGACCTGATGTCATTACTGACCCATAGACTCAGACGGCTCATGAAACCTTCTGTGATGGCATTTTTGAACCGTCTGTGAAGGCCTTTTGTGTAGTAGTGGAAGTAGTTATCCCGAGTACGATAGTTATATGTGTTCAGGGTGAGTTTCTTTAGAAATTTTGTTCTCTTCCTTGAGTTTGAAATTGGCCAATTCTTGTCCAGTTGTGATTGATGGATTTCTCTTGGGTTAGTGGTTTATTGCAGTTAATGGGTTTTAATAGGTCTCTAGTTTTTCCCTGAAACAATTATTATTTTTCCGTCTATTGTGTTGCTTTTGCTACTCGTGAACATTGTTAATCGGTGAACTTGTTATTTCCATGGTTGTTCCATCTTTCCTTTCAGAAAACATGACTCAATAACTCGTTTGATATTTTGGATGATGAAAGTTTTCTGTTGCAAATTCATTAGCATGTGAAAACTTTGGGCTTTATGCATTTCTTCTGGATTACTTTGAGTGTTGAAGTTGAATGGTTCTCTTTTATGAAAGAAAATGTTACACCCTTTAGCGATGTCTTCTCGTGGTTAAGTGAGAGGATGTAATCAAAGAAATTAATGGATATGATATGGGTTATTAAGTTTGGTCTATTGTGTGGTGCATAATCGATCTTAACTAAGATCCTTGGAAGGGAAGTTGATTAATTGGATGGTGTCTTGTAGTAGTTCTTGATGAACTTGTTTAATGGTATGACTATACATACTAGGAATCTAAGATTTATTAAGAAGTGTGAGATATTGATGATTTGTTCTGATCATCAAGATTGTGAAATTTGGTAGATTTATTGGGTAATTTGGAGTAATGGGTCCCAATGGATTAATCTACCCATTAGTGATGGTTATGTTAAGGGTGTGTTTGAATGTTGCCTTAGAGGATATTAATTCGAAAAATTTTCATAAACTGGCTACTTGATGATCATACATAATTACTAGATTGAAACATGTAAATCGGATTAGATGAATGTTGAGATAGTACCTTGTGAAACCCTGTTTTACAGGAGATGATATTATTAAATCTTTAATTATATTTTTTCCTTAAACTCTGAGCATAAAGTGGAATGTTGACTCTGTGTTCATTAATGGTTATGTGACTGCAAATAGAAGTATAACCCTATTTGCATACGTGATAAATACAATTGTCAATTGTTAATGATAGTTGGAGTTGGTGTTGAGCAACACTAATGATTGAGTGGATGAATGAATAAGTGGTCTCTGATAGCGTGCCTTGCAAAATTGTTATTTGATAGCATGATCTTGTTAAAAGAGGTTTGTTTCAACCTCGTGGCTTGTGTTTCTTTTAGATAGGTTTATGATGGGATAGGAAGCTATGATGATTCTCGCTACGAGTGTATTATTTTATTGTTAGTATGATTGTTAGTAAGGGATTATGATGATAATGTTGAATGTTTTGTATAAAAGAATTTGATTGCTTGCGTGATATTGATTAAATGAAAATGTTTCTAGTTTTGCATTTGTGAACTTTTGGACCTCATGTTGATGTGGTAGCTGAGATTGTTTCAAGCAAAGTGACGTGTTGAAAGGTTTAATTAGTTCCTAAGTGATTCATGTGTTGTGGTCTTCAAATCTCTTCTTGTTGGAATTGGCATGGTGATGCTATAATAAAAAAAAAAGTTGCTTTCTTTGTTAAAGGAAAGATTGAAGTAGAAGTATCTGAGATTAGAGTCATGTTTTGTAACTTGCAGTTTATTGAAGTTTGCCTAAACGTTCTGTTTTTCCCATAAGAGTTTTCCGAATTTCAAAAGCAAAGTTTTATTCTCGCTTAAGGTTTGATATTCTCTGCTTGTGGGACGTGTGCCCTCAACTATGATCTCATCTTTTGTTTTCTGAGATCATTGATATTTGACTATTTCCCTCGATCTTGTATCCACTGTAAGTGGTAACATTTTCCTATGTGCTGAAATTTATTTCTATTTGCCTCTTCTTTTAACAAAGGGTTAACCGATTTGTGTTGCAAAGTCTTTTTGGATGTGTAATGGCAACTAGATAGTGGTGATCTAGTAGATGATTTTGTGAGCCTTTAGGTGTCAAGTTGTTTGAGTGGCATTGAGTAACAAATTGATTATTTAGAATAATCCTTGGGGAGGATTTGATTTAAATAAAATGTCTATCTTTGGAGCTAACTGAGTACGTTGTTGCAACTAGTAGAACCTATGGAGAGATGCGGTTCAAGATCTTTTATTCATTTTGACAGAACATTAGAATTAGAAAGTATGAAAATCTTGATCAATTTTTTTAAAGTATCGCAATTGGGTACTCGGTAAGATTGTGTAGAAGAATTATTGATGGTGCAATTTAATGAGAATAACAGTGTGGAGAAATCTAATCGTTGTGTTAATTAATGGGATAGCAGTGATTGCTGAGTTATTGTCAAGTATGACTCGGCCTCAGTGAGTAACCCTCTTGAAGTTAGATTATCTCTAAGGATAACTTGGTCAGGAATATATTTATTTATTGATGTTAGTGATTGAGTATGTTTGAATCTTGGTCAATTAGTTAGGGTATTGCAATTGGGTACATTGTGGTGATGTAACTAAATTTGATTGGTGTGGTTTAGTGAAGGTCCAAGATTGGTGAAATGAATCGCCTTGGGCAGTTACTTGATTAGTGAGGAACGTTCATTGTGTCTTTAGAAGAGTTTTATGATGGGATAGTAGGCTATGATGATTCTTGCTGAGAGAGTACTATTTTGTTGATTAGTATGATTGTCAACTTGTGGTTGTGATCATAATGTTGAATGTTTTATAAGTACAAGAATTTGATCACTTGCGTGATATTGATTTAATGAAAACGTTTCGAGTTTTTACGTTTGTGATCATTTAGACCTCATGACTTATGTGGTAGTTGAAACTATTTTGGGCAAAGTGATGTAGTAATCATAGAAAATAACCTTCTTTATTAAAGGAAGGAGTGAACTAGAAGTATTTGAGATTGAAGTCAAGTTTTGTAACTTGCTGTTTATTTGAATGTGCCTAAACCTTCCGCTTTTGCCCTATAAGAGTTTCCCGATTTTCAAAGGCAATACCTTCTTCTCATTTGAGGTTTGATATTCTCCTCGTGCAGGACTTGTGCCTTCAACTATGGACGCCCCTTATGTTATTCGAGTCTATTGCCTAATTGACAATTACCCTTCGTGTTGTGTTCACTGCAAGTGGTAGATGTTTTTCTAGGTGGTAAAAATTGTTTTCATTTGCCTTTTCTTTTGAGAAAGATTCAACCGATTCATTTCACAAGGGTCCTTCGAGGTGTTTATTAATTATTGTTGTGAGACCTTGGGGTGTCAAGTTATTTGAGAGGTAGTGAGTGATAAACTGATTTCCTGGAATACTCCTTGGAGAGGATTTGATTTGAAATAGAATGTTTGCCTTTGGGGCTAAACTAATTGCATTGTGCAACTAGTACAACCTATATTGAATTGTAATCCAAGAACCTTAGTTCATGTTGGGATGTTGGGACTATAAAAAAGTGTGGGAATCTTGATCAATCAACTAGAGTATCGCGATTGAGTAATTCATAAGGTTGTGTAGGTGAATTATGATGGAGTAGTGTAATGAGAGTAAGATTAGCGAAGTAATCTAATCGTTAAAGAAATTAATGAGGTAGCCGGGATTGTTGGGTTATTATCAAGTATAACTTGGCGTCAGTAAGTAACCCTCTGAGGGAGTATTTATAAAGATAATTTGTTCGAGGTTATGTTTACATGATTGATCTTAAAGATTGAGTACGGTTGGATTGTGGCAATTTTCGACAATCAAATCTAAGGATTTCCTATCATTCATAAGTACAAGAATTTGATCGCTTGCGTGATATTGATTTAATGAAAACGTTTCGAGTTTTTACGTTTGTGATCATTTAGACCTCATGACTTATGTGGTAGTTGAAACTGTTTTGGGCAAACTGATGTAGTAATCATAGAAAATAACATTCTTTGTTAAAGGAAGGAGTGAACTAGAAGTATTTGAGATTGAAGTCAAGTTTTGTAACTTGCTGTTTATTTGAGTGTGCCTAAACCTTCCGCTTTTGCCCTATAAGAGTTTCCCGATTTTCAAAGGCAATACCTTCTTCTCATTTGAGGTTTGATATTCTCCTCGTGCGGGACTTGTGGCCTCAACTGTGGACGCCCCTTATGTTATTCGAGTCTATTGCCTAATTGACAATTTCCCTTCGTGTTGTGTTCATTGCGAGTGGTAGATGTTTTTCTAGGTAGTGAAAATTGTTTTCATTTAACTTTTCTTTTGAGAAAGATTCAACCGATTCATTTCACAGGGTCCTTCGAGGTGTTTATTAATTGTTGTTGTGAGACCTTGGGGTGTCAAGTTATTTGAGAGGCAGTGGGTGATAAACTGATTTCCTGGAATACTCCTTGGAGAGGATTTGATTTGAAAAATAATGTTTGCCTTTGGGGCTAAACTAATTGCATTGTGCAACTAGTAGAACCTATATTGAATTGTAATCCAAGAACCTTAGTTCATGTTGGGATGTTGGGACTATAAAAAAGTGTGGGAATCTTTATCAATCTACTAGAGTATCGCTATTGAGTAATTCACAAGGTTGTGTAGGTGAATTATGATGGTATAGTGTAATGAGAGTAAGATTAGCGAAGTAATCTAATCGTTAAAGCAATTAATGAGGTAGCCGGGATTGTTGGGTTATTATCAAGTAAAACTTGGCGTCAGTAAGTAACCCTCTGAGAGTTAAAATATTTATAAAGATAATTTGTTCGAGGTTATGTTTACATGATTGATCTTAAAGATTGAGTACGGTTGGATTGTGGGAATTTTCGACAATCAAATCTAAGGATTTCCTATCATTCATACCAGAGTTCATTGTCGGAGTCCTGGAGGTGGATGTGGGACATGTGTTTTTTGCTAGAATCTTGGTTGCCTGGTGAAAATGTGTGGAAGGAGTAGAACAAAAGTGGATTCCAAATAATGTAGTGATCATTGATGGAATCCTTTGGGCGTAGTAAATGAGCATGTGTGCTGAGAATTTCAAGTTGATTATTCTTAAAGGATTGAGGTGATATGATTGTGGGTGTTACAATTGGTATTATTGAGGTGTTGGGAATTATTTGTTAGAATTATTCCTTGGTACAGGAGTGGACTAGAGTATCCTTTTGTGGACTAGTAGAGTTCCTTTAGATGAGTGTGGTTGTTTCTTTCGGGTCGAGCATCACTTTGAGTTGCCAGTTAAGAGGAAGGAGTTAATGTGATAATTTGGAATCTCCTGAAATTTAATTCCTAAAAAAATGTTTTTCTCGAGTAGTAAAATGCTCTCTTGATTCTTGTTTGAGCTTATTGTTTATGACAGAGGTCATTTACTAATTGAGTTGGCTTTTTGTTGGCACGGTGGTTCTTTCTGGCTCAGGAAAATAAAGGAAGTGTTTGATTTGGACATTCGAGTGGTTTCTCTTTTGGTTGACCTGGTGTTTATTTGCAAACAACCTAATTGGAAACTGGAAGGGTTTTTGTGATGAATCTTCAATTTGGATTTGACCCTCCTGGTGGGGAGTTGGCATTGCGTGATTACGATGAGAATCCTTTATTTTCAGTTGGGTTCTGTTTCTAAAAGAGTTTGTTTAAAGCAAGTTCTTTTATGCGTTTTGGGTTAAAGGAGGTGCTCCTTGGTAAGCGAAAGAGTTTGACTGAGAAATGGAACAATAGTTCTATGTGTGCTGTGTAGTTTGTGTGGTTGGTACTAATAGGGAAGGTTGTCCCAATGTACTTTGTTTGTTACTGGAAATTGTTTGTTACTCGAAATTGCAGGAATTTTAGAAGATGGCATATCGCTAGGACCATCTCGAGTCCTAGCGTGGGGTGCACAACATTTTGTTGACCTGGTGTCGGTAGAGTGCTTGAGAGCTCTAGCATGTGAGGTTCGTTAGGGATGTTGGCCAACGAGTAAGACCGTGCCCTTGATTCCTGTCTATTGAGTGCCTCTGGAAAAGGTCGAGTCGAGTGACGAGGCATGATACGTTAGTTACGCCAAGGTGCTTTGGTCACAATAGTTTGAGAGGGAAGCGACTGGGGAGTCAGAGTTTCGCATGGCAAGCAATACCCAGAGTGGTTCACGTCAGATACGTGTTATCCGTTGTTAATTTCAGTTGTGGTGTTCTTACGAATAGAAAAACAAGAAGAATTCGGGGTCAAATTATGTTTAAGGGGGGTAGAATATAATATCCCACTTAAGCATAAAACAAATAAGTGATTAATACTAAAATTAGGTAGAATTGGAGGTTTTAGAGGGGCGTTTTTGCTTTTATTGGGTAACTTGGGCTGTGGGCTTTTGGCCCATGTTGTTTGGCCTATGTGGGAAGCTAGTTTAAGAGGGAGCACCAAACCCTAGAGGTACTATAGCACGGTGGTACTGTAGTGCCTCCAATACTATAGCAACGCCCTCTCCTCCTTGGTGGTGCCTCCTCTCTTCCAACGCTTGTCCATTGTTGCCGGCCAAGGAAAAGGAAGGAGGGAGCCTCCTTCGTGTGCTGCTGGCCAAGGGAGACAGGGAAGAGGAAGTGCTCGTGGGGGATCCTCTTCGTGTTTCAGCAGGTCTCCAAGGGTGATCTTCAATTCTTTGTTGATTTGTTTAGTTCTTTTCTATACAATTGTTGTCGTTTAGCGAATTGTTGTTCTTGCTGCAATTGAATATGTAATATGTAGTCTTATTGTTCATCAGTTTTGGTCTAGATCAAGGAGAAATTAGAGGTTAGGGCCTCCTAAATAACTGTGGGGAATGTCATTCGGTTTCTTTAGGATATGAGTTCACTTTATTTGGAGTTGTAGTTTGGGAGATATGATAATTTCTTTACTACTGTTTAGAAACCCTGTCAAATTACAACAGTCATAATAATTGATAGATAAGAATTTGATACTCGCCGAACCAGGGATGTCTCCCAACATGACGTTTGTAGGAAATTCTCTTAGCTTTCCATATTTATAAAGAACACAATTTTTGGATCAGCCAATTGAAAGTTATAGCTGTTCTATTGCTGCTGTCCAGTTTGTCAGTCAGTTCTGACAATAGGTTTTCATATATCTATTAAGTTTAGTTAAATACAGAATTAGGAGATCTCGCCAACTAAGTATTTGTATATAATTGTATACTCTTTCCATAGAGACTGAGTATGTCTGTTTATGATAAGCAAAATGAGAGATATATATTTTAGAAGGTCTCTATCCAGTATTGAGTCATTTCGCTTGAGTTGATTAAATATATCAAATATGGGTTTTTGGGAGTATGGTTTAGAGCATTGCAATTAGTGTTGTTATATGTTGTCAAATCTTGTTTTGAGTAAAGTATTTATTGTAGGCGGAGTGACCTTGGGTTTGGTTTCGCCTTCTCTACATTCAATTTGTCGCAACGCGAAAGGCAAGTACATTTTGGGTCATCTTGGATGTGTGTTTGTACAAATTGGTTGAATTACTATAATATGGATAATCTTATGAAGTATGAGTATTTTTCCACTTATTGCTTGTTTCCGTTAAATGCTTATAACAATTGGAAGGTATGGAAGTGTTAATTTCATTTCATTACATTCATTCCAAGTTTTCATGTTTAGCCCACAGGAGTGGGTATTGAGATTCATTTCTTTTCCTTCATTTCAATCATTCATGCCTCACCCACGGGAGTGGGTATTGAAAGTCCCATCATTCTAATATGGGCAAATAAGTCTTATCATTCCAATATGGGCAAATAGATCCCCGTATGAAAGATTCTTCATACGGGCCTTGGATCCCCGCATTTTGATAATGTGAACCTAAGTGAACACCGACGGGTGTTCACTGGTTATACCGGTATATGCGGAAGAGAAGTAGAGACATATACATCTTGCATCGCATTCATAGCATATTCATATGAATGGGATAATTTGAGAGTGATTTGTTTTCAATTCAATGTTACTATTTTGTATTCGATTCAATATTTCTTATGTCATTCGTTCGTACTTGCTGAGTCTTGGACTCACACTTGCCAATTTTGTTTTTAGGTGATCGTTGAGGACGACACGTGTTGGGAGGGAGTAGATCACATGAAGAAATCCACATTATCACATACTTCAGCAATTAAATAATATTTCCATTGCTACCTTTCATTTGGAAATTATTGAATGTAATAATTGGATTCATGGTACTTCTATTGTTCCTCCTTAAATTTTATTCATGCTAGTTGATGGTTTAAAAATTATCTGGACGTATTCATAATATTGTTCCTCTTCATTGATTTGTTATAAACTGAAATTTAGTGCTTAAATCCTTACTGAAATTTATGTTTGTTAAGATATCAGAATTGTTGTGTGATGAAGTTTAGCTATTGTGAGTTGTTGATTTGTTGAGAAAAAATTATAGAGTTGATTGATGTTAGTAGTTTAGGTTGCATCTTGGCTTCCGCATAGCAAGGGTGTTACCGGTATTTATCAAGCTAGAGCACCAGCGTTGTGGCATGATAACCTTGGTGCTACATACTTGTCAGTAAACCCCCTATTTCATGCTAGAACAAAGCATATAGAAATTGACTTCCACTTCGTCAAAGAACAGGTTGCAAACAAAGCTCTTGAAGTTCAATTCATCTCATATGAAGGTTAGGTGGCTGATGTGTTTAGAAAATTACTTGCTAAACCTGGGTTTAATCGGCATCAACACAATCTCAATTTGGTTGATACCAGTTGAGTTTGAGCGAGGTGGTTAAAAGATAAGATAGAGATTAGTATATTTGATTATGTACCTTATCACTAAACTGAACTTCATTGTCAATGTTTTATCTGAAGTCTAATTCAGTTTAATTGTTTTATGTTTTCGATGGTAATTATAGAATATCTGGCACAGTAGCTTCACTTGTAAGTTTTGGTTGTAATCTCAACAATCTGTAAATCTTGTAATCTATGAGTATAAATACAGCTCGAACCGTTGAGTTTTTTTGCTGCAAATACATCCCAGATATTTTTACAAAAATGAGTGTTGTAAACTCATTATGATAGTATTTTTCCCCCGAGAGGATGGTATTCTAGTTATTAATGTATCATAACGACTTTCTACATAGTGATACTATATTGCCCACAGAAAAATACCACGTGAAATTTTACTGGATTTTCACTAAACCATTGTGACATTGTGAGAATAGATGTCACTAACATGACATTACCAATTTAGCAATAACATAAACACGTCCAAGTGTTACATTCCATTTAGGTTCTCGATAGGAAACAACAAGGAAGTAGTTGATTGGGAAGAGATTTGGGGATTGGGGAGGAAGAACTAGACTAGGAACCAAAGAACTTTTAGATAGGGAAGCAGAGTCGTGTTTCATAGTTTACAACTTTCATGCCTTCTCCTTCTAAACAGGTTCAGATATAAAGGAAGTAACAACAAAGGGACTACCAGCTGGTCCCTCGAGTACCTATTACACGGGCTATCAACCACCTATGACACCCAATTTGCAGCTGGGAATCATGCACAAGGCTTCTGGGTTCTTCTCCTGAGATGCTCCACATCATGACAATAGGAGGCCTCCTATACACCATCCAGCAATGTAACATTCCCTCCCCCTTCAGAACCGACTTGTCCCCAAGCCAATGCGTTGGGAAAATGAATCTTCAGCTCTGCGAATTCCTCCCAGGTAGCGTTTGTCGGTGAAGCCCTAGACCACTGTACCAGAACTTGAGTCCCTGACACCGATCCTGATCGTTGTAGCCTATGACCTAGGATTTTCTCCGGCATTCTGTCCTGTACAACATCCAGCAGTTTCTGTTGCACCTCCTCGCCAGGAGCTGAAGTTCTCTTCAGTTGTGACACATGGATCACTAGATGTACGGTGCAAGTCTACGGAAGCTTCAATTTGTAAGACACCGATCCAACGGCTCGCTCAACCAGGATTGGGCCGAAATACCTGGAAGCCAACTTATGGTTAGATCGAGTAGCTACTAAAGACTGAACATAAGGTTGAAGTTTTAGGTACACCCAGTCCCCAACACAAAAACTCCTCTCTGATCACTTCTTGTCAGCTTGGGTTTTCATACATTGACTAGCTTGATTCAAATGTTGGTGCAATAGCTTTGTCGTTAGATCTCTATCCTTTAACCATGTCGACAACTTAGGAGATGTGTAGGTAGACGAATCCACAATACCAAAGTGTCTTGGTCCATGACCATACAACATGTCAAAAGGCGATTTCCCTAGAGTGGAATGATATATAATGTGTTGTACTAGAATTCTGCCAATGCTAGCCATTCTAACCATTTACTAGGAAAACAAAGCAGTTCAGATATGCCTCTAGGCATTGATTGACTCGCTACATTTGGCCGTCGATTTGAGGATGAAAAGAGGAGCTCATTGTAACATCCCAAAATTTTAATTACTTGTTAAAAGTAAAATTTAATTATTTTCCTTGAGTTTTCTTAATTTTCTAGAATTTTAAAAGTTTTTTCCTAATTATTTTGAAGGAAAAAATAATTTATTTGTGAAATTAAAATACCAAATTTAAGTTGACAATATTTTATTGAAGTCCAGAATGTCTCTAGGAATTTTTGTGAATTTTTCCACAATTTTTGGACTTTATTTACTATTTTCTAAAAGCCTAAATCAATTAACTCAATTTCTGAAATCAGTAAATCAAAAGAAATTCACAAAATGCTTTTGGACCAAATCTTTCCAGCACAATTCTATTCCTCACATGTGCCCGACCCATCCCGCACGTGTTTTCTTTGTCCCACTAACACGTGGCCCCACGTGTCATCCTATCTCTCTCCTTCGCCTCTCTCTGTTACCGGTGGACCCTGCCTGTTAGGGCCTTCGTCCTCGCTCACTTTCTTCTCTAGTGCACACAACTGCCACGGCCAGAGCTTCAAGCTCGTTTATGAAAATGAGCAAAATGACCCGATTTTCGCTCGCCAACCCCGCCATCGTTATCCGCTTACCTCTCCTCACCCGAATCAAACTCTAGTTTATCTTGTATCGCCGCCAATCTCAGTTTTCGTCATGTAATCCAAAACAAACCCTAACGACTCGTCGCCAATGCGGCCACCCCCAGGCACAATAAAACGATACCCTGGGTGCGCTTTCTTGATCTCATCCTATCCCATCCTCTCCCCTAACCCCAATCGTCCCCATCTCGCCGGAATTTGAGGTTTAGTTCGCTAGCCGCTGAAGCTCTCGCCGCCAATTGCCTCGCCGTCAACGATGCTCTTCCACCATCGACCACACCATCGTCATCACCGTGCCATGCTCTACCTCGTGCACTCATCCACGTTGCCAAAAGGCCACTAGAATCTCGTCACCGTCGAGATCCGAACACCTCCACCACCTTCGTCCTCGTCGTCCGTGATTTTTGCATGCTCCTTCACTACAAAGATGTGCAATAGAACCACCGTAGCATCCTCTCTCTTTTGGTACCATTCCCGAGTCTCGCTTTGGTGCGAAGCGCCGATGAGCCCATCGGCCGAGCGCCACCGCACGTCGGAGTGACGTGGCACGTGCACATCAGCGCCACATGGTGCCACACCAGCGCCATGTCAGCACATGCGCCGAGTCAGCACCACGTGGCAGCCTATGCTAGCACCGGCACACACGCGCACTATTCCATAAACCAAGCTCACGGTAGACTTTGACCTTTTCGTGGGCCTGGTCCATGGACCATGGTCCCACATGATAGAGAGAGAAAAAGGATTTACTATAGAAAAATAATTCGGCCGGTAAATAAAATTCCAATGCTAATGTCAGGCTTCCGTCATTTATAGCTTTTCCTTTAGAAAAGTAATTCGGAAATTCTAGAAAATTCGATTTAATTATTTTTCTTTAGGGTTTAATCTTCTAAGGACTCGTTCTCTTTGATACATGCTCTGATTTCGATTATTCCAATTTCTAGATTCATATAATATCGATATCTAGCTAAATAAACCAAAATTATTTAATTTGGAGTTCATTTGATTTTTATTTAATTTTTTTTGAATTTTTTTGACATAAAATAGGAGGGGAAGCACCCCTATTGTATATATTTATAAAATAGAGTAATGTACAAGAAAAAAGAAATGGAAGGAATTTACAAGTAGCAGCAAACAAAAATTTAACCAAAATCTCTTAGCCAAATAGTGAAGACCTCTCGAAGAGAAGGTTTAACCCTATGGATAACCAAGACAAAAGCTTCTCTAAACGCTCTCTTCCAAACTGAAAACGACACCACTCCCTTGTTGAAATTAACATTGTTCCGGAGCTTCCAGATTTCCCAGCACGCAATAATGACTAATTCCCTAAAGCAACTCAAACGATGAGTAACCTTACCAGCTTGAATAAGATCAATTACTGAAAGAGATAAATCCCAAGTAATCCCAATGCTTCTCCAACATCTTTGACTAAAAGGTCACACAAAGAACAAATGTTTCAAAGATTTGTTCCCGTGTTCGGCACACAACACACATTCCATACTGTCAAGATTAAAATGTTTGCATTGAAGGAGATCCCTGGTGTTGAGCTTGTCCTTCAAGAGTAACTAGAAGAATAACTTTTGCTTACAATAAGATTTCTAGACCCAGACAAAAGGAACCGGAGTGAATTGCTGCCCCATAAGATGAATATAGGCTCTTTTAGGAGTAAAAACTAAAGATCCCCAAATGAAAGACCATTTGTCTGACTTATCAGGCTACAACTCAAAAGTGCTAAGCAAAGCATCAAGAGACTGGAGTTGCAGCAAAGCATTATGTGAAAGAGGAAGATGACAATGATCAATAACGTCTGCCCCCACTAGGATCTGAGAAACAGAAGCATCTTGATTTTTTGCAAAGGAGAATAGATGAGGCCACTTGACTAGTAGAGAGCCAAAATTCCATAAATCCTTCCAAAAGAGACATGAGCTACCATTGTAAACCGAGCAATGGGATAAGCCCTTAAAGTCTTCTAGTAGATGAACTAAATCTTTCCACCAAAAGGACTCACATATTTTGCTTGGAGAGGGAGCCAAACGGTTCTGATAGAAAGCCTTCCAAGTCAAAGATACCCAAGGTATATCCACTTGATTGAGGAACTTGTGAAGATGTTTCATCAACATGGCCTTATTTTGAGCACAAAGGTTCAAAATACCAAGGCCACCCTGTGATTTAGGTCTACACACATCAGTCCGAGCCACTAAGTATCCTCCACGCTTATTAATATCGGAGCCATGCCAAAGTGCATGCATTCAGAAGCGATCAATTTGGAGCAAGACCTTAGCGCGTAGCTTCAAGGAAGACATGTGGTAAACCGCTTGGGAAGAAAACACTGAATTAACCAAAACCAACCGGCTACCATAAGAGAGAAAAGTAGACAAACCCGATAAACGTCTACTAATTCAGTCTAATTGTGGCAAATAGTGCTCAAACTTTGGCTTGGACGATCCCAACGGCAACCCCAAATAGGCAAAAGGTAAGGAGCCAACCTGACACCCAAGAGTATTGGCCAAATGGAGCATTTTCTCTGGATTTACATTAATTGGAACAAGTAAGGACTTCTGGAAGTTAACTTTGAAGGCCGTGGAATCCGCAAATGATCTGAGTAAACCTTTTAAGCAAAAGAGTTGTGTAGCCTCCGCTGGCATGAATAGACGCGTATTATCTGTATATTAGACAATTGGATAATCTTGGGACAGAACCAAATCGAGGGGATAAGAAAGAATTCCCCGATGAAATGCTTGGTTAATGATTGATTGTAGTAGATCAGATGCGAGAACGAACAGAAGGGGCGAGAGGGGATCACTCTGCCTCACACCACGCTTGCAGTGAAACCTCTAGCCAGGAACTCCATTTAACAGCACCAAAGAAGTGCCAGAACATAAGATATTCAAAATCCATTGTTGCCATTTGATACTAAAACCCTTACATTTGAGCATTGCAAGGATTACATGGTGTTCCACCTTATCAAATGCTTTCTCAAAATCAAGCTTGATGATGATAATCTCTTTTTTTGACTAATGACATAGATGAAGAAATTGAAAAGCCCAAGCAAGGCAATCTTGAATCGTTCAGCCTTTAAGAAAACCATACTGATTAGTATGAATTACCTTAAGAATGACTAATTGTAGTCTATTGGCCACCAACTTGGTTAAGAGCTTGATAGAGTTATTTAGTAGGCAAATAGGCCTAAAGTCATTTACAGTTTCCAGAGCCGCCTTCTTAGATATCAAAGTAATAAAAGAGGAATTTGTACTTTGTAGATTCAAATTGTTTTCATAGAAGACTTGACACAGGTGATAGAACTTAGGGGCAATCAAAAGCCAACATTTTTTCATGAAGAGTCCATTGAAGTCATCAGGGCCTAGAGCAAGATCTGATTTCAAATCTTTAACCACCATATCAATTTCATCTTTTGAAAACATTCTATCAACATTCTCCAGAATGGTCGGATCCACAGGCTGAATCAGAGATTCCAGATTATAATGCATAAAAGGCTCCACAGAGACACCCAGCTTGGCTTTAAAGGTCTTCCAAAGCACGGCTACCTTTTTGAGCATGATCAGTTAAACAGGACCCATCTTCCAGATACAAGTGTGCAATGTAATTCCTCCTAAAAGACAAAGAAGCCATGGACTAAAAAAACTTATTATTTTCATCTCCAAACTTTGCCCATCTGATGGTAGCTCTCTGCTTCCAATAGATCTTTTTAGCTTCAAATAACTTCAAAAGATGAACATTTAGAATTTTCCGAAAATTCCATTCAACCTGACAAAAAGGGTGCTGATCTTCCAACCCATCAAGTAGAACTAACACCCAGCTAGTGTTACTAATTAACTTAGACAAATTGGAAAGATAATTACTCCAAGACTTTAAACCTCTTCTCAAAATTTTCAGCTTATGAGAGATTAAGTGTGTAACACCCTGGCTATACAGAAGCCAAGATGCAACCTAAGCTACTAACACTAATCAACACTATAAATTATTTTGAACAATTTAGCAACTACTGACAGCAAAACTTCAACACACAAAGATATTGTTAAATTAAATAACCTAAATTTAAGCATGCAAATAAACTCTAAATCTCAGTTTATAATGTTTCATTCAAGAGGAACAATACCATGAAAATGTTCGAACAAGTTTATATCATCAACTAGCATAAGTAAAGCTTAAGGACGGACAATAAAAACACCAAGAAACCAATTATTACAAAATTTAAGTCTCAATGAACTTGGTAATAGAAATATTATTTCATGATAGATGTGTGCAACATTATGATTTGCAACAGTGATCTACTTTCCCCAAAGAATGTCATCCTCGACGGTCACCTAAACAACCAAAGCAAGAGTGAGTCCACGACTCATCAAATACAATTGAACATGATAGACAACATCGAATCAAGGATAAATCATTCTCAATAAATCAAATATGTAAGAAAAATGTCATGCTCTTGATGCAAGTATGAAAAATGAAATTCACTTCCCTTTTGCATATACCGGTATAGCCAGTGAAACACTCGTCGGTGTTCACTCAGGCCAGTATTATCAAAATACGGGGATCCAAAGCCCGTATGAAGAATCTTTCAGACGGGGATCTAGTGGACCATATTGTAATGATGGGTTGCCCATATTGGAATGATGGGAATCTCAATACCCACTCCTATGGGTGAAGCATGAATGCTTGGAATGAAAATAATGAAATAAATAGAATCTCTCATGGAAGCAATTTGATATCAACAATGAACAGAATCATCTAAGTAACAAAATTACTCATCATTCATATAATTTAACCATGTCATACTCATACAACCGATTTGAACAAACAAACATTTAAGATAATTCAATCTGTACTTGCCTTTCGCGTTGCAATACGTTGGAAGGTGCAACTAACCCTGAGGTCACTCCTCCTGCAACAAGTAATTTACTCAAAACAAACTTAACAAGATAAAACATCACTATTCGCAACACTCTCAACCGAAATCCCAAAAACCTATGGTTCAATTATTTAATCTACTCAAATATGACGATGAACGAGCAGAAAACCAAAAGTAGACAACGACATTCTAAAATACATAACTCTCCATCTGCTAGTCATAAAAAGGAATAATTAGTCTCTCTGGAAAGAGTACGCAATTATCTACAAATACTTAGTTGGCGAGATCTCCTAATTCTGCCTTTAACTAAACTTAATAGACTGATGAAAACATACTGTTAGAACTAACTGACAAACTGGACAGCAGCAATAGAACAACTATAACTTTCAATTGGCTTGCTGAAAAATTGTGTTCTTTATCAATCTAGAAAGCTAAGTAAATTTTCTACAAAAGTCATGTTGGTAGACATCCCTGATTCGGCAAGTATCAAATTCTTATCTATTAATTATTACCACTACGGTAATTTGATAGGGTTTCTGGACAGCACTAAAGAAATTATCATATCTCGCAAACTACAACTCCAAATAAAGTGAAATCGATTCGTACAGAAACCTAATGACATTCCCCACAATTATTTAGGAGACCCAAAACCCTAATTTCGAAATGATCTAATCCAAAACTGCCTAACAACATAACTACAGATTCATGAATCACTTTCAGTAGGAACACTAATACGCTAATCTACAACAATCGTACAGAGAAAAATTATACAAAACAACAAGGAGTTGATGTTCACCCTTGAAGATGCGAAGGAACCCGCTAAAACTCCCACAAGGATCTCCTCTCCCCTTTCTTCTCCTTCTCCTCCACCTTTCTCCTTGGTCGACAGCAATGGAGGGACACAGGGAGTAGGGGAGGTGCCACCAGGGGATGAGGGGTTTGCTACAGTGCCAGTGTGCTACAGTACCTCCCGTGCTATAGTAACTCTAGGGTTTGGTACCCTCCTTCTTAAACTAGCTTCCCACTTGGGCCAAACACCGTGGGCCGAAAGCCCACGGCCCAAGTTTTCCAATAAAAGCAAAAACATCCCTCTAATACCTCCAATTCCTTCCCTAATTCTATTTAATTTTAGTACTAATCACTTATTTGTTTCATGTTCAAATGGGATATTACATTATACCCCCCCCCCTCAAACAGAATTCGACCCTAAATTCTTCTTGTCATTCTATTCGCAAGAATACCACAACTGAAATTAAGAACGGATAACACGTACCCAACATGAACCACTCCGGGTATTGCTTGCCATGCGAAACTTTGACTCCCCAGTCGCTTCTCTGTCAAACTGTTGGACCGAAAAGGCAACTAGATCTGGGGGGGTGAATAGGAGCACGATCACTTTTTCACCTTGATCGAATTTAATATCAATTTCACTCTAGTAGCTATGGAAGCTATGAAGATCAATATACAAGCACAATGGAAGACTTGTATTGAATCCAATAAAAACCTCGAAGCAAAAGACCTATAAAACAAAAGCTCAAACCCTAATTGAGTTGGGCTGTCTGACTGACGTGCAATCTACGGTCTGACCACTCTGGGCAGTCTGACCAGAGGCTATGCTGCGGTCTGATCGGAGGGTGGTCTGACCGGTGGCAATAGAGCAGTCTGACTGGTAGTATGATGAACAGGGAAAACATCCTGAAAACCAAAACACAAATCGGTCTATCTTTTGATTCCTGATTCCAAACCTTATCAAACTTGAGACACACCTTCTCCAGGATATCAGAAACCTATTTCAATCAAGGATCGTGAAGATCCATGCCAAAGTTCCTACCTTTTTTTGTTTGAACGAAGGTTGCTCCAAAACCGAGTCAAAACCTAAATATGATCTAAAGACATGCTCGTGGGTGATTGATGATCAAGATGAACCTAGATATACTCCCACATGTCATAGGAAGCTAGATCAAGGCAAGAAACCAAGATAAAACTCACGGATCAAAGAAAGACCCAAAAATCACGAAATAGAGAGCAAGAACACAAAGAGACTCATCTTGAGAAATCTTTCCTTGAATTGATCTTAATATGATGTTGGTTTACAACCACTCCATCAAGGTGCACAAAGACTCAACACATGAGCATGAAATCAAATCCAACTCTCTAGAACCCAAACCTCCCACTAATCCCGCCAAACCTTAAAAACACAACTAGGGCTTCCAAATTGAAGTTTTAAGAAGGTGCTGGCCAACACCCTCCTCTATTTATAGTGGAGGCTAGCTTCTATAAAAGTAAACCCTAATGGCAATATGGCAATATGGCAAGCTGTCGCCATAGCTTCGGCCCAAAACCTCCTCAAAGTGCTATACTCATCTAGCATCATCCTAGCCATCTCGACTAAGGTTCTGTTCTTCCATTCCATAATGCCATTTTGTTGAGAGACGTGTAGAGAAGAGAACTGATGCTCAATACCGCGCTCAGCACAAAAAGAGGCAAAAGAAGCATTCTTAAACTCTGTGCCATTGTCACTACGAATTGCTCTCAGGGCACGAGGGAGCTCAAAAGCCAAGCGAAGAACAAGATCATGAAAATGATCAAAAGCTTCATCCTTAGAAGCAAGAAAGAACACTCAAGAGTATCTCGAAAAATCATCGACTATGACAAGAATATACCATTTGCCACCGACTAATCGAACCCTACCAAGACCAACAGTATCCATGTGAAGCAACTATCCCAGTTCGTTAGTCATGACCATAGTCAATGAAGGGTGTGAGGCAATGTAACATCCCAAATGTATAATCAGGGTTATTCAAGTATAATTATACGTGTAGAAATTAAAACTTTTTCTCACAACTTGAAAACCCTTACAATCTCATGTAATTCTTGTCCAAGAGTTGTGTAAACCAAGAACACAAAGCTCTTGTTGACCAAAAGTCAAATTCATTTTCCAATTCTCTCAAATCTTGTGCCAAACAATTGGAAAGTATCTTCCTTGGTCCTAAAACTGAGGTGGGACCCCTCTGAAAAATATCACAAGTTGTAAAACTAGTTTGATAATTTTTGGAGGTAAAATGAATCATTGAACAACCTTAATGAAATTCCTGAGAAAAATGCATTGCATAATAACCTCTAGAAAATTTATGTAAGGTTAATCATGTTGTCAGCTAGCTCCAGTTAAAATCTTATGAATTTTGGAGTTCATTAGCTATCTCAAACAATTTTGCCAAGTCTTAGTGTTAGAAAATTAAATTTAAAACAGGGCACTGTTCCTTGGGCTGAGCCGTACTCAAACCTGGTCCAGCCCAACCCCATCTGACCTCCTTTCCCACCTTGATGAGGTCGTGGCCGTTGGATCCAATCCAACCGCCACGACCTCCCCTCAACCAAGGCCCCCAGACCTCCCATTCGAGGTCCTCTTGACCTCGTGGACCTCCTCGGGTCAACGTGGGCGTCGAGACCTCCCACCTCATCAGGTCATAGCCACTGGATCAAAGATCCACGGCCACGACCTCCCGTGTGTTAAACCTCAAAGGACCTCCTCGTCTTTGTAAGCCATCGCAGCGAGGTCATCCCACCTATGTGAGGTCTTGGCCCTTGGATTCAAGATCCGCGGCCCTGACCTCCCCTCACTGTTAAACTAAGCAAGTCCACATCCCACCTACGTGAGGTCACAGCCATTGGATCAAAAATCCATGGTCATGACCTCCTCCTCCCAATCTAACTGTCAGACCTCCCTTTGCACTCACTTGAGGTCGTAGCCGTTGGATTTACATCCAAAGGCCACGACCTCCTCTGAAAAACATCACAACAAGGTCCTCCCGCCTTGTTGAGGTCATAGCCCTTGGATCCAAATCGAGGGCTAAGACCTCCCTTCATGAAAGCGTGTCGACCTCCCCATCAGGTCAGTGCCCTTGGATTTTAATCCAAAGGCCAGGACCTCCCCCTCATGTCTTTTCGATCGCGTGCGGTTAAGTCCTCACTGGAGGTCCGCACCGTTGGAGGGAGATCCAACGCCTTGGACCTCCTGTCCCATTTCCCACGTGCGTTTCGCGATTAATGAAATCGGAGGGCCACGACCTCCCCATCCTTGATCGTGTGGCTGGGACCTCCACCCAGCCACTTAAAACGTAACGGTTCAAAACTCTCATCCGATGGCCAGGACCTCTCCCAGGTCTTATCCAACGGCCACTAAGACCTCCTGTTCTTCTCCTTCCTCTGGCGCGGGCAAGCTCGAAAAGTGCATTTATTATGTGTCCGCACATGGGGTACACTTCATCAGCTCTTGCGACCCGCATTTAATGCTGGTCGACCTTCCGCCCCCCGTCCCACACAGGCCTGCACCTTGTCAACCTTGTGTCTTGTCCAAGCCATGGACCTCCCATGGGCCAAGCTCACCATGAGCTTGGCCAGTGGTCCACAACCTCCTGTGCCCTTAGTATAAAGCCTCCCCCTTTGTCTTGGTTGGCTTCCTTTGCACACCTTTGTTCCTTGGCTTACACCCCTGTCTTGTGAGCTTTAAACCACCAAAGCTTCCTTGGCCGCCATTCTTTGGAGCTTGAAGCTCCTCGGTGGACAAGGGTCCTTTGGAGTTTTTCTCCTTTTCTCTAAGCTTCTTTTGTGCCATTCCTCTGGGACCAAGTCCTAACTTGAATTGGTTTGGGCGATTCTGAGGTGGACAAAGTGGAGCTTGAGTCAAGCTTTGGTAGTGGAGCACCCTTCCTCCCAAGACCGGGTCCTCCTTCCTCGACCTCCTCGGCACCTTAGGACCTCCGGTACATCCTGGTAATCCCTTAGTCTGGCACCTGCATGAATGTTTTCATGAGCTTTAGTTTGGCATAAGCTTGTTTGTCGCATGAGCTCATTTTTGCTTTTCGGTTTTGCCCGTCTTGGTCACCTCGTCCTCCGGCCACGGCGTTCTCAAGGTCGTCATTGCCGTTGAGAAGGTCCGCGGTGCGCGTGGTTATTGCGAACCCAACGGTATTGTTGGATCTCGCGGCGAGGTCTACATCGCCGGCGAGAACCAAATATTTGAACACGGGTTTTTGTCGGACGCAACGGCGGCGTCGTTGTCGTTTTAGGACAAAAGATCCACCGAGTTAATGCGCTTATCATTGCTCCCATCATTGAATTCATTTGGTGTGTCTTAACTGTCTTAAATCCACCATTTACTGCGCGCCATTAAGTCCTCCCGCGAGCGGACCTCCTCGTGGTCCCGCGCGCATTTAATCTCTTGTCCATAGTGCGTGCGCAGCGTGCGCTAATTCTATTTGGATCTGGACATCGGACCTCCTCCAAGGAGATCTGGAGCATCCAAGACCTCCTTGGCGCAATCTTAGCCGTCGAGACCTCCGGAGGTGCAGTGGACGCTGAGGACCTCCTCTGGGACCTCCTCGAGGTCATCTCACCGTTGAGGACCTCCCTTTTAATCTGGTCCGTTAGGACCTCCTTCCATGTTGTGGTCCGTTAGATCTTCCATCTACGGCCATGACCTCCCTCACCTCGCGCGTGTGCGTGGTTAGGAGGTCCAGACCTCTGGACCTCCCATGTGCATGTGTGTTGTTCTCTGGGAGGTCTCGAGCCGTTAGATCTGAGATCTGTGGCTCACGACCTCCCATGTCTTTGTGAATGTTAGGAAGGTCAGTAAATTCTTAAGTATGAACTGAAATGAGGTAGACTTTAGAATTTCATATCTTTTTCATTTTAAATCCTTTTGAGGTCATTCAAATTGTGTTAGCTCTGTCTTAAACTTGACTTTAATCCAAAAATGGTTGTAAGTTGAGTTCAGCTCCAGAGCACAGTTTTGCCATAGGTTTTAGTACTCCCTTTTGGATAATACACTCAAAATTTAGGTTTAACTTGTAAAACCCATAACTAATGTTCTGTAGGTTATCTTTGAATGAGACCAACTTTGTTAGCTTCCTCTATTAATGAATTCACTGTAAAAATTAGATTTGAGCATATTGCTGTTATAGAAATAAGGACTTGTGTATTATAATTTTGTTCAAGTTCTTGTTTTTGAAAAATTATAGAAAGTGCAATATAGCTCCAAATGGGATGAACTCAATTGTGTTATTCATCTCATGAGGTGCTGGTTTCACAGTAAAAATCTCAGCCTCACCACTTTTCTAGAAAATGTTGCCTCATAATTAAATTAGTGAATAGTGCAGTTTGGTATTTTCAGGGCTGAGCAGAATTGTTTTGCTCATAACTTTTGCATTAAGAATCCAAATCCATTGGTTCTTGTTGCTAAATTCCCTAAAATCACCCTCTTACTGCTGTAGAAATTTCAGAGAATTTGGAGTTCGTTTGCTGTGCTGTCTTGTTGTTTTTCGTCGTTCTTATCGGTTCTTTATCGTTTTTCCGTTAGGTTTCGACATTTGTGGTGATCCATAAGCGACCCTCCGCAACAAAGTGACCAGCAGCAAGGCAAGCAGTTTGACCATTTCCATCATTGTCCCATTATTTTAAAGCTTAATACTTTGTTTTACTTCTATGTATGCATGCTACTTTGTGTTAATTGTCGCTAGTAATCCTATAGTTGCATAATCTGTAGGAGTTGTTTATCCTCTACTACCAATGAGCCTAGGTTATTCGCTGTGGTTGGAGCTCGTTGGATGAGCTCTTATCACTTAGTAGTTTCGACTTAAACTGCTTAGAGATGCTTAGCTATCGGTAGTAATGGGCGATCATCGACTTAGTCGATGGTCTTGATCACACAAGTATAATTATTCCTCCTATATGTCCAGCACTTGTGCTTTGATTAATTGTAAAATCAAAACTGAAAATAAAATGTTGATTTGGACTTGGGCATATTGGATGGATGGTGTGGTTTTGGAATGTGGTAGTATGCCGAGTCGTTAAGGACCGAGTTACTTGCGCCACCGTTCGAGCAATATTGCGTGCTAACCACACGAGGGGATATGGGACCTCTCTTGACTAAGTACTTTGGGGGTGTTAATTATGAGCTGGTTGGTGGGTATGTTTTAATAAAATGTGTATGTGTAGTGTTGGGAGGGAGCATTGGCGGGCGGTTAGGGCTGTCTAATGTGTCCTTGTCCCCGTGGGTTCTTGCTCGTAATTAGCATCGTCCATTGGAAATGTCTCGTAGGACTTAGCCGTGCGGCATACCAAAGGTAGTGTGCCTAAAGGAAAGGCGATGCAGGCGTGTGGGTACATTGGTACACCCTGCAGGATAAAACTATTGAATAGCCTCGCCCTAGGTTATGGACACGCCGAAACGCCCGTGAAGAACTAGACTACAACTTTTAATTAAAACTTGACATGGTTGGTATGAGTGGGTAATTCATACTATTGTTGTGGTGGCTATTGGGTTAGTCACTTCGAGATTGTTCTTGTTGTTGTTATTATGTTATTATTGCGTTGTTATTTCAACAAGTAAAAATGCTTTGTCAAATTGCCTTAAATCTATTATGTTATTGCAAATGGAACTTGCTTTATGCTAAATGTAAGTCCAAAGCTCCATCCACTTAATTAAAGCTTGCATGTAGCTAAATTATAGTTCTGTTATCTTACGTCAGTCTTGCGAGTACAATAAACAAGTTATTGTACTCATTTGCTTTGCTTAACAACCTTGTTGCAGAGGGCGGAGGTGAGCTCCAAGAGCCTTACTTACATGCCACGTGTTGCGCTTTCTTGACGACTAGCTTGGCGGTCGGTCGAGATGCCTAGGGTTAAGGCACACCGATTGGCTTTGTGTTATAGCCATCTTTATGGCACTTTTGCTTCATTGTGTATTCTTGTAACTTATTGCTATTTGGCCTAAGGGCCCTCTTTTGTAGTAGCTATTCCATATTAATATTAACTTCGGTTTGTTGCTTATGTTCTATGTGTTGTATGGAATTGATATATTCTTTTGTTGTGAGGTATGTATACTGCATTCTGGGGAGTATACATTTCTCGAGACCGGGTTTATTTGGTTGATAATACTAGGGTCAATTGGATGACTAAGTATTATGAGCCTAATAAACATCGGGGTCTCACAAAAGTTGGTATCAGAGCCGTTATGACCGTAGTAACGCAAGCTTGGTCGTCCTTAGGATATTTTGAAAACCTATTTTCAAAGCATCAAATGAGTTTTGAAAGCTTAGGTAAATTCTCGGATTTTATTCCTTACCTATCTTAGCTTTCTCTTCTCATCCCACTCTAATTTGAGTTTTAAAAGTTGTTTTCCTCTCTTCCTTCTACAAAATAGTTGTATCGATTAATTGGGTTTTGGGAGAACCAATGAGATTGGCAAATTGAAGTGTGAGCTGCCCACTACAAGGTTTTGAAGTTTCGAGTCGGTGATTCGACAAGGAGCTTGGATGCGAAACCTGGACAGCAAGCATCAAATTTCCGGACAGCGGTCTCAAAGGTGTCTAATTAGGATAGATAATGAGAGGCTAATCAACTAAAACTTGTGGGAATAAAAGGGTAAGATGTGATACTAGTTAGCTAAGTATCTAACACTTATTTCGCTGCCTTAACCTTGCTCTTTAGCAGCATTAGATCTCATCTTACAATCTGATTTGTAATCTTCCCGATCAATTACTCGTTCATTCAATACGGGTTAGTTGAGTGGAGAAGTTGAACCTTGCTTTTGGTGTTTCTTGGCTGTTTGTAGAGTCTTTTAGAAGCTTTTAAAGTTTAATTACTCGTTGTTTTGGCTTTCGTTTAGGGTGATCTTCATTCCCCTAGTCGATCGCTTTTGTTTTCTTTAAGGCTTAGTTTTTCGGGTCTAGTTGCTAACCAAAATTTCTTGTAACAGGATGGCGGGCCTTTTCGTATCGGCCAAGGCGATAGCTGGTCCGGACGAGGAGCTTCCTCCTCCTCCGACCATGGCCGAGGTCCTTCTTGATTGAGCGCAACCGCGGATGTGAGAGAGTTCTCTTCGGCGTCATCGCGCAACACCACCGCCCTTACCGGAGCCGGGATCTGGGCTGGAATGCCCATCGGCCTCGTGGGGGTCTTCTTTGAGTTCTTCGTACTCAGCCCCTACCTTTTCTCGGTCCGAGGACCCTTTGGATGCGGACGATTGGCCGTCTTGTGGGCGTAAGCCAGATAGCGCAGATGCGAGAGCACGAGAAGGCGCTATTCGCATCGCACCGGCTTGAGGTGCGGCTTTGTCTGGTGGGAGAGCTATCTCGCCATGCAGCCCATAGACCACACCGTCTCTTGGGAGGAGTTTCGTCTTGCCTTCCGTCGGGCTCACATCCTGCCGGCTTGATGGAGATCAAGAAGGGGAGTTTCTTTGCGCTCAAGCAAGGCGAGCTCGATCATGGAGTATGTGTACGAGTTCAACCATCCGCTCGTTATGCTCACGAGGATGTGGCACCGATATGGCCAAGGTGCCAAGTTCAGCGCCGCTTGTCCGAGGAGCTGAAGGACAAGCTATCCATTGCCGACTTTCACGATTATCGGACCTTGGTCGACAAGGCCATCGTCGGCGAGCATGCGGCTCGGGAGCTTATGGATTCCATAGCGCAAGTGGAGACCTATAAGACTTCGAGCCCGATTCTTCCGCCCTCGTTTGAGGCGGTCTCGGGGTACCACTCTCATTCTTGGCGCCCGAGGTCACTGCCCTCGCCCTCGTCCTTCGCAGCCGTGCCCTGCCACGTCTTTGCCGATCGGCAGGTGGCCCCGCAACCCGGCGTCGGGTCACATGCTTCTCATGCAACCGAAGGGCATTATGCGAACCAATGCCCTAAGAAGACCGGAGCAGCCCTCGTCCTAATGGAGGACGCGGGCGAGGTGGTGCATCTCAGACCGAAGATCATCCCGCTACCCAAGGCATGGGTAGTGGTCGCGTCAACGCCATCACCGCAGAGGAGGCTCGGGAGGCACCGGCGTCGTACTAGGTACACTTTCGTTAACTCTCACCACCGCTATTGTCTTGTTTGATTCAGAGCATCTCATTCCTTTGTTTACGAAGTCTTTTGTTGCTGTTGGAGAGCTTCCTTTCTCTCCATTGTCGATCCGCTTACTCATTCGCTCTCTGGTTCGGAGTTGAGAGTGAATCCGAGTGTAGAGATGTCCCTATCGAGATCGAAGGCGAGGGTTCTTAGCAAACCTTATCCTTCTCCATTCAATGAGTCTTGATGTGATTCTTGGTATGGATTGGTTGTCTCGGCACATGGGACAAATCGATTGCGCCAGAAGCTCATCTCTCTGTCTAGTTCTTCCGTGGCGGGTTTGCTTCTCGCCAAGTCGCTAGGCCCTCATCTCTTCGCACTTGAAGCGAAGCCCGCTCCAGATATTAGCGAAGTCCCAACAGTTTGTGACTTTGTTGATGTCTTTCCGCTGATCTTCCAGGATGCCACCCGTTCGAGACCTCGAGTTTGTCATTGAGTTGGCTCCTGTATCGCCCCTATCTCAAAGAGGCCTTATCGGATGCCACCGAGCGAGTTGGTGGAGTTGAAGAAGCGATTAAGCGAGCTGCAAGAGAAGGGTTTCATCCGCCTAGCTCATCTCCGTGGGGTTGTCCGGCAATCTTCGTAAAGAAGAAGGCGGTACTTTACGCATGCGTTGATTACCGCCCACTTAATGAAGTGATGATAAAGAACAAGTATCCGTTGCCCGCATTGACGATCTCTTTGATCAATTAAGCTGGAGCTCGAGTTTTCTCCAAGATTGATCTCGAGAGTGGGATATCATCGAGTTCAGTATTCGCCCGAGGATATTCCAAAACGACATTCTCTACTCGCTATGGCTTGTATGAGTATCTTGTCATGTCATTCGCTTAACCAATGCTCTGCCTTGTTCATGAATCTCATGAATTCGGTATTCATGGAGTATTTGGATAAGTTTGTCGTGGTCTTCATCGATGATATTCTTATCTATTCCAAGGACGATGAGGAACATGATCGACATCGAGGCTTGTGTTAGGCAAGCTACGTGAGCACCATTTGTCTGCGAAGTTCAGCAAGTGTGCATTCGGTTGAAGGAAGTGGCTTTCTTAGGCCATATTCTTTCGGCGGAGGCGAGCCGTTGATCCTAACAAGGTCACCGATGTTCTTTCATGGAGTCGACCTTCTTCGGTCACCGATGTGCGGAGTTTTCTTGGTTTAGCGGGATATTATCGCCGCTTTATCGAGAACTTCTCCAAGATCATGGCCGATGACGGAGTTGCTCAAGAAGGACAAGAAGTTCTTGTGGTCCGCTGAGTGTGAGAAAGTTTCCAAATACTCAAGAAGCGTTTGACCACCGCTCTGTTCTTGTTCTTCCCGATATCCATCGAAGCCGATATCTTTTGCGATGCTTCTCGTCGAGGCATCGGTTGTGTCCTTATGCAAGAAGGCAAGGTAGTGGCCTATGCATCAAGACAATTGAGACCTCATGAACTCAACTACCCTACTCATGATTTGGAGTTGGTCTGCTGTGATTCATGCACTTAAGATTTGGCGACATTACCTAATCGTTGTGAAGTGTATTCGGATCACAAAAGCCTCAAGTACTTGTTCACCCAACCTGACCTGAACCTCAGGCAAAGGAGATGGTTGGAATTGATCAAGGACTATGATATGGGTATTCACTACCATCCGGGCAAGGCTAATGTAGATTCTGCCGATGCGCTTAATCATAAAGCGCATTGTAATGCCTTAGTGCTCAAGGAGCATTAGCCCTCTCTTCTTGAAGCATTCCAGCGTCTCAACTTGGAGATAGTTGAGCATGGATTTCTCGCTGCCATGGTTGTGCAACCAACCTTGGTGGATCGGATCAAGTCCGCTCAGCGATCGATTTGGGGTGAGCCACATTAAGGCAAATGTCAAGGCGGAACACCAAGTGCTTTTCTCGAGGATGAGCATGGTGTTGTGAGGTTAAGCAACGCCTTGTGGTTCCAAAGGACATGGAGTTGCGAATTTGATCCTCCATAAAGCCCATGATTCGCCTTTATCCATTCATCCGGGGCCACAAAGATGTATCAAGATCTCCTTTGAGATTTTGGTGGACCCGAATGAAGAGGGAGATGCGAGTTCGTTGTCGAAAAGCGACGTATGTCGTCGTGTCAAGGCCGAGCATCAGCGTCCAGCAGGATTGCTTCAGCCCTTGCCTGTGCCGGAATGGAAGTGGGATTCCGTCGGCATGGACTTTATCACCGGTCTGCCCCGAACACCAACGGGGAAAGACTCCATTTGGGTTGTCATTGATCGGTTGACTAAAGTAGCGCATTTCTTACTGTCGCGGGCTAAGATTTTGTTGGTCAATTGGCGACCTCTATGTCTCTCGCATCGTGTGCTTGCGGTGTGCCCAAACGATCGTCTTGGATCATGGTTCTCTTTTCACCTCTCGCTTTTGGCATAGTTTGCAAGAGGCCATGGGAACCCGTCTTACCTTTAGCACGGCATTCCACCCTCAAACCGATGGTCAGACCGAGAGGGTCAACCAGGTTTTGGAGGATATGCTTCGTGCTTGTGTCCTTTCCTATGGGAAGCATTGGGAGAAATGCTTGCCATTCGCCGAGTTTTCTTATAACAACAGCTTTCAGGCCAGTCTCGGCATGGCACCTTTTGAGGCCTTGTACGGGAGAAAGTGTAGAACCCCGTTGAACTGGTCAGAGACCGGTGAGAGACCTCTCTTTGGCCCGGACTCAATCAATGAGGCCGAGCGCCAAGTTCAGCTTATTCGTGAGCGTTTGCGCACAGCTCAATCCAGGCAAAAGAGCTATGCGGATCGCCGCCGACGTGAGTTACGTTTTGAGCCTAATGACTTTGTTTATCTCAAAGTCTCTCCTTTGAAGGGCCATCAACGTTTCGGCGTCAGGGGCAAGTTGGCTCCTCGATATGTCGGTCCCTACCGCATTATCGAGAAGAAGGGAGCTGTTGCCTATAAGTTGGAGTTGCCACTGCACTTGCGGGGTACATGATGTTTTCCATGTGTCCCGGCTTAAGAAGTGCCTCCGTGTTCCAAGCGAGAAGCTCCGTTGGAAACCCTCGATGTCGTGAAGATTTGACCTATCGCGAGCACCTGCTTGGCGTGCTCGATGAGTCCGAGCGAAGGACAAGGAATAAGACCATCAAGTTCCTTAAAGTTCAGTGGTCAAACCATTCCGAGAATGAGGCTACTTGGGAAAGAGAAGATCGTCTGCGTGCGGACTATCCATCCTTCTTATCGAGTGAGCCAAATCTCGGGACGAGATTTCTGTTAGGGGGGGAGATTTTGTAACATCCCAAATGTATAATCAGGGTTATTCAAGTATAATTATATGTGTAGAAATTAAAACTTTTTCTCACAACTTGAAAACCCTTACAATCTCATGTAATTCTTGTCCAAGAGTTGTGTAAACCAAGAACACAAAGCTCTTGTTGACCAAAAGTCAAATTCATTTTCCAATTCTCTCAAATCTTGTGCCAAACAATTGGAAAGTATCTTCCTTAGTCCTAAAACTGAGGTGGGACCCCTCTGAAAAATATCACAAGTTGTAAAACTAGTTTGATAATTTTTGGAGGTAAAATGAATCATTGAACAACCTTAATGAAATTCCTGAGAAAAATGCATTGCATAATAACCTCTGGAAAATTTATGTAAGGTTAATCATGTTGTCAGCTAGCTCCAGTTAAAATCTTATGAATTTTGGAGTTCATTTGCTATCTCAAACAATTTTGCCAAGTCTTAGCTGTTAGAAAATTAAATTTAAAGCCTGCACTGTTCCTTGGGCTGTGCCGTACTCAAACCTGGTCCAGCCCAACCCCATCTGACCTCCTTTCCCACCTTGATGAGGTCGTAGCCGTTGGATCAAATCCAACCGCCACGACCTCCCCTCAACCAAGGCCCCAGGACCTCCCATTCGAGGTCCTCTTGACCTCGTGGACCTCCTCGGGTCAGCGTGGGCGTCAGACCTCCCACCTCATCAGGTCATAGCCGCTGGATCAAAGATCCATGGCCACGACCTCCCCGTGTGTTAAACCTCAAAGGACCTCCTCGTCTTTGTAAGCCATCGCGTGAGGTCATCCCACCTATGTGAGGTCTTGGCCCTTGGATTCAAGATCCGCGACCCGACCTCCCTCACTTTGTTAAACTAAGCAAGTCCACATCCCACCTCGTGAGGTCACAGCCATTGGATAAAAATCCATGGTCACGACCTCCTCCTCCCAATCTAAGCTGTCAGACCTCCTTTGCACTCACTTGAGGTCGTGAGCCGTTGGATTTACATCCAAAGGCCACGACCTCCTCTGAAAAACATCACAACAAGGTCCTCCGCCTTGTTGAGGTCATAACCCTTGGATCCAAATCGAGGGCTAAGACCTCCTTCGCTTTGTGCGTGTCGAGACCTCCCCATCAGTCGGTGCCCTTGGATTTTAATCCAAAGGCCGGACCTCCCCTCATGTCTTTTCGATCGCGTGCAGTTAAGTCCTCACCGAGGTCCGCACCGTTGGAGGGAGATCAACGCCTTGGACCTCTGTCCCATTTCCACGTGCGTTTGCGATTAATGAAATCGGAGGGCCACGACCTCCCCATCCTTGATCGTGTGGTGGGACCTCCACCCACCACTTAAAAGCGTAACGGTTCAAAACTCTCATCCGATGGCGGGACCTCTCCTGTGTCTTATCCAACGGCCACTAAGACCTCCTGTTCTTCTCCTTCCTCTGGCCGCGGGCAAGCTCGGCGATGCATTTATTGCGTGTCCGCACATGGGGTACACTTCAGCACTCTTCCGACCGCATTTAATGCTTGGTCGACCTTCCGCCCTCTGTCCCACACAGCTGCACCTTGTCAACCTTGTGTCTTGTCCAAGCCATGGACCTCCCATGGGCCAAGCTCACCATGAGCTTGGCGCTGGTCCACAACCTCCTGTGCCCTTAGTATAAAGCCTCCCCCCTTTGTCTTGGTTGGCTTCCTTTGCACACCTTTGTTCCTTGGCTTACACCCCTGTCTTTGTGAGCTTTAAACCACCAAAGCTTCCTTGGCCACCATTCTTTGGAGCTTGAAGCTCCTCGGTGGACAAGGGTCCTTGGAGTTTTTCTCCTTTTCTCTAAGCTTCTTTTGTGCCATTCCCTCTGGGACTAAGTCCTAACTTGAATTGGTTTGGGCGATTCTGAGAGGTGGACAAAGTGGAGCTTGGAGTCAAGCTTTGGCCGTGGAGCACCCTTCCTCCCAAGACCGGTCCTCCTTCCTCGACCTCCTCGGCACCTTAGGACCTCCGGTACATCCCTGGTAATCCCTTAGTCTTGGCACCATATGAATGTTTTCGCGGAGCTTTAGTTTGGCATAAGCTTGTTTGTCGCGTGAGCTCATTTTTGCTTTTCGGTTTTGCCGTCTTGGTCACCTCTGTCCTCTCGGCCGGCGTTCAAGGCCGTCATTGCCGTTGAGAGAAGGTCCGGGTGCGGCGTGGTTATTGCGAACCGCGGTACCATTGGATCTCGCCGGCGAGGTCTACATCGCCGGCGAGAACCAAATATTTGAACACGGGTTTTTGTCGGACGCAGCGGCGGCGTCGTTGTCGTTTTAGGACAAAAGATCCACCGAGTTAATCGCTTATCATTGCTCCCATCATTGAATTCATTTGGTGTGTCTTAAGCGTCTTAAATCCACCATTTCTTTGCGCGCCATTAAGTCCTCCGCGCGGACCTCCTCGTGGTCCCGCGCATTTAATCTCTTGTCCATAAGCGGCGTGCGTGTCGTGCGCTAATTCTATGTTGGATCGGACATCGGACCTCCTCCAAGGAGATGCGGGCGTCCAAGACCTCCTTGGCGCAATCTTAGCCGTCGAGACCTCCACGGAGGTGCAGCGGCGTTGAGGACCTCCTCTGGGACCTCCTCGAGGTCATCTCACCGTTGAGGACCTCCCTTTTAATCTGGTCCGTTCGGACCTCCCTTCCATGTTGTGGTCCGTTAGATCTTCCATCTCGGCCATGACCTCCCTCACCTCGCGCATGTGCGTGGTTAGGAGGTCCAGACCTCTGGACCTCCCATGTGCATGTGTGTTGTTCTCTGGGAGGTCTGAGCCGTTAGATCTGAGATCTGTGGCTCACGACCTCCCATGTCTTTGTGAATGTTAGGAAGGTCGATAAATTCTTAAGTATGAAGCTGAAATGAGGTAGACTTTAGAATTTCATATCTTTTTCATTTTAAATCCTTTTGAGGTCATTCAAATTGTGTTAGCTCTGTCTTAAACTTGACTTTAATCCAAAAATGGTTGTAAGTTGAGTTCAGCTCCAGAGCACAGTTTTGCCATAGGTTTTAGTACTCCTTTTGGATAATACACTCAAAATTTAGGTTTAACTTGTAAAACCCATAACTAATGTTCTGTAGGTTATCTTTGAATGAGACCAACTTTGTTAGCTTCCTCTATTAATGAATTCACTGTAAAAATTAGATTTGAGCATATTGCTGTTATAGAAATAAGGACTTGTGCATTATAATTTTGTTCAAGTTCTTGTTTTTGAAAAATTATAGAAAGTGCAATATAGCTCCAAATGGGATGAACTCAATTGTGTTATTCATCTCATGAGGTGCTGGTTTCACAGTAAAAATCTCAGCCTCACTACTTTTCTAGAAAATGTTGCCTCATAATTAAATTAGTGAATAGTGCAGTTTGGTATTTTCAGGGCTGAGCAGAATTGTTTTGCTCATAACTTTTGCATTAAGAATCCAAATCCATTGGTTCTTGTTGCTAAATTCCTAAAATCACCCTCTTACTGCTGTAGAAATTTCAGAGAATTTGGAGTTCGTTTGCTGTGCTGTCTTGTTGTTTTAAATCGTTCTTATCGGTTCTTTATCGTTTTCCGTTAGGTTTCGACATTTGTGGTGATCCATAAGCGACCCTCCGCAACAAAGTGACCAGCAGCAAGGCAAGCAGTTTGACCATTTCCATCATTGTCCCATTATTTTAAAGCTTAATACTTTGTTTTACTTCTATGTATGCATGCTACTTTGTGTTAATTGTCGCTAGTAATCCTATAGTTGCATAATCTGTAGGAGTTGTTTATCCTCTACTACCAATGAGCCTAGGTTATTCGCTGTGGTTGGAGCTCGTTGGATGAGCTCTTATCACTTAGTAGTTTCGACTTAAACTGCTTAGAGATGCTTAGCTATCGGTAGTAATGGGCGATCATCGACTTAGTCGATGGTCTTGATCACACAAGTATAATTATTCCTCCTATATGTCCAGCACTTGTGCTTTGATTAATTGTAAAATCAAAAACTGAAAATAAAATGTTGATTTGGACTTGGGCATATTGGATGGATGGTGTGGTTTTGGAATGTGGTAGTATGCTGAGTCGTTAAGGACCGAGTTACTTGCGCCACCGTTACGAGCAATATTGCGTGCTAACCACACGAGGGGATATGGGACCTCTCTTGACTAAGTACTTTGGGGGTGTTAATTATGAGCTGGTTGGTGGGTATGTTTTAATAAAATGTGTATGTGTAGTGTTGGGAGGGAGCATTGGCGGGCGGTTAGGCTGTCTAATGTGTCCTTGTCCCGTGGGTTCGGCTCGTAATTAGCATCGTCCATTGGAAATGTCTCGTAGGACTTAGCCGTGCGGCATACCAAAGGTAGTGTGCCTAAAGGAAAGGCGATGCAGGCGTGTGGGTACATTGGTACACCCTGCGAGGATAAAACTATTGAATAGCCTCGCCCTAGGTTATGGACACGCTCGGAAGCGCCCGTAAGAACTAGACTACAACTTTTAATTAAAACTTGACATGGTTGGTATGAGTGGGTAATTCATACTATTGTTGTGGTGGCTATTGGGTTAGTCACTTCGAGATTGTTCTTGTTGTTGTTATTATGTTATTATTGCGTTGTTATTTCAACAAGTAAAAATGCTTTGTCAAATTGCCTTAAATCTATTATGTTATTGCAAATGGAACTTGCTTTATGCTAAATGTAAGTCCAAAGCTCCATCCACTTAATTAAAGCTTGCATGTAGCTAAATTATAGTTCGTTATCTTACGTCGGTCTTGCAGTACAATAAACAAGTTATTGTACTCATTTGCTTTGCTTAACAACCTTGTTGCAGAGGACGGAGGTGAGCTCCAAGAGCCTTACTTACGTGCCACGTGTTGCGATTTCTTGACGACTAGCTTGGCGGTCGGTCGAGATGCCTAGGGGTTAAGGCACACCGATTGGCTTTGTGTTATAGCCATCTTTATGGCACTTTTGCTTCATTGTGTATTCTTGTAACTTATTGCTATTTGGCCTAAGGGCCCTCTTTTGTAGTAGCTATTCCATATTAATATTAACTTCGGTTTGTTGCTTATGTTCTATGTGTTGTATGGAATTGATATATTCTTTTGTTGTGAGGTATGTATCTTGCATTCGGGAGTATACATCTCTCGAGACCGAGTTTATTCGGTTGATAATACTAGGGTCAATTGGATGACTAAGTATTATGAGCCTAATAAACATCGGGGTCTCACAGGCAACAACTTGCTTGACATGCCTACAGGGCGCATATACAGCATCCTTGACGGCTTTGAGTTTGGGCAAACCTTTCATGAGATCAAGGCTACTAACTCGCGTTAGATGATCAAAACCAATGTGCCCCAAATATCGGTGCCAAAGCCAGAACTCAGAAGAAGATGCCATCAAACACTTGAGAGAACCAGCAAGAGATTCAGAAAAATCAGCTCCAAAGACTCTACCAACTCTAGAAATCCCAAAAACAAGCACACAAGCTGAATCAAGCACACGACAAGAATTTTTCTTAAATCTAGTTTCGTAGCAATCATCATGAAGCTGTGAAACAGAAAGCAAGTTGTACCTGAGCTTGTCTATAAGAGTGATGTCCTTCAGGATGAATTTGTCGTTCACCCTGATCAATCTCATTCCTTCAATCCACCCTTGCGTATCATCTCCAAAGGTGATGAAGTCATCACCAGTCGACCGTGTGAAGGAGGTGAACCATTTTGAATCTCTGGTCATGCGGCGTGAGCACCCGGAGTCGACGAACCATGTGTTCTTCCCCCTTTCGCGGCGATCCTGAAAATCAAGGCACAAAAGATCGGTGTGTCTCAATACTGAGGTTAGTTAAACATGATTTAGGAACCTAGTACTGAGACACACGCTTGTGAGTAGTATGCAAAGCAGAATTGCTATTCTTGATTCTACTTGAAGTTCTATTATGAGCAATGGTTACACGAACATGAGAAGCATCCTATCTAGGAACATGATGATGATAAGCATGTGAAACAAATCCTAGTCCAGGTTTCTTCTTTCCTAAATGACCATGTCTCATAAAAGGTCTAGGTTAATGAGATGAAATTCTAGCAATATTTTTCCTACATTTTTCAACCTATGCCAACAGAACTCAACTAAATGTCCATCCTTCTTACAATAGGTGCACTGGTACATGGTACCACTGGGAGAATCACCTTTTTAGTCAAAAGATGGTTGGGCAAAACCTGTAGATTTGAAAATGGTTTTTGCAAGTTGGGTTTTGAATTCAACTAAGCCATTTTTCAAGACTTGAATGACATTAGGCTTGGACTTGTCTTGGGCATAGTTGTATCCTAACCCTTACTTCTTATAAGCAGTTTTAGACTTGTCAAGAATCATGTTTAAATGTTTTTCACCATTAGAGAATTGTTCTAAAGTATTCTTATGGTAAGCATTCTCTTTTTTCCAAAATTAACACATGTCTCACAAGTTTTGGCCTTAATGGCTCTAGCATGTTTCTACTTAAGAAAAGAAACTTCAAAACTTAAAGGCTTCACATGAAGCAAAAGGAGCAGAATCAATTTGGTCCTTAAGCTCGACAAACTTAGCTCTAACTGCTTCTATTATGTCTTTCACTTCATGTTATCGTTCTAAGCAGAAAGTGCAAAAGCTAGACTCAGCCTTATCAGAAACAACCAACTTGCTAGACTTTAAGCATTTTTCACAAGGAGCATACTTGACTTCAATTAACTCAGTCCTAGCATTCTCTAGTTGGTGCAAGGCAACATCATGAGCAGTTTGCAATTTAGACAGTTCAGAGTGCAAAGCATGGCAGGATGAACATTCATCAGCATCAAGACTCTTACCATTCATAAGTTCTAATGTCAAATTATCAACCTGTGACTCTAGGTCCTTATTCCTAGCCATGGTGAACTCTAAAGCCTTATCCTGAGTAAGCAGTTGCTCAAAGATGGTATGACATCTAGCAGAAAGAACATCGTAGGATAGAGGTACCTCATAGTTGTCATCAGCGTCGACGGAGTTGGCCATGAAGCACATGCCGGTGAAGTCCTTGGCCTTCCCTTTCTTCTTGTCTTGAGGGAGCTCCTCCTCCTTATCCTCCTCACTCCCGAAGTCCACATCACTCATGGATTGCTCTCCAAAAGCGGCAAGGACTCGGTGAGCCACCTTCATGAGCTTGGCAACATCATGCTTGGGATTGTTCCCCTGAGGCTTCTTCCAGGCAGCCTTCTCATCCTTGTGGTTGCGCTTCTCTTTTAGCTTGGGGCAATTCGCCTGGATATGATAAAGCTCTCCATACTCATAGCACGTCACAGGGCCACCTCTCTTCTTGTTTCTCATATTATTGTAGCCCCGTGTGACTTTCTTGGCCAAAAGAGCTAAATCAGCCTCAGGAATACTCTCAAGCTCCTCTTCATGGATTGCAGATAAACAAGTGAGAGAAAATACAGAAGAAGACTCAGAAGAACCATCAGAAGTTCTTTGAAGAGGATCAGCCACCAAAGCCATGTTCTCCTTTTTAGGAAGATTACATCTCTTGATCTCATGAGTCTTGAGCTTGCTATAGAGCAGCTCCAAAGAGAGACTAGAGAGATCGACGTTCTCCTCAATGGCAGTAGCCTTCATCTCCCACTCCTTGGTGTTGATTGCAGTCAAGAGGTGGGTGGCATTCTCAAATTGAGAGTACTCAATGTCTACAGCTCTCATTTGATTAATCACCTTGTTAAAGCGAGTAAATACGTCATCGATGCTCTCGCCAGGACGCATTTCAAACTTGCTATACTCTCGCTTGTAGATCATTTGGCGCACTTGCTTGATTTGGGACGATCCCTCATGGTAGGTTTCGAGGGTTTGCCAAATCTCGTGTGTGCTCTTAAGGTTGCAAATCCTATTGTACTCCTGTCTACCAAGCCCAGCATATAGGAGATTATTTGCCTTATGGTTGTTTGCCAAGAGGACTGCGGAAGTCGGCGAAGTAACCTCAGGCGAAACGAGCGGAGCTCAAACAACCTCCCATATAGCTTGTCCTTCGCTCTGAAGTAAGACTCACATGCGATTCTTCCAATAGGCATAGTCGAGCCCATCGAAGATATGCAGTTTGGTGGAGTACTTATCCATCGCCAAGTTCAGTGACCGGTTAAGATCAATATTGAACTAACCTGGCTCTGATACCACTTGTTGGACCGAAAAGGCGACTAGAGTGGGGGTGAATAGGAGCACGATCACTTTTTCACCTTGATCGAATTCAATATCAGTTTCACTCTAATAGCTATGGAAGTTAAGAAGATCAATATACAAGAACAGCGGAAGACTTGTATTGAATCTAACCAAAACCCCGAAGCGAAAGACATATACCACAAAAGCTCAAACAGTAATTGAGTTGGGCGGTCTGACCGACGTGCAATCTGCGGTCTGACTACTTTGGGCGGTCCAACTAGAGGCTATGCTGCGGTTTGACCAGAGGGCAGTCTGACCGGTGGCAACAGAGCGGTCTAACCGGTAGTACGACGAATAGGGAAAATAGCCTAAAACCAAAACACAAATCGGTCTATCTTTTGATTCGTGACTCCAAACCTTACCAAACTTGAGACACACCTTCTCCAGGATATCAGGAACCTATTTCAATCAAGGATCATAAAGATCCATGCCAAAGTTTCTACCTTTTGCTGTTTGAATGAAGGTGGCTCCAAAACCGAGTCAAAATCTAAATATGATCTAAAGACTTGCTCATGGGTGATTGATGATCAAGATGTTCCTAGATGTACTCCCACATGTCACAGCAAGCTAGATCAAGACAAGAAACTAAGAGAAAACTCTCGGATCAAAGAAAGACCCAAAATCACGAAATAGAGAGCAAAAACACAAAGAGACACATCTTCATAAATCTTTCCTTAGATTGATTTTGATACGATGTTGGTTTACAACCACTCCATCAAGGAGGACAAAGACTCAACACGTGAGCACAAAATCAAATCCAACTCTCTAGAATCCTAACATCGCACTAATCTCTCCAAACCCTAAAAACACAACTCGGATTTCCAAATTGAAGGGTTAAGAAGGTGCTGGCTAGCACCCTCCTCTATTTATAGTGGAGGTTAGATTCTAGAAGAGCAAACCCTAGTGGGCACCTGTTAAGCCCACACATAAACGGGTTTCACTTACGCACGCATTTTAAAGCACTTCCATGCTTCGCCACGTGTTGGTTGATCAACGGCTCTCTTCATGTTGGCAAGTCTCTCATCTGGCTCCCACTGAAACCACCATGGCACTTGCACCAACCCTCGTGCTGCTTGATCCAACCCGTCACACCGAATTGCCCGTTCGGTTGTCCTTGTCCATTCTGCACTATGCTTGAATCCATTGACCTCACCCGGCATCCTCGATCGTTCTGGACCTCAGCTCTCCAAGCCTAGTCCCGATCATCCTCGCCGTTGACCGTCGTTGACGTCCAAGCAACCTGCACAACAATAGACAAAGAAATCGATTCCGAGAACAAGTTTTTCGCAACTTGACCCACATTAGTCAAAACATGCATCATGCAACACATATGCACTGAAACCCATGAACTTGACCTAACAAATAACTCATCGCTACAAGATTGGCTGATGAACAGGTGACCCCGGTCAGACCGCCACACAATTGCCGGTCTGACCGCCCTTGGCCGGCCTGACCGTCAATTCTGGCTGGTCTGACCGCCTAAGATCTGACAAACATTTGACTTCGCCGAAAACGCGTGATTCGACAAACCTTCAACGACATTGCCAATTATATCATCATCCTAAGATCGTGAGCATATCCCCATGATATACACAATCTCCCCCTTGATGAACATATTGGCAATTTCCCAAAAATACAAGTTTTGAGATTTGAAAAGTAAAATACACACATTTTCGCGCAAAGGCACAACTTGGTCCAAGTGCAAAAGAAAGCAAAAGAAATGACCAAATTGGCTTCAGAATAGCAAAGGCAAGTGAGATAAGGCAAAAGAAAGTAAGAAAGCTTTAATTTCCAAAAACGAGTCAAAATCTCACTTAAGGTCCATATGAAAGAACAATTTTTCAAATTGACCTTTGATCATTATGAGGTTCCAAAAATTGCAATTCAAGTTCAGAAATGGCAATAAGATCAAAAGAATGAAAATTAAATGCTCCCCTCACTATGATCATCATTTTGCCAGAAAAATTTCATTTTCTCCATTTTTGTCCAAATAGTTCCCCCTTTTTAACATTTTTGCTACATCTTCTCCCCCTTTGACAATGGAGTCATCAAGGAATCACGCCTTCCTCTCGTCCAAAAATGACAAATGCAGAATTGAGGAAAAAGCATAAGAAGGAGCATGCATGAAATGCAATGGAGTGGCTTCATTTTTTCTATATTTTTTAATTTTTGAGTACAAGAAACTTTAAAGATTACCCAACAGAACAAGCTAGCATTTCTAATATTACTCAATACATATCAAGCCTGAAAGCACTAGCAAGATTTTGTTCAGACATATATATCAAAGCTAAGCTAGAAGGTTCAATGTAAAGCAATGAAATTTTAACAATTTAAGCAAAGCTTCAAATTTAGCAAGTTCATCAACAGGGATCCTAAACTTATAATGGCCATGTCAACATGTCAATGTGAGATCAAAAAGCTATCAATGACCACTTAAGAGACAAACAGGTCCTGAATTGAATCATTTTGCTCAAATTTTCTCAAACGCCCATTTTTCAACAATTTTTTTATTTGCAATGAATATTGAAGTTGATAAAAGGCCTATCTTAGTGAAGAAGATCCTGGACTAGGAGCCATTCACAAAATCTTCCTAAGCTTCAGCTAGAAGTTGTTTAAAGGTCTATCTTACTGAAGAAGATCATGGACTAGGAGCCATCCACAAACTCTTCCTAAGCTTCAACCAGGACGACAAATCTTGAGGTGCATGTCAATTTTGACAAGCAGTCCCCATGAGATCGTCTGGATCATCAAACTATCTCCATGTTCATGTCTTTGGCATGTAGTCTCATGAGAGTAGTGTAACATCCCGTTTGTCCTAGAGTTTTTGCCAGTTTTCAAAACCAAAAAGAACGTCTCACGGATTCTAGGGTCTTCACGTCGTAGGATCGAGGGGATAAATAGAAAGCCTATTGAGAAGCAATTCTTGGCAACACACTCCAATGAGATAGCCTCCAACAAAGAACTCAATCAACAATCCCTCTAATTGAACGGCCAGTGTCCATACATCCGTCGCACGATGCTCCTTACAATCCAAAAGGAAATACAAGGACAAGATGGGGGAACTCCCAACCTAGGGGATCTAACCCTAGGCAAGAGCAAAGCTCAAGTTCTATCTATTCTCCCCTTTCTCGGGTGGGGGTGTTGCCCCTTTTATAGTGGTGGGGGCAGCAAAGGAAAAGGGCCTCTGCCCAGTCGACTTCCGGTCTGACCGGCGTTGAAGAACCGGTCGGACCGCTGGCGCCGGTCGGACCGGCGGAACGAGCGGTCGGACCGCCCGTGGAGCTGCGCCGAAATCCCGCTAAGGACGTCGGGCGGTCGGGCGTTGTTGAGGGCGGTCGGATCGCGCTGGGCGCCGGTCGGACCGGCGTGGAGGGCGGTCGGACCGCCCATGAAGCTTGCGATGGAGCGCCGGTCGGACCGTCGTTGAGGGCGGTCGGACCGCACTGGGCGCCGGTCGACCGGTCTGGCCGTGCCGGTCGACCGGTATGGGCTGGCAACAAGCACATCTTTGTCTCCGGTCATCACTTCTCTTGCCATCTTCCCTGCTGGTGATCACACATACATATGGGGCATGAGGCGATATCCGCTCTCGGAGATATCAATGGGAGACTCAAGTAAGGCGACTTCACCTCGATGTTAAGTTGTCGCGCTCGTGCTCTTGTCATTGGTCCCTTAGGCGTGTTGGAGGTAGCTTGGCCCACGTTGGAGTTGATGGAGTTGGTGTCGATGTCCTCATCATCCCTCCCTTCTTGGAAAGGAGTCGTCCTCGACTCGATACCTTCTAGCCCCAAGAATGGTGATAAGTCTGCTACATTAAAGGTAGAGCTCACCGCGTACTTGTTGCTTGGAAGGTCAATCTCATATGCATTGTCATTGATCTTTTTGAGCACTTTGAAAGGTCCGTCACCACGTGGCTTCAACTTGGAGGAGCGTTCGGTGGGGAAACGGTCCTGCGAAGGTGAATCCATACCAAGTCGCGGGGCTCAAACAACATTTGCTTCTTGTGTCGTTGGCCTTCTTTGCATAGAGGCGGGTTTTCTTTTCAATCGCCTCCGGGTTTTGAGGTGAATTGTCTTCACGAAGTCGGCTCGCTTGGAGGCCTCCATGTTGACTTCGTTCTTGTAGCGGTAGTGGAAGGAGATCAAGCGGTGTGAATGGTTTGAACCCATACACCACTTGAAGGGCACATGTTGGTGGTGGAGTGGGCCAGCGGCGGTTGTGGCGAACTCCACGTGAGGTAGGCATTCTTCCCACTCTTTGAGGTTCTTCTTGATCATGGTCCTTAAAAGAGTTGAAAGTGTGCGATTCACGACTTCGGTTTGGCCATCGGTCTGCGGGTGGCATGTGGTGGAGAAGAGTAGCTTGGTGCCGAGTTTCGCCCACAAAGTCTTCCAAAAATAGCTCATGAATTTGACATCGCGATCGGAGCGATTGTCCTTGGCATTCCATGGGCGCACAATCTCCCCGAAAAACAGGTTAGCCACATAGGAAGCATCGTCGCATTTATGACAAGCAATAAAATGAGCCATTTTAGAGAATCTATCAACAACCACAAAACTGAATCCTTACCCGTCTTTGTTCTAGGTAAGCCCAACACAAAGTCCATGCTAATGTCCTCCCAAGGAGCACAAGGAATGGGAAGTGGGGTATACAAACCGTGGGGATTGAGCTTGGACTTCGCCTTGTGACACGTGATGCACCTTTGAACATACCGTTGAACATCTCGCCGCATTTTGGGCCAATAGTAGTGATCGGAGAGCATGGTGTAGGTCTTTTCCCTTCCAAAGTGTCCCATTAAGCCGCCTTGACATGAGACTCTGCACAAGGAACAAAGCGAGCGGAAGACTCGGGAATACAAAGCTTGTTAGTGTAAAGAGGAACCCATTGTGCATGTGGTACTTGTCCCAACCCTTCCCATCATGGCATTGCGAAAAAGGCAAAGAGAAAACAGGTCATTTGCATACAAAGATTTCAAACTTTCTAAGCCAAGCACCTTAGCTTCTAGTTGCACTAGCATGATATGTTTTCTAGAAAGAGCGTCAGCTACCACATTCTCCTTTCCCTTCTTATATTTCACAACATAAGGGAAAGTTTCTATGAATTCGACCCATCTAGCATGTCGACGATTTAATTTTGCTTGGCCCTTAAGATATTTCAATGATTCATGATCGGAGTGGATGACAAATTCTTTGGGCCATAAGTAGTGTTGCCAAACCTCTAGCACTCTAACCAAAGCATATAACTCTTTGTCATACACTGGTAATTAAGTTGAGCGCCATGCAATTTTTTCGCTAAAAAGCACGCCACGGGTCGCCCATTTTGCATCAACACACCCCAATGCCCAACCCACTAGCATCACATTCCACTTCAAAAGTTTGGGTAAAGTCCGTAAAATTAGCAAAGGAGCCTCGGTTAATCTTAACTTTAATTCTTGAAAAGACTCTTCTTGAGACTTACCCCAAACAAAGTTAACACCCTTTTAGTGAGTTCATTTAGAGGCGGCAATGGTGCTAAAGTCCTTCACAAACCGACGATAAAAACTAGCCAAGCCATGGAAGCTACGAATTTGACTAACATTCAAAGGGTTGGCCAATTTTAATTGCTTCAATTTTCGCTTCATCAACTTCAATTCCCTTAGAGGAGACAACAAACCGAGGAAGATCAATTTATGGGTGCAAAAGTGCATTTCTCAAGATTAGCAAACAATTTCTCATTCCTAAGCACTTCTAGAACAAGTTTAACATGCTCAACATGTTCATCCAAGGATTTGCTATATACAAGAATATCATCAAAGTAAACAACCACAAACCTTCCAATGTAAGCACGCAAGACATGATTCATGAGGCGCATAAAAGTGCTAGGAGCATTGGACAAACCAAAAGGCATAACAAGCCACTCATACAAGCCAAACTTGGTTTTGAAAGCGGTCTTCCATTCATCTCCTACATTCATTCTAATTTGGTGATACCCACTTTTCAAGTCAATTTTGAGAAAATGATGGAACCACTCAATTCATCAAGCATATCATCAAGTCTAGGTATGGGGTGTCTATATCTAACAAGTGATATTGTTGATAGCCCTACAATCTACACACATCGCCAAGTGCCATCTTTCTTAGGGACAAGGATTACAGTGCACGCCTGAGGGCTCAAGCTCTCGCGGACATAGCCCTTGTCAAGTAGGGCTTGTACTTGACGTTGTATCTCCTTGGTCTCCTCGGGATTGGCGCGGTACGGTGGCCGGTTGGGAAGTGGAGCCCCGGGAATGAGGTCGATTTGATGCTCAATCCCTCTCAAAGGAGGAAGCCCCGCCGGAATCTCCTCGGGGAAGACGTCCTCAAATTCCTGCAAGAGAAAAGAAAGAGCACTTGGAAAAGGGGGTGAGTCGTTAGTTGAAAGAGTAAGGTCCTTGCACACTAGAAAGAGGGGGCATATGGTGGAGTCTCTCCTCACTTCTCTCAAATCTGATTTGGTGGCAAGCATGACTAAAGCTCTCCCCTCTCCTTTCTTTTGGCCGCTCTTATGGGTTTTGTGGCTCTCACTCACCGAAGGGTGTCCCTCATTCTTTACCTTTTCTCCTTGGCAGGCAGGAACCCGTGGAGCATTGTCGGCGATGATTTGGTTGGGGGTCATGGGACGAAGCACCACCTCTTGGTTACGCCATTTGAACTTGTAGTGGTTGGTTCGGCCCTCATGTGTCACCGCTCGGTCGTAGTGCCACGGTCTCCCCAACAGGAGGTGGCACACCGTCATGGGCACCACATCACACTCCTTGTGTCGGCAGAGGCTCCAATTTGGAAAGTGACCTTGGTCATGTGTTGCACCTTGACCGTGCCACACTCACTTAACCATTGCACATGGTAAGGGTGGGGATGCTTCTCCAATTTGAGTCCCAACTTGAGCACAGTTCTTGGCTTGCAAGGTTGTGACAACTCCGCCATCAATAATCACTTTGATTGATTTCCCTTGCATGCCGACCTTGGTTTGAAATAAATTGGTCCTTTGCTCGGGCTCATCTTGTTTACGGACCGTCAAAATCTTCTTTGTGACAATGAGAGCGGGCTCAGTATCAAAGTCACAAAATAGTGGATCTTGGGCCTCTTCTTCTTGGGCATCTTCAAGATTAGCAACCTCATTTGATTTCTCGGCCTCTCCATCACTAGTGGACTCATATCCTCCATCTTCGGTCACAATCATGGTTCGGTTGTTTGGGCACTCCCTTGCAATGTGCCCACGGCCCAAACACTTGAAGCATTGGATCTCACGGCTCTTGGCGGTAGACCCAACTGAGGAAGACCCACTGGTGGCCGGAACTCGCCGGGTAAATGGTGTGGATGCTTCTTTGGTGCCAGTGGTGGTGGCGGGAGGCTTTATGCTTGGCGCCTCCACCACTCCCTTGAGTGTAGCTCTTCTCAGGTATGCCCTTGGAGGTTGACTTGTTGCTATATGTTGCAGTTCTTGGTGTGAAAGTTGGATAACTTCGGGCATTCTTTGAATCTTGTTGCACTTGCCTCTCCACCTTGGTAGCTTGGTGCACTAGCTCGACCACTGTTGTTGTATGGTTGGAACTCGGTGATCCTCTTGATAGGGTAGTTCAAGCCTGACATGAAACGAGCCATGGTTTGCTCTTCTGCTTCTTGGATGTTGGCTCGGATCATGGCTTTCTCAATCTCTTTATAGTACTCTTCAACGGACCGGTTGCCTTGCTTCATGTTTTGCAATTTATCATACAAGTCCTCTTGTAGTGCACAGGCACAAATCTTGCTCTTATTTCATGCTTCATCTCAGCCCAAGATGCTACTAGGCCTCTCATTGTGAGCTTCCTTTGGTTGATTACTGTTCCCACCATATGAGTGCATAGTCATCAAACTCAAGCTGATGCCATGGCGAGTTTCTTCTCCTCGGAGTAATTATGCATCCGGAATATTTTATCCACTTTCAACTCCCATGTGAGATATGCTTCTGGATCCGGACCTCCATCAAATTTGGGTATGGTGAACTTTAGCTTCCCAAACCTTTCCTCTTCACGCTCATACCGGTACCTACCACGGGGGCCATCACGTGACCTCGTCTCCCATCCATCATCGTGAAGATCATATGGGTCACCCCTCCACCTCGGCCTCGGCCACAATGCCTTCGCTCTTCTTGGTGGATGTGGGTGAGCTTGATGATGGGGAATGCGGTCCCCTCTTGCTCGCCTCTCTCGAGCCGCTCGGCGGCTTCAGATCGGTCTCATCAATTCAACCTCATGTGCTCCCAAAGGATTTGCCCAGAGCTCTCTAAGGATGTCAGCCACGAGGTTGGTTCGGAGAACCCCGAATTGTTGGTTGATCTCGATCTCCAAATCTTTCTGAGTACTGGCCATTGCTTCTTGGATCTCTTGTCGAAGGCGCCACTCAACGCATTAAGGCTGCGTTTGAGTGACACATTCAATGACTAACTCATCTCCTGCTGCAGGTGGCCTTCTCGACATGGTTAGTATCCAACAAAGAGAAACAAAGATTAGTTCAAAAATGTAGAATTTTACTCTCCTCACCTTCCCCACCAACCAAGTCCTTGTACTTCCTCACGGATTGCGAAGAGGGTTGAGAGAGTTCTTTCTTTGAAACCTTGAACACACACACAACTTATGTGGAGCTTGGGTGGGTGAGTATTCAAAAGCAATCACAAAATGAAATTCAAGTGAAGTAATGCTAAAAGGAATCCAAACTAGATTGCATAAGCCTAGGTGCCGATCCCAAGTCAAAGGAACTCACACACTCCCAAAGATGATGGTACTAGAATGCAACCAATGGTATTGAGCTAAAGCACAAGATGGAAGTAAAAGGTAGAATTAGCTCATGTTGCACTAGTAAGGGAAGACGCTAGTTCGATTGCAAAGTTGTAAGGCTCTAGATTGCATATGACAATAAGAATGCACCAATATATATAGGAGCTTGCAGGAAAGGTATTTGAGTTGGCTTCCCTTCCCCTTTTCTTTTTTCTTTCTTTCTTTTTTTTTTTTTTTGATGTCTCGTTGGGACAACGCTCTTCTTCTCTTTTCTTTTTTTTTTTTTTTCTGTTTTTGTTTTGGAGGGGGAGGTACTTCCTTGTTGCCCAACTCAAATCACATGGATATCCGACGGATTCAAGCTTAATGAATGAACCTAGGTGCACTACTCATTATACACATGCAAAGCCAAGCAATCGTGGATGAACTAGTCTGACTAGGAGCAAAGGTATTCGCAAAGGTTCGATAAAGGCTTACAAGGCTCAGAGTCGAGGTTGAAACGCGTTGCAAATTCGGAAAGTTGCTGGTCTGTTTCACCTCTGGCGGTCCGACCGGTGTGGCCGGGTGGTCCGGCCGTGGAATTGGTCCCGTGGTCCGACCGGTTGGGCCAATGGTCCGACCGGTTGAAGCGGGCTTGGCGGTCCGGCCGGTCAATTGGCGGTCGACCGATTTCCGAGCGAGCCCAGTTCGTCTCGGCGAAATGATGAAATTAAATCGATTCCGTCGATTCCTCCGATCAAAATGCACAAAAATCACAGGGGAGTAGATCGCACATAAGAAACACATCTATTGGATCACAATTAGCAAAACACATCAAGAATTTCAGATCGGGCTAGGGTTTTCAAATTTGGGGATGAACACATGAACCCTAGAAACAAGAAATTTGATAAATCGATCCTACCGTGGCAACCAAGAGCTCGATACCAAGATGATACGGATTCACGGGTCTTCACGTCAGAGGATCGAGGGGATAAATAGAGAAAGCCTATTGAGAAGCAATTCTTGGCAACACACTCCAATGAGATAGCCTCCAACAAAGAACTCAATCAACAATCCCTCTAATTGAGCGACCGTGTCCATACATCCGTCGACGATGCTCCTTACAATCCAAAAGGAAATACAAGGACAAGATGGGGAACTCCCAACCTAGGGATCTAACCTAGGCAAGAGCAAAGCTCAAGTTCTATCTATTCTCCCCTTTCTCGGGTGGGGTGTTGCCCTTTATAGTGGTGGGGCAGAAGGAAAAGGGCCTCTGCCCGATCGACTTCGGTCCGACAAGCGTTGAAGAACCGGTCGGACACTGGCGCCGGTCGGACCGGCGGAACAGCGGTCGGACCGCCCGTGGAGCTGCGCCAAATCCCGCTAAGGGCGTCGGGCGGTCGGGCCGTTGTTGAGGGCGGTCGGACCGCGCTGGGCGCCGGTCGGACCGGCGTGGAGGGCGGTCGGACCGCCCATGAAGCTTAGCGATGGTAGCGCCGGTCGGACCGTCGTTGAGGGCGGTCGGACCGCACTGGGCGCTGGTCGACCGGTCGGCCGGCGGTCGACCGGTATGGGCTGAAAAACAAGCACATCTTTGTCTCCGGTCATCACTTCTCTTGCCATCTTCCCTGCGAAGTCGATCACACATACATATGGGGCATGAGGCGATATCCGCTCTCGAGATATCAATGGGAGACTCAAGTAAGAGCGACTTCACCTCGATGTTAAGTTGTCGCGCTCGTGCTCTTGTCATTGGTCCCTTGGGCGTGTTGGAGGTAGCTTGGCCCACGTTGGAGTTGATGGAGTTGGTGTCGATGTCCTCATCAGAACCATTCGGTTTTATCAATTTGCTCAAGCTTAACTTGGAATTTTGGAAATTTGGAGATTTAACTTGAATTAATCAAACTTGAATTAATCTTATCTGGTTTATCTTGAATGTTGGTGTTCGCTGGCTTCTAGTTCTCCTTCTCTATCTCGTCCCGAGTTTTCCCCGGCCTAGCTTTTCCTCTTCAGACCTCCTTGGTGTTTGGACCTTCTTTTAGTTCAGACCTCTCTTGACTTCTCCTTGGACCTCCCCCATGTGCCTTTTGCTAGGACACCTCCTAAGTCCAGACCTCCTTCCCACTGGTCTGGATCTCCTTTCATTTGGACCTCCCTGTGTTCCTTTGGAACTTCCCCTTGTTCTTTCGGTTTTCTCCCTCATGTCCGTTCAGACCTCCCGCTCGGTCCAAATGTTCTTATCGTTCTACTCCGTCCGATCGAAATCTGGCAGCTCCTGCTCCATCGCGCCTTTTCTCGCTATCTCAAGACCTCCCCTTGATTCATCTTGACCGTCAGGACCTCCCCTTGGCTGATCTTGACCATCAGGACCTCCCTTCGTTTGGATCTAAGGGTCTAGACCTCCCTTTCGTTTGGACCTCCCCGCCTATCAGTCCGTTCCTCTCCCCTTGCGTGAGCGTGCTCAGTCTGACCCATCCGATCATGCCTAGACGGTCCGATCGGGATGAAGCGTTTGGATGGTTCGAACATTCATATCCTTTTTTGACCGCCTGATCAAAATCGGACGGCCCCGCTTCGCCGCGCTTTGCTTTGTTCCTCAAGACCTCCTCGTCCTCAGGATCTTTTGGTCTTTTTGCAAAAACCACCCTTGTGGTATTTTTGAAAATACCACCCTCCTGGTCCGCGACCTCCCTCTGAGGCCGCAACCTCCTCCCTTTCGTTGTTTTGCCGTGACCTCCCTCTGAGGCTGCGACCTCCTCCCTTTTGTCGTTTTGCCGTGACCTCCCTATGAGGCCGCGACCTCCTCTCTTTCATTGTTTTGTTGCGACCTCCTTCTAAGGGCGTGACCTCCTGCCTTTTGTCATTTTGCCATGACCTCCTCCCTTCTGTCGTTTTGCCGTGACCTCCCTTTGAGGCCGCGACCTCCTCCCTTTGTCGTTCTACCGCGACCTCCTTTGGTCGGGACCTCCCTGTGGTCTTTTTGCAAAGACAACCTTTGCGGTCAGGACCACCTCGTGGTCATGACTTCTGGTCTTTTTGCAAAGACCACCTTTGCGGTTGAGACTGCCCTTGTTGGGCACGACCTCTCCTTTGGTTGCGACCACCCCTTTGATTGGTCTGTTCACCTGAGTTTGACTGGTCCTACCTGCCAGTCCCCTACTCACGTTTTCCCACCACCTTTCTCCTAGCGCAGTCAGTCTGCGTATTAAATGAGGCTGCATTGCATTAAATGCTACTATGTCACATTGAATGTGGATGGGTCGCATTAAATGCTGCTTCCACTACAATCATTTCTCCTCTTGACTCTTTTCCCAACCTGCCCCTTTGCCCTTTCCTCTCTTCTCAGTAGTATTCTTCATCATTGCTTTCGGCGCTACATCTTGTAGCCCATTTTCTCTTTCTTTCCTCTATAAATAAAGCTCAAGGGAGTCCCTTTTCGTCTCTTGTTTCTACCTTAGCTTCCCAACACCACCCTTTCTTCCTCTAGCTCATTTTTTCTCTATGCTTCAATTTTGCTTGAGCGATTGGAGCCGTGTCATCTTCAACAGCTTTGTCGTCAAGGGAGCTAGTTGGAGCCTGCATCGTCTTCTACCTTCTCGCCGTTGAAGGGCCCTATTGGAGTTCGCATTGCCTTCGATCTCCGTCAGAGTTCTTTCGTGACCTCCTCCAGCGCCTCTCCTTATTTCAGTGAGTTGTCCGTGCCTCGTTCTCCTTCTTTGTTCTTACGACCACTTCAAGTAGTTGTATCACTTCTACGACTACGTTGAGAAGTCGTAGCCTTCCTGGTCTTTTTGCAAAGACCACCCTCTCGGCCATGATCACCTCTTAATCATGACCACCTCTTGGTCTTTTTGCAAAGACCACCCTCTTTTGTTTGGACCTCTTTCTCATTGGGACCTCCTGCCTTCTGGTTTTGGTTTAAGTTCTCTTTAGTTTTTGCTTGACTTGTTTGTTTATTTGGTTCTTTCCGAACGTGTAGATTCCGACTTCGTGGAGGAATACTTGGATCCAGCAGCCTCTACTGAAGCCTCACCACTCTTCAACAAAGGCAAGTCGTAGACCTTTGATCATGTTGAACTCAGTTTTTCAAAAGTATATTGTTTTACCTTATCATGCATGGCTATTTGTATAAAAATGGTTTGGGCAGTAGCTAAATTCCTACTTGACAATATGCCTTCTTGAAAGATTGAACCCGACATGTTGACATGTTCCTCTTAGACGCCTTAGAATGGGTAATCTTAGTTGGTATTGTTTTGGTATTGCCAACATGGGAGAGTATCTACACTTAGTACTGCTTTAGATGCATTGGTCTCGAGAATCATGAATCAATGTTTATAACTTGACTAATTGAACTATGGAACTCTGGTTGGTGCCACTATTGAGCAGCTGTGGTGCTGAGACCGCAGCTGTATTGATCATGGTGCGATGCCGTTCTTGTTAAAATTTGTTGTGCCAAGATCAGGGTGGTCTTTTGGCCGGGTAAACCCAAATGCTTTCTCACTCGGGCGAGTGATCGTGCAGTAAAGGGGGTGCTATACGCACATTGGGATGAGGTTGTCTCGCCTGGGTGGTCTAAGGACTTAACTTTATGTTTCATTGCTCTGAGTCTACCGTGCAACCACAAGACCATTTTATGGGGGTGGTCTAGGCCAAATAATTACCAATGGTTTGGTCTGGTTCTGTTGTGATGGAAGTTTGTGCTGATTCACACTTGGCGCAAGAGGGGGCACGAATCCGGGGGGGGGGGGTTTGTACCAAACGGAAGTGAAACCTTAGCGGGCAGAACCAAGCCAGGTCGGAGCTTTGTAAAGCCCTTGTCAGGCTCTCTAGACTGCTCACCTTCAGAAGTGAGCAACGGTTCCGACGGGAACCCGACCCACTAGAGAGGTCGTGGATTGTGGGTAAAGTTGTACACCTCTATAGAGTGTAAAATCTATTCGAATAGCCAAGTCCTTGGTCATGGGCAATGCTTGGAACAATTGCACGAAGGGTAGCTTTCTCAAAAAGTGATCTTGTGAGCCTTAGAGTGGTCCAGGGTGCTCCAAGGTGGGTGCTCTGGGTGGTCTTGGAGCTCTAGGGCGGTCTTGGGCTCTGGAGTGGGTGCTCTAAAGTGGTCGTGGGAGTGGTCCTGGCCGTGGGTGCGACCAGACCTCCCACGAGTGGTTTTGGAAGTGAGTTGGTGCTCACGACCTCCTTTGAAAACAAATATAATTATGTATTACTCTTTTAACTTGAGCTTTGCAATCTACTTATACTATTCACTATCAAATATTGCTTTCTGCAAACTAGCCCTACAGCTCTCATTGGCCAAGCCATTGCATGAATATTATGTGCATACTTGTTCCCTGCGATTTGCTGAGTACATTCAAATGTACTCATGGCTTTAAGCCCTGTGTTGAAGTAGTGGCCGAAGAAGATCAAGGTCAAGGATGCACAGACCTCTTCAAGGAGGAGTTCTTTGATGATCCAGCCTTCTAGGGGACGTCCTCCACTCGAAAGCATGTGGGCTTGCCGGATGGCTCTGCGCGTTTTGTTGTTCCGCTACAAGTGTTTCTGTTGCTGGTTTTTGTAAGCCAGTGGTGGCACCCTCTGTAAACAACCTTGACCATAAGGTCCTTATTTAATATAAGTTAATTTGTCTACTTCATCTTGTTTCTTGTTGTGTGGTTGTGATTTCACCTACGTTGATCTGTGCGAGCTAGCTTGTGATCTTGGGACTAGCTCAGTGCACAGAGGCTGGGACCTCCGGGAGGTCTTTGAGATATCCTGGGTGGTCTTGGAGGACCTCCTCTCGTGTTATTCTTGGAGGACGTCCCAGACCTCCAGGTGGTCCTGTCGGATCTCCTGGGAGGTCCTAGGAGATCTCTCTGGGTGTATCCCGATAGGGGCCTAACAAGTAGTTTGGCACAATTTATCCACATGATAATCTTGAAATTTGATTTTTCATTTTATACAAGAGCAGTTTTAGATTCTCAAAAGGATAGGAAGCTTAAGTAAATGATCAATTCTATATTCAAGAGCTAACAAAGCAATTTTGACAGGACCAATGTCACAAAAGGAGCAATAATTGCGCAACTAGCTAAAACATCTATAAATTGTAATTTTTATTTCAACTTGTCTTAAAGTTCTAGCTCACTTCGCAAAGACTTAGCTACACATGTGAAAGCATGGTAATTCTAGCAAGTCAAAGAACTAGATATAGCATTGAGCAAGAATTGAAATACTAAAGCTCAAGAGGGTAACAAGCAAAGCTTAATGAATTAAAAGACAAACAGAAAAGCTTATATTACAATGCATCTTTTTGTGTTTTTCATATGAATGCAATATGATACAATGAGATGCAAGAAAAAGATCAAAAAGTTCAAAAGAAGATCAAAGAAAGATCAGATGAACAAGGTAAGCTCAGAAAAGAACCAACTCCCCCTCCAACCAACCCATAGGGATAAATTACCCCTAACTCACTCCTCAAGGTGACAAACCTAGTTGGGTCTAAAGGCTTAGTGATCATATCAGCTAACTGAGCCTCGGAGTCCACAAAATGTATCATAATATCACCCTTCTCTACATGGTCTCTAAGGAAGTGATAGCGAATGTCTATGTGCTTAGTCCTAGAATGTTGCACTGGGTTCTTAGAAATATTAATGGCAGAAGTGTTATCATAGAGAAGAGGAACACTAGCAAAATTTAACCTAAAGTCCTTAAGAGTGGACACCATCCACAAAATCTAATTATAGCAACTAGCGGCAGCTACATATTCAGCTTCAGTAGTGGATTGTGCAACAGAGGACTGCTTCCTAGACGACTAGGAGACAAGAGATGTGACTAAGAACTAACAAGTGCCTGAGGAACTCTTCCTATCTACCCGACAGCCCACAAAATTAGAATAAGAAAACCCCAGAATGGATAAGGAACAAGAGCAGGAATACCAAATACCATACTGGAGGGTAGAGCGAAGGTACCAGAAAATGCGCTTAACAACTTGGTGATGTGAAGTCCTCGGAGATGCCTGAAACCTCGCATAGAGGCAGACTACGAAGTGGATGTCCGGTCTTGAGGCCGTCAAGTAAAGGAGGGAGCCAATCATGCTGTGGTACTCGCGTTGATCCACGGCTTCTCCATCCTCATCTGGATCCAAAACAGTCGAAGTCGCCATGGGAGTGGCGATCGGCGTGCAGTCACCCATCTCAAAACGCTTGAGCAAATCCTTGGTGTACTTTGTTTGATGGATGAAGATCCCTTCATTGCATTGCCTGATTTGAATACCCAGAAAATAGTCGAGCTCTCCCATCATACTCATCTCAAATTCCCTAGACATGGTATTAGAAAAACTGGAAACAAGAGCATGAGAAGAACCACCAAAGATAATATCATCCACGTAAATATGAGAAAACAAGAAGTCATTGCCATGCCTAAGAATGAATGGGGTCTTGTGTACCTTACCCATCTCAAAATTATTCTTAAGCAAGAAGATATTAAGTCTATCATACCAGACTCTAGGGGCTTACTTAAGGCCATACAAGGCTTTGGATAGCTTGAAAACATGATGTGGATGTTTGGGATTCTCAAAGCCTAGGGGTTGCTTAACATACGCTTCCTCCTCTACATAACCATTCAGAAAGGCACTCTTGACATCCATCTGATGCAGCCTAAAACCCTTAGATGCAGCAAATGCAAGCAGAATACGAATAGCTTCTAATCTAGCAATAGGAGCAAAGGTCTCATCAAAATCTAACCCCTAAACTTGGCAAAAAACCTAACCTACTAACCTAACCTTGTTTCTAATCACAGAACCATCCTCATTTTGTTTATTTTCGAACACCCAACGGGTTCCTATCACATTATGACCACTAGGAGGTTCTACTAGGTTCCAGACCTTGTTTCTCTCAAAATTCTCTAACTCCTAATGCATTGCATTAACCCAGTTAGAATCAGATATTGCATGTGATATATCACGGGGTTCAAAAGAAGCAACAAATGCAGAATGAGAGTAGAGACTCGGATCATGATACCTGGAGTGAGTGACTCGCTCATGAAGCTGACCAATAATCTGATATGGAGGGTGATGCCTCTAAATGTGAAGTGGAGCGCCCGGGGGAGAAAGCATCTCCTCAGCCTCCGCAGGTACTGCTGACGAAGAAGATGCAGTAGGAGCCTCAATTGGAGGTGAAGTAGTCAAAGCAGATTCTGGAGCTTGGATAGGAGCATCAGCAACAGGTAAAAGAGCAATATCGGCTTCATCATCATCTTCCTCTACAAAAATGCTCTCTATTGCCTGTGTATCACCTACAATGTTTGATGTAGCTCTAGGGCTAGTCTCATCAAAAATGACATTGCATGTCTCCTGGACAACGTTAGTCTCAACATTAAAAACGAGAAAACTCCTCGAATGAGTAGGATAACTCAGAAATAAACCATCAGAAGTCCTTGACTCAACTTTATCTAGGTTTCCTGTCTTGAGAATAAAACACTTTAATCCAAAGACTCGAAAATGTGAGACAAAGGGTTTTCTACCAAAGCGAAGCTCATAAGATGTCTTACCCAAAGACGGTCTCAAGAAGACACGATTGGTAATATGGCAAGCTGTAGCAATAGCTTTGGCCCAAAACCTGGACTAAGGTTCTGTTCTTCCTTTTCACAATGCCATTTTGTTGAGAGACGTGTGGAGAAGAGAACTGATGCTCAATACCGCGCTCAGCACAAAAAGAGGCAAAAGATGCATTCTTAAACTATAACACCCCAACCAAACAAAGGCCTAGAATGCTTCTAAATTAAATAAATTAACCGTAATTAAACTAAAACACCTTACAAAATTTCGGCAGAACTTCCTTTGTATAGTTACGTATACCGGAGGTTCCAACAAACAATTATAACATATAAAGATAATCCAAATTGCAATATGATCAAGACGTAACAAAAACTAACTATTCATTACTATGACGTCCATAGCAACTAAACATCTAGAAATAGATCATGAGCATCTAAAACGTCTATTCAATTATTACAGATTACTCCAAGCAAACAATAATCAATATGAGTACTTTAAACAGTTCATTCATCTCCTAGTTAATTTTTCTTTCATTCCATGGTGGGTAATTTGTGCAAAAGTGCAAGAAATCTAATCATTCCTTTCCCCCATGCATGCTGATCTTGTAAAGGTACCTAAAATACAACAAACAACAAGAGGTGAGTCCAAAGACTCAGCAAATATAATAAATGGCATCAACAGCATACAAGCATGTAACTCATCAACTATACTTCACAAAACCACATATCAATCACCTTACACACACATGCTATGCAATATGCTAAAAAATGATCTTTTTCCTTCTCTTTCCCTTTTGCATTTTACCGGTAATGCAAAGTGTGCATCCGTCGATGCACACCCATGCTGTGCCATCCGCACGGGGACCATTGCCCATACTCCGCAAGTATGGGGACCAAAGCCCATGCTTTACAAGCATGGGGACCTTTAGCCCGTCATCAACATGACGGGGACCTCAAGAGTTGCTTGCTTGGTCATCACATGACCAAGACTTCAATAAGCCAACATGATGCATATGTATGAGTTCTCAAATTAATACAACATGCATCCGCAACAACATTGCATATGAATATCCTATTCATACTACAAAAGCTCATAACATAGATTTCACAACTTTCAAACATCCATGATTAACACATAACTCATATCTCTAGCAACCATGAGCATTACCAATTATGCCATTTTCACAATCATGAACACACAAATACTCATAATATATATCAAACATTGCCATTCAACGATATCTATTATAACCATCATTATACTTGTCTTAACCGCGAAGGAACAAGGGACGTACAGAAGGTGCTGCCCCCGGGAACAGTCCACCACCTGAATAATAATTATAACGCACACTAAGACGATATAGCGGACCAAAAATAAACTATAAACAGCAACCACGAACTCACAAATGCGTCTAACTCGATCCCAACCCCAATTCCTAAACGTCGATCTGTCCCCTCGGTGGATAGTCAACTTCTAAAATTCGTAACTTTCACTACAGGGGTCCAAATAAGGTGTTCTTAGACTTAATGGAAAGGTAATTAAATTCTCCAACTAAATCTAGCTGGTGAGCCGTCCTGAATCGGCCATCTAATATCCCTACCAGACCAAATAATAAAACATCGAATTCACGTCGGGTTCTCTGGACAGTAAACTAAAACTATCGTAACGTTCAGTACGGATGTCCAAATCTCGCATTCTTGAGCTTTCTGGAAAGCTGAGACAATAATCTACAACTTTGATTATATTAAGATCCTCTAATTTTCCCTTTAACTAATCGCTTAACCCAGTTTTCTACAAACTGTCAGAATGCTAACAGATTAGCAGGACAGCGACACTAAATAAATCATATTTCGCTGACCGTTAATCGGATTTGGGCGTTCTTGGCGGCCACGGAAAGCTAAGGATATAACCCAACTATCTCTAAGAGATGGGATCCTCAGAATCTGCTTCTAAGGACACGAAAACTGCCGTTCAAAATTCTGGACAGATTGGGATCTAAACAACCGATCTACTAACGAATTCAAATACGCCTTAAATTCGAAACATACAACAAGGGAGGATCTTCGTTACCCTTGAAGAACCGCTGAAGATCATGAAGAACACTGCGTGATCTCACTTCCCCTCCCTTCTCTCTTCTTCCCTTCCTTCTTCTTCTTCTTGGCCGGCCACCACAATAGAGAGGCATCAGAGGAGAGGGGGCACCACCATGGAGAGGGGTGTGCTACAGTGACAGCGGCGGCACTGTAGCTGCCCTAGGGTCCCCCCCTTCTTCTTTAGTTGGTGGTCTGGGCCATGGGCCACTATGCCTGTTTTTCCCCCACTTGACTATGGGCCGCGTGGCCTATTCCTCCCACAATTTCTGAATTTTCTCTTTTAATTCTCTTAATTCCCTCTCTAATTTTTATTGCATCCACTAACGGCAAGCGGGATATTACATTCTACCCCCCTTAAAAAGAATTCGACCCTGAATTCTACTTTGACCAATCTACTCGAAAGGAACTGAAATCAATAATCTTTAACACATACCCTACGTGAAACACTCCGGCTACTGCTCGCCCATGTGAGACTCTAACTCCCAAGTCACATCTTTTTCGGACTGATGAGACCAAAGCACCTTGACCTACTTCAACGTTTTATTTCTCAAAACTCGTTCTGACTCTTCCAGAATTTGCACTGGCCGGGATTCGAAAGTAAGATCTTACTCGTCGGTCATCGACTCTACCAAATCCTCAAACTTCGAATCTCTCAAGCACTCACTCAGCATTGGAACATACAAGACATTGCGTACCCCGCGTATGGACCCGAGACGGTCCTAGCGATACGCTAACTTCCTAATTCCTGCAACTGTCGAAAACAAACCAAAGTACCTTAGGCCAACTTCACATTTGGTACCAAAGCACAGAACATACACATAACGCACGGAACTCTTGTCCCATTTCTCAATCGATCTCTTCTTCTTCACAAGGAGCACCTCCTTTAACGAGGAACACACAACATAACTCGCTTTAAACAAACTTTTTCACCAGCATAGCCCAACTGAAAAATGAAGGACTCTCATCGCAACCATGCGTTACTAACTTGGTACCAAAAGAGTCAAAACTAGAATCGAAGATTCATCACGAAAACCTTTCCACTTTCCAAGTGGGCAGATTGCGAATAAACGTCACGAAAGCCAAAAGGGAAATCATTCGAATGCCCACATCAACACTTCCTTTATTTTCCTGAACCAGAAAGAACCACCATGCCAACATAACGCCAACGCAAATTGTACATGATCTCCGTCATAAAGACTCAGCTCAAATAAGAATCAAGATAGCACTTCTCTACTCGAGAAAAGTATTCTTTTCTCAGATGTTCTTTTAAGAAATAAACCTTCTCCGAAATCATGGGTTTCCAAATCCTCGCACTAACAACTTCCTCTTAACTGACATCCCAAAACGATCCCCAACCCGAAAGCACAACTACACTTATTTAGATGGACTCTACTAATCCACAAAAGGATTCTCTAGTCCACTGCTCTACCAAAGGAATTATTTTGACAAATAATTTTCAACACACCACGATATAGATTACAGCCACATTCACATCACCTAAATCTTTTAAGGATGATCAACTTTAAATTCACCACCTTCACACTCATTTACTGCTTCCCAAGGATTCTATCAATCATCACCATAACTCTTGGAACCTAATCATGGAAAACCAAGATGCTAGGATAAAAAAAATGCAAAGCCCAAATTCAACCTTTAAGACTCTTACAATGAATTTCCGGTATACTTGATAGGTAACCCTCAGATCTAATGACTAAAATTTCACACAACTCAACCATAATCTCGGTCATTAAAGTCAACACTTCTCACCAATCGAGTAACCGCCCAAGGCGATCCATTTCACCAATCTTAGACCTTCTCTAACCCACACCAATCAAATTCAGCTACACGACCACAAAATAGCCATTCACAATACCCTAACTGATTGACCAAGATTCGCACATACTCAATCACTATCATCAATAAATAAATATATTCTCGACCAAGCTATCCTTAGAGATAATCTATCTCACAAAGGGTTACTTACTGAGGCCGAGTCGTACTTAATAATAACTCAACCATCCTTGCTATCCCATTAATTAACACAATTATTAGATTCCTCTATACTACTACTCTCATTAAACTACACCATCATAAATCTTCTACACAATCTTACCGAGTACCCAAAATGTGATACTCTAAGAAACTGATCAAGATTTCCATACTTGCTAATTCTAATATTCTATCAAGATGAACACAAGATCTTGGACCACATCTCGCTATAGGTCCTACTAGTTGCGACCACAAAACCTGTTAACTCCAAAGACAAACATTCTATTTAAATCAAATCCTTTCCAAGGACTATTCTAATAAATCGATTTATTGCGCCATACATCTCAAACATCTTGACACCTGAAGCCTCACAGAATCATCTACTCGACCACCACTATCCAGTTGCCAACATTCATCTTTAAAGGCTTTGCAACAAGAATCAGTTAATCCTTTCTCAGAAGAAGAGGCCAATAAGAATAATAATAATAATAACAATAATTTCAGCACTCAGATAAACGTTTACCAATCACGGTAAACACAAGACCAAGAGGAACAGTCAATTGGCAATGAACTCGGAAAACATAAGGGGAGTTCACAATGGAAGGCACAATCCCCCAAGAAGAGGATATCAAACCGCAAGATACGAAACTTGACTTCAGACCTCAAATACTCCTAATACACTCTTTCCGTTAACACATAAAACAATTCTTTGACTACAACAACACTTGGTCAGCTCAAACAAGATAAGTTCTTAAGACCAAACCATAAGAACCACTTAAGAACCAATAAGATCTTTCACACATCATTTTGCTCGGAACAGGTCAACTACCATATAAATCATGAGATCCAAATGATCTACGCCGCAAAACTCGAAACATTTTCATTTACGGAATATCACGAAAGGCAATCAAATTAATCTCCTCTTAAAGGAATCAACATCCCTCTAGCAACCATAACTGTTAGTCTTTCTAACATCACATCATGCACTCCTGGCATGAACCAACATAACTCACTATCCCATCATTAACCTTTCCAAGGAGACACAATAACCTATTTCATACTTTTTTTTCTATAAGGTTGCAATACTCAACCTGGTCAAGAGGATAACTAATGCACAAACCCCACTATCGAAGTAAACCGTCTTTTAACTAGGGCATGCTGCCCAAGTCATCCTCACAACACACCTATATAGATCACTCTTAAATTCCAATCATTAACCTATTAGCAATGCTCAACATCAATTTAGTGCACACCAATTCCAATATAATGGTTTTTGTAACAGTTAACGATTATACCATCATGGAAGGATTTATGGTCATTTCTCTATTTGCGTTCCCACTAGCAAATATAAGACCATCAAGCAACCAAAAACATCCTTATCTTTCCCTTCCTACACAATTAAATTAATCCATTAAGATCAAGTAATCCAACCAGTTTAGTAAACTAAACAATTTTTTAAGGATCCACCTTCTCATCAAAGACATACTATTATCCTACCACTCCACCATCATGTAAACATAAATCACCAATTACATTCCATCAGTTCATCCCTTAGTGATGCTCAAAACCATACTTCGATACGTAATAAATGCACCTAGCAATTACATATGATCAGTACTTATCCATAAAAGATAACTCCAAGATTAATATCCACTATGACAATATTCTAACATCTTCTAGACTTATCCATCCCAAAGGGTTAGATTAATTCGTTGAGACCCGCAGGTCCACTCTATCCGAGAAGCTTATCAAATTTTATCATCCGTAGTGATCAAACCAGTTTCGTCAACATTCCCTACTTGTTACTAACTCTATTGATTCCACCTAAATATAGTCATCATACTCATAGTCATAGCTCATCAAGAACTACTAGAGAACAACTTCAACTTATTCAACTTTCCTTTCAAGGATCTTAGCTAAGATCGATCTTGTACACACTGCAACCCAATCTTGATAATCCATATCATATTCATTAAGTGCTTTGATTATATCCTCTCATCTTATCATGACAAAACATCGCTAAAGGGTTTAACATCTTCTTTCATAAAAGAGATCCATCAAGCTTCAACACTCAAAATACCCAAGAGAAACTCAGCAGTCACAACTAGACAAGAGTTGACCAAATTCAAAGAAGAGAACAACTGTTCTAAAGGTACTCACTATCGCACCTGTACTAAGATATCCGAGGTAACCACTTCACTATTCTCTTACTATGAACGGCGGTGTAACCTGGTAAAGCCCAGAGCCACAACCACGACCTCAACCTCTTGTCATCAACTATCATAATATATAACTAATATAATCAATTATAAGTCTATAAGATTATATCATACATTAAGCACAATGATCAACTAGCAACTGTAGCACAAAAGTAACTATTTACTCAACAGAAGCATATATGCAATGCAAAAACCCAACCCATCTACTGTGCTTAGTGTGTCAAAATTAATACTTCAAATACCACGGACATACAGCTCGCTCTGATACCAATTGTAACACCCCAACCAAACAAAGGCCTGGAATGCTACTAAATTAAATAAATTAACCGTAATTAAACTAAAACACCTTACAAAATTTCGGCAGAACTTCCTTTGTATAGTTACCTATACCGGAGGTTCCAACAGACAATTATAACATATAAAGATAATCCAAATTGCAATATGATCAAGACGTAATCAAAACTGACTATTCATTACTATGACATCTATAGCAACTAAACATCTAGAAATAGATCATGAGCATCTAAAACGTCTATTCAATTATTACAGATTACTCCAAGCAAACAATAATCAATATGAGTACTTTAAACAGTTCATTCATCTCCTAGTTAATTTTTCTTTCATTCCATGGTGGGTAATTCGTGCAAAAGTGCAAGAAGTCTAATCATTCCTTTCCCCCATGCATGCTGATCTTGTAAAGGTACCTAAAATACAACAAACAACAAGAGGTGAGTCCAAAGACTCAAAGAAATATAATAAATGGCATCAACGACATACAAGCATGTAACTCATCAACTATACTTCACAAAACCACATATCAATCACCTTACACACACATGCTATGCAATATGCTAAAAAATGATCTTTTTCCTTCTCTTTCCCTTTTGCATTTTACCGGTAATGCAAAGTGTGCATCCGTCGATGCACACCCATGCTTGTGCCATCTGGTACAGGGACCATTGCCCATACTCCTCAAGTATGGAGACCAAAGCCCATGCTTTACAAGCATGGGGACCTTTAGCCCGTCATCAACATGACGGGGACCTCAAGAGTTGCTTGCTTGGTTATCACATGACCAAGACTTCAATAAGCCAACATGATGCATATGTATGAATTCTCAAATTAATACAACATGCATCCGCAACAACATTGCATATGAATATCCTATTCATACTACAAAAGCTCATAACATAGATTTCACAACTTTCAAACATCCATGATTAACACATAACTCATATCTCTAGCAACCATGAACATTACCAATTATGCCATTTTCACAATCATGAACACACAAATACTCATAATATATATCAAACATTGCCATTCAACGATATCTATTATAACCATCATTATACTTGCCTTAACCGCGAGGGAACAAGGGACGTACAGAAGGTGCTGCCCCCGGGAACAGTCCACCACCTGAATAATAATTATAACGCACGCTAAGACGATATAGCTGACCAAAAATAAACTATAAACAGCAACCACAAACTCACAAACGCGTCTAACTCGATCCTAACCCCAATTCCTAAACATCGATCTGTCCCCTCGGTGGACAGTCAACTTCTAAAATTCGTAACTTTCACTACAAGGGTCCAAATAAGGTGTTCTTAGACTTAATGGAAAGGTAATTAAATTATTCAACTAAGTCTAGCTGGTGAGCCGTCCTGAATCGGCCATCTAATATCCCTACCAGACCAAATAATAAAACATCGAATTCACGTCGGGTTCTCTGGACAGTAAACTAAAACTACCATAACGTTCAGTACGGATGTCCAAATCTCGCGTTCTTGAGCTTTCTGGAAAGCTGAGACAATAATCTACAACTTTGATTATATTGAGATCCTCTAATTTTCCATTTAACTAATCGCTTAACCCAGTTTTCTACAAACTGTCAGAATGCTAACAGATTAGCAGGACAGCGACACTAAATAAATCATATTTCGCTGACCGTTAATGAGATTTGGGCGTTCTTGGCGGCCACGGAAAGCTAAGGACATAACCCAACTATCTCTAAGAGATGGGATCCTCAGAATCTGCTTCTAAGGACACGAAAACTGCCGTTCAAAATTCTGGACAGATTGAGATCTAAACAACCGATCTACTAACGAATTCAAATACGCCTTAAATTTGAAACATACAACGAGGGAGGATCTTCGTTACCCTTGAAGAACCGCTGAAGATCATGAAGAACACTGCGTGATCTCACTTCCCCTCCCTTCTCTCTTCTTCCCTTCCTTCTTCTTCTTCTTGGCCGGCCACCACAATAGAGAGGCATCGGAGGAGAGGGGGCACCACCATGGAGAGGGGTGTGCTACAGTGACGGCGGCGGCACTGTAGCATTGGCACTATAGCTGCCCTAGGGTTCCCCCCCTTCTTCTTTAGTTGGTGGTCTGGGCCATGGGCCACTATGCCTGTTTTTCCCCCACTTGACTATGGGCCGCGTGGCCTATTCCTCCCACAATTTCTGAATTTTCTCTTTTAATTCTCTTAATTCCCTCTCTAATTTTTATTGCATCCACTAACGGCAAGCGGGATATTACATAAACTCCATGCCATTCTCTCTGCGAATTGCTCTCAGAGCACCAGGGAGCTCAAAAGCCAAGCGAAGAATAAGATCATGAAAATGATCAAAAGCTTCATCCTTAGAAGCAAAAAAGAACACCCAAGAGTATCTCGAAAAATCATCGACTATGACAAGAATATACCATTTGCCACCGACTGACCGAACACTAGCAGGACCAACAATATCCATGTGAAGCAACTGTCTCGGTCCGTCAGTCATGACCATAGTCAATGAAGGGTGTGAGGTGGTACCTTCCTTGCCATGCCTATAGGGCGCACATACAGCATCCTTGACGGCTTTGAGTTTGGGCAAACCTTTCATGAGATCAAGGCTGCTAACTCGTGTCAGATGATCAAAACCAAAGTGCCCCAAACGTCGGTGCCAAAGCCAGAACTCAGAAGAAGATGCCATCAAACACTTGAGAGAACCAGCAAGAGATTCAAAAAAAATTAGCTCCAAAGATTCTACCAACTCTAGAAATCCCAAAAACAAGCTCACAAGCTGAATCAAGCACACGACATGAATTTTTCTTAAATCTAGTTTCATAGCCATCATCAAGAAGTTGTGAAACAGAAAGCAAGTTGTACCTTAGCTTGTCCACAAGAGCGACGTCCTTCAGGATGAATTTGTCGTTCACCCTGATCGATCACGCTCCTTCAATCCGCCCTTATGTATCATCTCCAAAGGTGATGAAGTCATCACCAGTCGACCGCGTGAAGGAGGTGAACCATTTTGAATCTCCGGTCATGTGGCGTGAGCACTCGGAGTCGACGAACCTTGTGTTCTTCCCCCTTCCGTGGTGATCCTAAAAATCAATGCAGAAAAGATCGATGTGTCTCAATACTGGAGTTAGTTAAACATGATTTAGGAACCCAGTACTGAGACACACGTCTACGAATAGTCTGCAAAGCAGAATTGCTATCCTTGATTCTACTTGAAGTTCTATTATGAGCAATGGTTACACGAACATGAGAAGCACCCTATCTAGGAACATGATGATGATGAGCATGTGAAACAAATCCTAGTCCAGGTTTCTTCTTTCCTAAATGACCATGTCTCATAAAAGCTCTAGGTTAATGAGATGAAATTCTAGCAAAGAAAGACTCAGTCCTAGCATTCTCTAGTTGGTGCAAGGCAACATCATGAGAAGTTTGCAATTTAGACAGTTCAGAGTGCAAAGCATGGTAGGAAGAACATTCATCAACATCAAGACTCTTAGCATTCATAAGTTCTAATATCAAATTATCGACTTGTGACTCTAGGTCCTTATTCCTAGCCATGGTGAACTCTAAAACCTTATCCTGACTAAGCAGTTGCTCAAAGATGGTATCGCATCTAGCAGAAAGAACATCATAGGATGGAGGTACCTCATCGTTGTCATCGGCATCGACGGAGTCGGCCATGAAGCACATGTCGGTGAAGTCCTTGGCCTTCCATTTCTTCTTGTGTTGAGAGAGCTCCTCCTACTTATCCTCCTCGCTCCCAGAGTCCACATCGCTCATGGATTGCTCTCCAAAAGTGGCAAGGACCCGGTGCGCGGCCTTCATGAGCTTGGTAGCGTCATACTTGGGCTTGTTCTCTTGAGGCTTCTTCCAGGTAGCCTTCTCATCCTTGTGGTTACTCTTCCCTTTTAGCTTGGGGCAATTCATCCAGATATGATAAAGCTCTCCACACTCATAGCATGTCGTAGGGCCACCTCTCTTCTTGTTTCTCACATTATTATAGGCTCGTGTGACTTTCTTGGCTAAAAGAGCTAAATCAGCCACAGGAATACTCTCAAGCTCCTCTTTGTGGATTGCAGATAAACAAGCGAGAGAAAATCCAGAAGAAGACTGAGAAGAACCATCAGAAGTTCTTTTAAGAGGATAAGCCACCAAAGCCATGTTTCTCCTTTTTAGGAAGATTACCTCTCTTGATCTCATGAGTCTTGAGCTTGCTATAGAGCAGCTCCAAAGACAGACTAGAGAGATCGACGTTCTCCTCAATGGCACTAGCCTTCATCTCCCACTCCCTGGTGTTGATTGCAGCCAAGAGGTGGGTGGCATTCTCAGATTGAGAGTACTCAATGTCTACAACTCTTATCTGATTAATCACCTTGTTAAAGCGAGTAAATGCGTCATTGATGCTCTCGCTAGGACGCATCTCGAACTTGTTATACTCTCGCTTGTAGACCATCTGGCGCACTTGCTTGATTTGGGACGATCCCTCATGGTAGGTTTCGAGGGTGTGCCAAATCTCGTGTGTGGTCTCAAGGTTGCAAATCCTATCGTACTCCTGTCTACCAAGCCCAGCATATACGAGATTCTTTGCCTTATGGTTGTTTGCCAAGAGGGCTGCTGAAGCCGGCGAAGCAACCTCGGGCAAAATGAGCGGAGCTCGAACAACCTCCCATATAGCTTGTCCTTCGCTCTGAAGGAAGACTCACATACGATTCTTCCAATAGGCATAGTCGAGCCCATCAAAGTTATGCCGCTTGGTGGAGTACTTATCCATTGCCAAGTTCAGTGACCGGTTAAGATCAAGATTGAACTAACCGGGCTCTGATACCAATTGTTGGACCAAAAAGGTGATTAGAGGAGGGTGAATAGGAGCACGATCACTTTTTCACCTTGATCGAATTCAATATCAATTTCACTCCAGTAGCTATGGAAGCTATGAAGATCAATATACAAACACAGCGGAAGGCTTGTATTGAATCCATTCAAAACCCCGAAGCAAAAGACCTATAACACAAAAGCTCAAACCCTAATTGAGTTGCGCGGTCCGACCGACGTGCAATCTATGGACTGATCGCTCTGGGCAATCTGACCAGAGGCTATACTGCGGTCTAACCGGAGGGCGGTTTGACCGGCGGCAACAGAGTGGTCTGACCGGCAGTACGATGAATAGAGAAAATAGCCCAAAAACCAAAATACAAATCGGTTTATCTTTTGATTCATGACTCCAAACCTTACCAAACTTGAGACACACCTTTTCTAGGATATCAGGAACCTATTTCAATCAAGGATCGTGAAGATCCATGCCAAAGTTTGTACCTTTTTCCGTTTGAATGAAGTTGCTCCAAAACTGAGTCAAAACCTAAATATGATCTAAAGACTTGCTCATGGGTGATTGATGATCAAAATGATCCTAGATGTACTCCCATATGTCACAGCAAGCTAGATCAAGGCAAGAAATCAAGAGAAAACTCGCGGATCAAAGAAAGACCTAAAATCACGAAATAGAGAGCAAGAACACAAAGAAATTCATCTTGGGATATCTTTCCTTGGATTGATTTTCATATGATGTTGGTTTACAGCCACTCCATGAGGGAGGACAAAGACTCAACACATTAGCACGAAATGAAATCCCACTCTCTAGAACCCTAACCTCCCACTAATCTCTCCAAACCCTAAAAACACAACTAGGGTTTCCAAATTGAAGGGTTAAGAAGGTGCGGGCCAGCACCTCCTCTATTTATAGTGGAGGCTAGCTTCTAGAAGAGTAAACCCTAATGGGCAGCCGTTAAGCCCACACACAAACGGGTTTCACTTACGCACGTATTTTAAAGCGTCATCTTCATCTCCTCTGCACCTAAAACGCTTCTCCTTGCGCCGTCTTGCGCCGCGGGTTAGCAAAAGGTCACCAAGGCGGTATTTAGGTGAAATTACTAAAATACCCCTTCTCGATCCGTTTCCAAAGATCGAGTCCAATCTTCATGAAGAACTTCCATGCTTCGCTACGTGTAGGTTGCTCTATGGCTCTCTTCATGTCGGCAAGTCTCTCCCATCCGGCTCCCACCGAAACCACCATGGCACTTGCACCAACCCCCGCGCCGGTTGATCCAACCCGTCGTACCGAACTGCCTGTTCGGTCTTCCTTGTCCATTCTGCACCATGCTTGAATCCATTAACCTCACCTGGTATCCTCGATCGTTCTGGACCTCAGCTCTCCAAGTCAAGTCCCGATCATCCTCGCCGTTAACCGTCCTTGACCTCCAATCAACTTGCACAACAATAGACAAAGAAATCGATTCTGGGAACAAGTTCTTCGCAACATGACCCACGTTAGTCAAAACATGCATGATGCAACACATATGCACTGAAACCCATGAACTTGACCTAACGAAGAACTCATCGCTACAAGATTGGCCGATGAACAGGTGACCCCAGTCAGACCGCCACACAATGGCCGGTCTGACCGCCCCTGGCCGGTCTGACCATCTGATTCTGGCCAGTATGACCGCCTGAGATCTAACAGACTTTTGACTTCACCGAAAACGCGTGATTCGACAAACCTTCAACGACATTGCCAATTGTATCATCATCCTAAGATCATGAGCATATCCCCATGATATCCACAATCTCCCCCTTGATGAACATATTGGCAATTTCCCAAAAATGCAACAGGTGAAAGAGCAATATCGGCTTCATCATCATCTTCCTCTACAAAAATGCTCTCCGTTGCCTGTATATCACCTGAAATGTCTAATCTAGCTCTATGGCTAGTCTCATCAAAAGTGACATTGGATGTCTTCTGGACAATGTTAGTCTCAACATTAAAACCTGAAAACCCCTCGAATGACCAGGATAACCCAGAAATAAACCATTAGAAGTCCTTGACTCATCTTAACTACTATAATTCGAGTTTACTCCCATCGTCCTACGTCTCCTACCCCCAACCGAATCGTCCCACCTCTCCCAGCCATCCGAAAATTTCGCGCATGACTTTGCTTCCTCGCGTTTTTCTTAACCACCACCACCTCTCCTCCCTCTTATCTATCTTCCTTCACAGCCGATTCCGGCTACCGGTGCCGCGAGCCGGCCACGACCACGACCACGCTCCTCCGCCTCGGCCCATCCTCCTGCCGACGGCGGCGCCCACATGACCGTGGCCCTCCTCCCGTCGCCCGGCTCCGGGACGCGCCCACGCCCCTCCCATTCCCCTATTCCTCCTTGCCCGTCTGGCTCCTCCCCTGGTCTCTACTTCCTCCCCTTCCTTTCTCTCTTCACCTCCTCCCATTCCCGTATTCCTCCTTGCCCGTCCGGCTCCTCCCCCGGTCTCCGCTTCCCCCGTTCGCTGCGCGCCAAATCGCTTGCCGCCTCCACCACTCTCTCCTTTCCCTTCTCGCCACGTGCTGCCAGCACGCCGCACCACGAACCTCATCCCCTCTCCGGTCCTAAGCTAGGGTTCCATCCACCACAGCGGCACCTGCCTGCCCTTCCCTCCGAATGATGGCGGCATCACTCGCCACCGTGCTCTCCTCGCCAGCGCCGGCAGGATCGTGGCCGCTGCATCCCAGGACGGTGGGGATACGCCCTCCTCCTCCTCCTCAGCTATTGCTGCGGCGCTGGTGCCCCACGGGCGTGTGCTGCGGTGGAGGTGCGAGGTCGTTCGGTAGGGTTTTTGGGGACAGGGAGGCCGAGGAACGTTCGTGGGGTGGTTCCGGGAGGCCTGGACCTACATCTGGGGCCACCGCGGGAGCACCTTCATCGTTGTCATCTTCGGGGAGGTCATCGCTGCTCCCCACCTCCATGGCATTCTGCAGGTACCGATCACTCTCGGGGATGCTGTGGTTCGCTTTTACGAAAATGAATTGGAAATGGATGATTAATACTGGGTTGTGGATTTGGATCGGTTATGCGATGTTTGTTCATTGATTTGATTATTTTGTTTGCACGAAGAAGGGATGTCTTTTTGCCGATTTACTCTGAATTCAGAGGAGGTGAGCTGTCTGGGAGAACAACCACTTTATGATATGGATCAATTTTTGGTCATTGAAAAAATGCAACTATCAGTTTTGTTGCTTAGCAAAGTGTATATGGTTTCATCCATAAATAAAATGCAAATTAGCTATTTTTGTCTATGCATTATGCTTTACATTGTCTTACTAGAGGTTAAAAAAATGGAACAGACAATTTTGATGCTTATCAAAGTGTACATGGTTTCGTCCAGAAATAAAATGCAGATTAGCTATTTTGTCTATGCATTATGCTTTACATTGTCTTCTTACTAGATTAGCATGGCATTTCAGGGAACAGATGATATATATTGCTGGAATGGCCTTTTTTTAAAGGTTATGTTGCCCAACCTGCACTACCATCCATATCTTCAGTGGACACTAGGGAAGGCTCATATAGTCAATAGGCAGCAATAGAGGTTCGAGAGAAGATAAAGGTATGTTCCTCCTAAATCTACCTGTTGCTTTGCTTAATCAGTTCCATGGACGTTGTTAGCCCATTTAGGTTCCAATATGGTAATGCATAGATTAAAAGCTAGATAGATTTCCTGCTATCTCTTAAGATGTTATCGTTCTTCAATAAATGGTAGTTGCTTGTGGTCTGTTTGGTGTGCAAATCAGGCAATGTTCTCTGCATAAGAAAAATACTGAAATATTTGAAGAAGGAGCTCAATACGTAGAAGCCTTGAATTACCTAAAGCACCCTGACAGCCTCCATTGCCCTCATGTGGTGCTTGGCAGGTTGCTGTTCTAATTCTATTTCACTACCATGTTCTTGTCCAGCAATTCACAGGGTTAACAGTAAAACAAGCAAAATTTGATTATTTTCACATGGTACAATTAATACTTGTTGGGTTATGAATGCAACTCAAAAGAGGTCCCTGTTGCACGAACCATTTCATAAAAAAATGGCATGTTTTGCTATGGTGCTGCTCGTGTTTAGTGTGCTGGCTGTCGGACAATAAACCTTGTATTGGAAGGTGCGGACTATTTTTTTCTACCATGGTCTAAATTTTTCGGAACAAACCTGTTTTGTCATGTATATCAACATTGGCCCACTTAATGGACGGGAGTTTTAACCCCTTTTCTTAAGTTGCTTTGTGCATACATACCCTCTCAAGCTTTTCGTACAACAGCTTTGCAAGTTTTGGATGGTCATTTGCTCAAATTTTGTCTTAATTTTTCCTTTTGAAACATACTGATGTAATCATGGGTCTGTCTGTGCACCTTGTTATCCTTCGAAGGGTCTTGAAATATGGACATCTTTTTTTTTTCCATGGATAATAGCTTTTACAAAGTACTGATGTCATCCCGGGTTTGTCTGTGCACCGACTTATCCTTCCAAGGATTGGTTACCTTCTATTTTTGTTGCAGCACACGAAGTTGGTAAGGTGTACTGTGGACGATGCGGGACATTGTTGATGTATCCTTTTGGGGCTCCTGCTACTAAGTGTTCCTTGTGTCTTTTCGTCACTGAAATTGGAGTAAGTGAACTATGACTTGTCACATAGGTGCTTAAGTCTACTCAATAGTAAGCTCCATTTATAAACTTTTCCGTGCCAGCTCGTCAAATAAACATGTCACCTTATCTGAATCCCAACATCCCAACTAGACCATGAAGGAGACCGAGCGTTAGCTCGGATGGTCGGCTTCGCGGCTGTGCGAGCAAGGCCACCGGGTTCGATCCATGTGGTCGTATTTTTGGCGTGTCTCACCAATATAAATTCCCTGGTGTGAATAGTACACGCACACATGTGTATTTTCAGTGGTCAAAACGTGTGTCTGTGCTTTGTGAGGTCTGCACAACCTTCGCTATAGATTATGCATGTGTTAAGGACATATGAGTGTTTGTGGACATGCGTGTGGTATATATGCATCCGACGTGTACTTAAAAAAATAGACTATGAGGCTTTCTCTTCCGTCCACGTCTTAGAAAATCACGTTGTGCACTGTGATAGATCTGGAGCACTAGAAGCACTACTACAGAACAGACATTTGGTCGAACTGCCAAATGGGCAATAGTCTCGGAGAAAATTGCGTCTGGGACCAAAAAGATCTTTAGTCCCGGTTGGTAACACCAACCGGGACTAAAAGTCCCCTGCCCAACGGCTCTGGTGGCAGGCTTTTGCGAGAGGACATTTAGTCGGTTGGTGTTACCAACCGACTAAATGTCAACTTTAGTCCGGTTGGTACTACAATCCGGGACTAAATCTTTAGTCCCGGATTGTAGTACCAACCTGGACTAAGGTTAGATTTAGTCCCGGTTGGTAACACCAACCGGGACTAAATGTCCCTTCTATTTAAACTCCTGTTTGGCGTTAAATCACAGAGGAGGGAACGCCGCTGCCGCCGACGACACGCCATTGTCATTGTCACCACCGCCGAGCTGTTCATTCACTCAACCGTATTCACCGGCGTGTTCATGTAAGCTCCTGATGCTAACCCTGCCGTCCATTATGAAAAATATGAAATGTGAAATTTGAATAATTTTTATATGTTATAAAATTGCCAATTAATTCATAAATGGAACTTTCATGATTTTTGTAGGCCACAATAAATTTCCAAAAATCATGAAATTTGTTTTTCCACTAAGTTACACTGTGAACAGTCCATATAAAAATTTTAAGACTATTTGGACAAAGTTGAATTTATACCTATTTTATGCTTATTTATTTAATTATTATTCCATGAATTTTGTAGGCTAAATTAATGATCCAAAAATTCTGAAACTTGTTTTGCCATCTAATTAGGCTATGAACTATCTGTACAAAAATTTTGGGATCAATCTGAAGACTTTTATTTTTCACCTTATTTAATAATTATTTAAATAAATGAAAAATGACTTTTACATGTGTTAGTTAGGTTAAGCTTTGAGGGTGTTTGATGAGATAAGTCTTATCTTATCAGATCCAACCTCTTGGGTAAAAATAATAAATATTAATTTTGTTTTAATAAATAAGTTTAATATTTAATTATTAAGTAATTAGTTAATCTCTTAATTAGCTTAATCACTTAGTTATTGTTTGCCTTTTGGATTGATTGTTGACCTAGGGTCATTCACCCTTAATGACTTTGGGCAATTTAGTTAATTATTAATTATCATTTAACTTGATGTCCCTTCTCCTTAAGCTTACTGTTTGGCGTTAAATCACACAGAGTCGTGAACGCCGTCGTCATGCCGGGACACTCATACTACGGGCAAGGCGAAGCTCCTAGTGCATTTGTCAAATAGTACTGATTCTTTGAAAATTCAAAATAAATTCATCTTAATTTCAAAAATTCTAAAAATTTTGGGTAGCCTCTCTATCATGTGTACTATCCGGGAAAAATTTGAAACTTGAAATTTAATTATGTGATATGTCATATAATGCAGACGATGACACACCATTGGATGTACAATGCCGATCGCCGCCCAAAGAGTTCATTGATGGCGTGCATTATTTCTTAAGAGTGGCCGAGGCAAACAAGCGGGATGGTTTCATGTCTTTGTCCATGTGCCTGTGTAAGAATTTGAAGGAATATTCGGCTCAAGGAGTCTTCACTCACACTTGTTGAAGTCGGGTTTCATGCCAAACTATATTTGTTGGACCAAGCACGGAGAAACCAGGTTATAATGGAAGAAGGTGAAGAAGAACAATTGGACCCTAACGACATTATTGCTCAATACGGTGACTTCGATGATACTGCAATGGGCGAAGCTGAAGAAGAGGCAGAGGCAGAAGACACACTCGCTGAAGATGATGCTCTTGGTGATGTCATTCGTGATGCACAAAGAGATTGCGAAAGTGAAAAGGAGAAGGCTAAGTTTGACCGCATGCTAGAGGATCACAAGAAATTACTATACCCGTCCCGCCAAGATGGGCAAAAAAGTTGGGTACAACATCGAGTTGCTACAATGGAAGGCATGAATGGTGTATCCGACAAGGCATTTGGGCAATTATCAAGATCCAAAAAGATGCTTCGAAGCCTAACGAATTGCCCGCCACTACGCTGAAGCAAAACAGGTCGTCTGCCCTTTGGGATTAGAAATCCAGAAGATACATGCATGTCCTAATGACTGCATCCTGTATCGTGGCAAGGACTACGAGAATTTGGATGAATGCCCCGTATGCAAAGCGTCGCGGTATAAGATCAGGCGAGATGACCCTGGCGATGTTGAGGGCGAAGAACGCCCCAGAAGAAAATCCTGCCAAGGTTATGTGGTATGCTCCTATAATACCACGCTCAAACGTCTGCTCATAAACAAGGACCATGCAAAGTTGTCGCGATGGCACAAAGAAGACCGTAAGGTAGACAACATGTTGAGACACCTGCCGATGGGTCCCAAAGGAGAGCAATAGACAGAGAATTCCTGAGTTTGCAGATGACGCAAGAAACCTAAGGTTCGCTTTGGCACGGATGGTATGAATCCTTTTGGGGACCGAGCACTAGTCATAGCACTTGGCTCTGTTACTCTATGTATCTACAACCTTCCTCCATGGTTATGCATGAAGCGGAAGTTCATTATGATGCCGGTGCTCATCCAAGGCCCGAGGCAACCCGGCAACGACATCGATGTCTACCGAGGCCATTAGTTGAGGAACTCCTGCTTTTATGGAGCAAACCAGTGTACGTGTGTGGGATGAGTACAATCAGAACACTTCGACCTGCGAGCATTGTTGTTCGTAATAATCAATGATTGGCCCGCTCTAAGTAATCTTTCAGACGGACAAACAAGGGATACAATGCATGCACACAATGTTTTGATGACATTGACAAGATATATTTGAAAAATGTCGAAAGGTCGTGTACCTTGGCCATCGTCGTTTTCTTCCTATGAATCACCAACTAAGAAAGAAAGGCAAGCATTTTAACGGTAAGGCGTAACACGAACCAAGCCTCGCAACCGAATCGGGAGGATGTACTTGATATGGTCAAGGATGTGCAAGTAGTCTTTGGAAAGGGACAAGGCAAATAACCTGTTCGAAGATGCTAAGGGACACGCACCCATGTGGAAGAAGAAGTCCATATTTTGGGAGCTACCCTATTGGCAAGTCCTAGAGGTCCGCAACACGATCGACGTGATGCACCTGACAAAGAATCTTTGTGTGAACCTGCTAGGATTCATGGATGTGTATGGAAAGTCTAAGGATTCACTCGAAGCACGACAGACTTGCGGCAAGATGAAAGAACGAGACAACCTGCATCCAGAGAAGACAGACGATGGACGCCATTACTTAAGACCTGCTAGCTTCACTCTTAGCAAAGAAGAGAAGGAAAGCATGTTTGAATGCCTAAACAGCATCAAGGTCCCATCTGGATTCTCCTCCAATATAAAGCGTATAATAAATGTGCCAGAGAAGAAATTCCTACACTTAAAGTCCCATGACTGCCACGTGCTTATGACGCAATTGCTTCCGGTTGCTTTAAGAGGAATTCTACCTCCACATGTACGTCTGGCCACCGTGAAGCTATGTGCATTCCTCAATGCAATTTCTCAGAAGGCAATCAATCCAATGGAACTAGCTACTCTCTGAGAATGATGTGGTTCAATGTCTTGTCACTTTGAGTTGGTGTTCCTCCATCCTTCTTTAATATCATGACACACCTCCTAGTTCACCGGTCAAGGAGATTAATATTCTCGGTCTGTGTTCCTACACAACATGTTCCCTTTGAGAGGTTCATGGAGTCTCAAGAAATATGTTCACCGGCGTTTCGGCGAAGGAAGCATCGCCAAGGGCTACGGGACGAGAGGAGGTCATTGAGTTCTGTGTTGACTTCATTCCGGCCTTGACCCGATTGGTGTTCTGAATCGCGACACGAGGGGAGACTTAGTGGAAAGGAACACTAGGGAAGAAAACATATATCGATGCACGGGGACGATTATTTCAATAAAGCGCACTACAGCTTCTTCAAAACTCCTCCGTGGTGGAGCCGTATGTCGAGGTACACAAGGAGTTCCTACGATCCCGTTTCGAGGAAGAATGAAGCTTGGATTAGGCGTCATCACATGGAAACTTTCAGCGGTTGGTTGCGAAAAGAATGTCGTGGTGATGACAATATTGATGAGCAATCAGATTTGTTGGCTAGGCAACCATCGTGGCACATCCTCACGCATAAAGGGTACGAGATAAATGGAAATACATTTTACATCGTAGCCCAAGATAAAAGGAGCACGAACCAAAAGCAGTGGTGTCCGCAGAGATGCCATGCACCCAAATGGAAAGAGGCAAACATATTATGGCCGATAGAGGAGATTTGGGAACTAGACTACGACCTAATTTTAAAGTCACTTTGTTCCAAAGTGCCAATGGGTGAAGATGACCGGAAGCGGGTAACAATCGACAAGGAGTATGGAATGACAACGGTGGACCTCAACAATATTGGGTACAAAGACGAACCATTCGTCCTTCTGCTGATGTGAATCGGTGTTCTATGTGAAAGACATGTCTACAAAACCCAAGAGAGGGAAAAACGACGACAAATCAACCAATGAGCTAAAACGCCACATAGTTCTTTTCAGGGAAAAGAAACATCGTGGGAATTGAGGACAAGTCGACAAGTCAAGATTATGAAAGGGATGACCGAATCCCGCCCTTCAAGCAGACCAAAGACCCAAGCATCCCGCTAAATGCCGAGGACACTCCATGGTTACGGCATGATCATAACCAAGGGTCATACGTCAAGAAGAAGTTCACCATCGTGCCCGCTTGATATATAGTGATGTTTAATAAATAGTGTGTATTAGAGATTTTATGTAATAATTGTAACTTCAGATGTTTCTATCATATTTTTCTTGTTTTTATCGTTTCAAATGAAATTCCTATTCGATAAAGGACACATGTACCTCTGTGAAGCATGTCTTCTCCACCGTGTAAAAATGACTTGAAATTTTTTAGCAAGTATTTATGCCTTCAAATGAAATTCCCGGCTTGTGGTTTGAGCCCTTCATTTTGTTTATAGTTGGCTCTTCACTTCCTAGCTTGTGGTCACTATAAAAGTCGTTTGAAATGTCAATAAGATAAAAGGAAATGCAACTATTATTTTTAAAAAATTTATGCCTAGTATTTAATTTACTATGCATTTAACAAGAATTAGCATATTTATACAAATAAACTTAATACAAAACCCAAAGCTGTGAAAACTGGCGGGAATCGAATAGTGGGGACCTTTAGTCCCTCCTCAGACACACGTCAAGACTAAAGGTCACACACCGGGACTAAAGGTTCTCTCGAAAATATGTCCCAGCATAAAACCTTTAGTCTGGCCGTGGCACCACCGGGACTAAAGGTCCAGCCTTTAGTCCGGTCCAGTATCACTTGGGACTAAAGGTCACACACCCCGGGACTAAAGGTTCTCTCGAAAATATGCCCCGGGCAAAACCTTTAGTCCCGGTCGTGGAACCACCGGGACTAAGGTCCAGCCTTTAGTCGGTCCAGATACCACCCGGGACTAAAGGTCTTCGTCCGGTTGGTATCTTGCCGAGACTAAAGGTCCCTCAAGATTAAGCAACAAATGGCTTCTTCCCTTCTTCCACCCCTTCCGTCTCCTCGCCGTCTCCTCGCAAGGCTTAATTCGCTCGGCTCCGGCCCGTCGCGCCCGGCCTCCTCCTTCCTCCCGTGGCGCCGCCACACCCCGCCACCACCTCCGCTCCGGCTCCTCCCTCCTCCCTCCGCCGCTCCAGCTCGCCCGGCTCCTCCCTCCTTCAGGCCGGATCCGGCCGCCCGGCTCACGAAGAAGACGGCTCGCCACCAGTGCCCGAGCCGACTCCTCCACGCCGGTGAGCTCCTCCGTCTCTTGTCGCATTTGCGGGGAGCGAAAAGGAGATCGAGAGAGAAAATATCTGGGTTCACAGAGGAGGCAAACGAGATTAGCTAGCCGCTCATCGTTGTCGGTGCCTCGGTGGCAATGTGGTATAGACGGCGACACAAAGACTAACTAACCCGTGGCAAGAGCCCTCTTTTTGTGACCGGCCATCGAGCCGAGAAATCATTTTTGCAGGAGCTGGCGAATTGAATGTATATGTTGTTTTTCTTTTGTCGATGCATGTCACGAACCGCACGCCACTTGATGCTATAAATGTTTATCGATGATTGTGATTTGTGAACTTGTGATGATGATTTGTGATATGGACACTGCATGGATGTTCATGGCATCTATAATCATTTATTTTTGGGTTTAGTTCAAAGAACACTTGCTCTCATGAATTGCCATGCATGTGTTTGGTTGAATAAGGCATGTTTGGGTGGTCAATGATTGTTCTTTACATTCGCTTCAAAATTTCATGAAATTTTAAGATGTTCACCATGTTTATCGCTAACGAGCCTAACGAGCCTAACGAGTCGAGTTCGAGTTTTTAACGAGCCGAGCCGAGCCTGGGTTTTTGCTCGTTATCTTAACGAGCCGAGCCGAGCCGAGCTCGTTTTCTTAACGAGCCTTAACAAGTCGAGCCGAGCCGAGCCGAGTCAGCTCGTTATCCACCCCTACCGATCACGAACCGTTCTAACGTCCTACACATATATTTGCAGAAATGGCCGACCCGAATGACAACATGGATGATGCCATGATGGATATTATCAACAATAACGCCTTACAAGGTGCCCAATTCGAAGGTGATGACAACAATCAAGAAGTAGATGACGGGAGTCAAGATTTTGCCGATTATGAAGATGAGCAAGACAATGTCAAGCGAGGTCTATCTACAATCTCTTATGTATACATGAAATTCAGAATAATTTCATTTGTCGATAAATATATTTATTTAAATCTTTGTGTTTCTACATTCAGTAGCCCTCCGGATCGACGACAACAACGGGAAGAGTAGAAATGTACGAGGTCCAAGAAGCCGTTGGAGGGTCGGTTCATTCTCTCGAATTCGAGGAGGATACAGCAAAGTACTTGGACCACATGCACGTAAATTTGTCACCATTGTGGGTACCTTGTAAGGGACAGATCCCGATCAATGCTCGTGAATGGAAGCAAAAGAAAGTTGCTCCTCATATTAGTTTTGTCTCGATCGTGACAAGGCACTAGTTTGGCAAGATGTCCTTCAACATTTCGCTCGTCTGTAAGATGAAGCTTTGAAGGAGAGAGTTAGGAAGCTGGGCTATGAAGAAGATGGCCACACAATTCCGGTGTTGTAAGAAGAAATTGTACAACACATTTATCAAGAAGAACACGACGCCAGATTTCAACACTAAGGCCTACGTCAAGTTGAGGCCGTTTTGGGATGAGTTTGTGCAGTTCAAGACATCGGAAGAGGGTGAGGCACGGTGAGAAGGAACCAACAGAATGCCCGACAAAAGCAATACCACCATCACTTGGGATCGGTGGCTACTGAGTGCCATTCCTAAGTGGGAAAGAATGGAACGGAGATTCTTGCCAAGGGATCGAACGAGAATCAATCAAGCGCTTTGGCGCACCAAGTATTGGTTTTTCGGTCATGGGGAAGCTCGACCTAGAGACCGGAAAGATAGTGTATGGCGAAAACTCCAAAGAGCAGCAAAAAGATTTGCTTATGCTCGAGGCTTGGTGAGAGTGGCAGTGGCACCGAACAGAGATAAGGATGAGTGACATACATACGGAGAGTATCTTGAACACGGTGGGCGAACAAGAGGCTATGGGGAGGTGTCGTGGGAGCATGCCTTCCCTAAAGACAAAGCCACCTATAGAAGCCGCCAGAGAAAGAAGTACGAGGAGGCAGAGCGGATGCGCAGGATGGAGGAAATGGTTCTTGAGTCACAGGAAGTGGCTCGTGAAGTAGTAGAGCGAGAAAAAGCACTTGAAGCCAAAATGAATGAGGAAATCAAAAGGCAAGTGCGAGATAGCAAGAAGTTCCATCCAAAGGCAAAGCGCATCGAGCCGGAGTCAACATCAGCCCCCTAATCGGTTGAAAAGCGATATGCTTCCACGGAGGTGCTAGTGATTCAAGATGACGCAGGTGCGCTTCCCGTGGATGACATCACCGATCCTCTCACGACATGTGAGTGCACATTCGAGGGAATGCCACACCATGGTGGCTATCGGTGTTGTATCTCAGACGACCCTACGAAGACACCAAGATGCCATGGGGCATTAATACCTCCCTGGATATGCTAGCGCCCTCGGTGGATAGAGTTGTGAAAGGTAATAGCAATGTGCCTCTTGACATTGAAGGAGGTGATGGGAGAAGACTTTAGGAGAAGCGGAGAAGACATTCATATGTTGGCGCAAGCGCTATATCATTATTCCTAGGGCGTCACCTCCTCCTCCTCAACAACCTAACCCTAGGTGCGGATGAAAGTGAACGAAACATTTTTTCACTAATTATGTATTGGCTTAAATAACGGTTTACTCATACCACGTTGTTTTCACAGCAGAACCTCCCCCAACCTAAGTCCAATTATCCATTCACCACCAGTCACAGTGTTGCGGGCGATGACAATGAAGTGGAAGACACGGCCGCATCCCCACCGCCCCATCGCTTCCTGGCGGGCTCCAACGCCGACACCGCCGCCCATCGCCTCCACGGCGGCTCCAACGCCGCCATCGCCCCATCGCTTCCACGGCGGCTCCAACGCCGCCACCGCCGCTCCATCGCCTCCCAGCGGGCTCCAACGCCGACATCGCCGCTCCATCGCTTCCACGGCGGCTCCAACGCCGACACCGCCGCTCCATCGCTTCCACGGCGGCTCCAACGCCGCCATCGCCCCATCGCCAAAGAAGAGGCGCACCCACAACGCAGGCGTCGGCCCCACCGCCAAGAAGAAAGCCTCAGGAGAACACCAGCTATTTCTAAGACGCATTTAAACTTTCCTATGAGAAGATCGCTGAGGAAATAGATGCTTTGAAAACAGATGTGGGCGGTTTCTTGCGAAAGTCAAGGCTAAAAGTGAAGCGGCGAAACCACGAGAAGCTTCTTCAGACGCCCGAAGTTCTAAGGCAAAGGGTGGACGCCACCGTAAAAAGTTACGCCATGCTCGTAAGGATTCGCCACTATCGGACTATGACCGCACTCTCACCAAGTCAATTGAGGAGGCGAAGAAGAAAGAGAAGAGAGCACGGAAGGGTGTTGCACAGCTGGGAACAATCACAACAATTAGTGCCCCGCTAGTTATTGGGAATGAATATGGTTCAAACACTAACGTGCTAGAACAGATATCCGAAATGTGCATTTGGATCAACTTGATGAATTTTTCATGAAATCGGTCTAAGCATTTCCCAAATGCTCATGAGCACACATCAAAAGTGCTCCGAAGTTGATCATTGGAAGAAGGAATATGTATATGGCAAGAGTCTATACAACCCCGAGAAGCTCATGGAACTTAGACGCATAAATGTACTTGTTAAACAAGTGGTACATGGCGCGTGTCGCAAAAGCGGATGACTATATTTGCGTCAAAATTAGAAACCATCATTACTTCCGTGGCGATGACATTATAATGGTTCAGTTTAATGAGTTACACCGGCTATGCCACATGAACGCTCTAGACAAATCTCTCATCACCGCTTTTGTGCAGACGTGATTCTTTCTTTTAATAATCTCACTCTAGCATATGTATATGTATAAGTAATTATCCTCACACTAGCTAGCATGTCTATACATATGCAGAGACATGATGAGAGACCTCACACGAGAAAGGACAAGAACATTGGTTTCAGTTGATCCATATATCGTATTCAAGGACCCAAACACTCCCTACGATCAATGGAGACCTCAAACGGAGAGGAATTTCCGGAGGTTCTTGATCAACCAAAAGAACAAAAGATTTATACTCTTCCCTACAACTTTGGGTGAGTGTTGTTATCGTGTGCACATTTTACTTTACTTACTCAATCCAACATAAAGATATATATGTTGACTCTATAAACAAATGCACTTTTCATCGATAATCGATTGTCTTCGATCTCTCCGACGGTCATTTGCTAATCTATGACTCGTTGAGAAAACCGCAGGAAGATTACCAAGATATGATAGACATTATCCAGGGGTAACTTCGATCTTTAAATATTTATTCCTGCTCTTTAACTCTGCAATAGTTAATTAACGATCCAATTATTGGGCATGGTTTGGGCTTGGTTCGTTCAGCTACACCGTCCGGATCTGAAAGCGCCACTTCCTGATCCACACCGACTGGATGTAAGTTGTACTAGCTCCCCGCATCTTTACCTTATCATGCTTCAGCTCACGCGCGGGATGACGAGAGTAATCTTTTTATATCGTACAGTGGGTTCTACGGCAGCCACCAGGCAACAATTTGTGTGGATACTACGCTTGCGAGTTCCTCATGGTGTATGCAAAAGAACCCATCTACAGATGCGTAAAATACGTAATAAGTATATATAATAAATCCATTTTATTTATTTGTTGCTATTAAATAAATCTTATGTATATTAATACTTCTTTCGCTTAATGCAAATTGAAGGAGATATGGTTGAAGGAACAGTGTTGGATATGGACCGCCTCAAAGGAATTCAAGAGACAATCGCAGATTTCTTAATGAGCATGTCCTCAAGCCCGCACCGAAGTTCTACTTTAACCCAGATGAACAATTGAAGCCAAACCAGATTTAACATTTGTATGACATTTAAGTGGAGGACAACATTTGTGTTGTAAATACCAAGGATGCATGAATAATGTTGTAAATTTTATGTGCATATATATATATATATATATATATATATATATATATATTATACATATATATAGCTCCATAATATATATAGTTTCATACTTTATTTGTGTGTAATAATGTTCCAAACTAAATTATATGTGGGCGTATACATATATTAGCAAATAAGAATACGCATTTGAAAACCTAATGTAATTGTAAAACCAAAATCAATAATGAATTGAAATGGAAACAAAAAAAAAAAAACACCTTTAGTCCCGGTTGGTAATACCAACCGGGATTAAAAGGGCCAGCCCCGTGGCCCAGCCCAGCGGACCTTTTAGTCCCGGTTGGTATTACCAACCGACTAAAGTCGTTTTTAGTCCCGGCCCGGGACCGGGACTAAAGGTGAGACATTTAGTCCCGATTTCCTAGTCCCGGCTCTATAACCGGGACTAGAGGCCTTTTAGGCCCGGGACCAAAGGTCTGTTCTGTAGTAGTGAAGCTGTCTGTGCCTGTGCCTCCACTTTGATAGTTTCAGCTTTCACTGTCTGCAATCCTTATTGTTTTCATGCTTTCCTACCTGTAGGAGTACAAGTGTACAACAGTGGACTGTCAACATGTTGATCTCTTTCAATTCATTTGTTCCAGGAGCGCATCGTTCGTCCTCGGATATCAATTGAGCAGGTTCGTCCTCGGATATCAATCGTGTAGGTTGTGTTGCCTCACCGACCAGAGCTGATCAATTTTGGTCCTGTATACCTGGCCAATTCCTGTTATCAAGAAGCTTCAAACGCCGCCGTGAATAACTCACTAGATTGATATCCGAACATGGTAAGAAGCAATAGAAAAGGATTAGTGTTACCACAGGCAATTTTCTAACCAACTAATGAATGCATAGCCATGCCCTTGACTTCTTATTGTCAAATGATGCATCAAAGTATTCGTGCATGGTCCCTATCTCAAGCAGCATGCGATTGGTCTCGAGATCGATCAAAATATGAGCTTCAGTGTCTTGCCTGATGGTGGTGGAAACATAACAAGGATCCTCTGTTGCTTATCTGCATTGCATTCTCTTCTCTTCCCCCTATTATTGTTTGCCTTCACGGTTTTTTATGACACTGTACTTTCTGTTGTAACAATGCAAGTACTGCTGTAACTCCATACATGGGCCATCTCAACATCTGACACTATGCTTCTGTTCAAAATCAGAGATAAAAAACTGACAGATGTGATCACCAGGGGCAAGGAGCATACTGCATACCTTCAGATATTATGTACTGTAATAGACAGGTGACAAAAACTTTACTCAGAAGTTTTTGCAGGCTGTTAATGTCTCCCAAGTTATTTAAAAAAACAGAATGTGAAATCTGCAACCCAATCTTTCTTCAACAGTGAGTAATGCAAAATTCCCTGTTTATTTATTTCAATTCAAGAGTGTTTGCAGCTGTACAAGAGAATCATATTTTTGACCTCAATATTATATATCATTTTCTTGCCACCAAAAAAAATGCAGAACTCTATCTCATTTTACTTTGTTCTAATGCAGAGCTCTATCTCATTTTGCTATTATTAGATGCATATGTTAGCACTTCTTGACCACAGTTGCTGCTTTTAGTTCCATTTCCTTCTCCTACCATCGCTATGGTCCTTATCCGATAGATTGGTATGAGTTATCTTCTACTTTATGCACTATGTTTATTCGTTCATATATCAACTTCTAAAACAGGCGCCCCTCAGACATCTATTGCACTATTGTGCTCTATAGCATAATATGGTTTCAATAGTTGGTGTATGTATGTTTGTTCTTTTACCTTCCCAGCTCCTAATGTTGTTTCTTCTAGCAAATTGGTGTTATGTTAACATGTTTCTTTTAGTCCAGCAGATGAGCCACTAGCTGGATTTGATTATCAATACAGCCGCAAGGAAGTACTCCCTCTGGAGCTTTTAACCTGTAAGGTTAGTTTTCACTGCTATTCACAGATTATATTAGCTAAAAATTATCAATAAAGGAACTTCTATTCACATAAATGTATTGCCCTTGTTGAAGCATTTTATAATTTTCTAAGTACTGCAAGCGGTATGTTGATTAAGTTGTGATTGATTTGTTAGTTTAAAATTGATTCTTCTGTGACGGCTAATGTTGATCAGTTGGGTTTTGACGTTACCACATCGGTCTATAGGCTCCTATCAAGTAGCTGTCATGTCTCGTGGTGGTGCTGCAATCACTTATTCATTGCGTTTTGTTGATTTAGTATGTTTTGTTCACACGAGTTGGTGGTGACCCGGGTTGTGATGGGCCGATCAATAAATTAAACCATAAGTTTTTACCTCATGCTTCAAGTGATACTCTAATTCACTACATGGCTAAGAATAGAAAAAATGGCAGCATAGTAATGAACCAATAAATATTTTGAAGTGAACAATTTTTTCTACTTTTGTGGCAGTTTTTTTTAATAAATGGAGTTCAAGATTTTCCATAGAATTACAGATGAATTAGGAGGTAAAACCACTGTAATAAATTTGTCCATTAATTTGGTTTACTTTCAGATTCAGTTATGTGCATTTTCAAGCATTCGAGGTCCCTGAATTGGTTCTCAACAGCTCAGGGGTAACTCCTACTAGAAGATAACCCGCGCCAAATGGCGCGGGCGATTAGTAAAAGTAGTTCTGGGGAGGTCCTTGGGGAGGTCTGTGAGGAGGTCGTGAGGAGGTCCTAGAGGAGGTCCTTGGGGAGGTCCTTGAGGAGGTCCTGGGGAGGTCCTTGTGAAGGTCTTGGGGACGTCCTGGAGGAGGTCCTTGGGGAGGTCCTGAGGAGGTCCTAGAGGAGGTACTTGGGGAGGTCCTTGAGGAGCGTGGGGAGGTCCTTGGGGATGTCCTTGAGCAGGTCCTTGAGGAGGTCGTGAGGAGGTGTGAGGAGGTCCTAGAGGAGGTCCTTGGGGAGGTCTGTGAGGAGGTGATGGGGAGGTCCTTGAGGAGGTTTGTGAGGAGGTCCTTGGGGAGGTGCTGAGGAGGTCTTGGGGAGGTCCTCTAGGAGGTCTTGGAGGAGGTCCTTAGGGAGGTCCTGGAGGAGCTTAAGCAGGTCCTTTGGGACGTACATCAGGAGGTCCTGAGGAGGCCCATGCGGAGGTCTGTGAGGAGGTCCTAGGGAGGTCCTTGAGCAGGTCCTTTGGAGGTCATTGAGGAGGTCCTGCGGGTCCTTGGGGAGGTCCTGAGGAGGTCCTTGGGGAGGTCCCAGAGGAGGTACTTGGGGAGGTCCTAGAGGAGGTTCTTGGGGAGGTCCTTGAACAGGTCCTTTGGGAGGTCCTTGCTGAGGTCTTAAGGAGGTCCTGGAGGAGGTCCTTTGGGAGTCCTGGGGAGGTCCTTGGGGAGGTCTTGAGGAGGTCCTTGGGGAGGTCTGTGAGGAGGTCCTGGGGAGGTCCTTGAACAGGTTTTTTGGGAGGTCCTTGAGGAGGTCCGGAGGTCCTGAGGAGGTCTTAGAGGAGGTCCCTGGGGAGGTCCTGAGGAGGCCTGGAGGAGGTCCTTGGGGAGGTCGTTGAGCAGATCCTTTGGGAGGTCCATGCGGAGGTTTGTGAGGAGGTCCTCGAGGAGGTCTTTGGGGAGGTCCTTGAGGAGCTTGGGGAGGTCCTGGAGGAGGTCCTCGGGGATGTCCTTGAGTAGGTCCTTTGGGAGGTCCTTGAGGAGGTCGTGAGGAGGTCCTGGAGGAGGCCCTTGGGGAGGTCTCAGAGGCCCTTGGGGAGGTCTCAGAGGTCCTGGGGAGGTCCCGGAGGAGGTCCTGGGAAGGTCCTTGAGGAGGTTCTGGGGAGGTCCTTGAGCAGGTGTTTTGGGAGGTCCTTGAGGAGGTCCTTGGGGAGGTCTGTGAGGAGGTCCTCGAGGAGGTCTTTGGGGAGGTCGTCGAGGAGCTTGGGGAGGTTCGGGAGGAGGTCCTTGGGGAGGTCCTTAAGCAGGTCCTTGAGGAGGTCGATGCGGAGGTCTGTGAGGTCCTAGGGAGGTCCTTGAGGAGGTCCTGGGGAGGTCCTGGAGGAGGTACCTGGGGAGGTCCTTGAGGAGCTTGGGGAGGTCCTTGGGGAGGTCCTTGAGCAGGTCCTTTGGGAGGTTCTTGAGGAGGTCCTGGAGGAGGTCCTTGGGGAGGTGTTGGGGAGGTCCCAGAGGAGATTCTGGGGAGGTCCTTGAGGAGGTCCTGGGGAGATCTTTGAGCAGGTATTTTGGGAGGTCCTTGAGGAGGTCCGGAGGAGGTCCTTGGGGAGCTCCTTGAGGAGGTCCTAGGGAGGTCTGGAGGAGGTCTATGAGGAGGTCCTTGGGGAGGTCCTGGAGGAGCTTGGGGAGGTTCTTAAGCAGGTCCTTTGGGAGGTCCTGAGGAGGTCCATGCGGAGGTCTATGAGGAGGTCCTGCGGAGGTCTATGAGGAGGTCCTGCGGAGGTCCTTGAGCAGGTCCTCTGGAGGTCTGTGAGGAGGTCCTAGGGAGCCTTCGGGAGGGCCTGAGGAGGTCCTTGGAGAGGTACTTGGGGAGGTAGGAGGCCCTTGGGGAGGTCCTGGGGAGGTCCTTGGGGAGGTTTGTGAGGAGGTCTGGGGAGGTCTGTGAGGAGGTCCGGAGGTCCTAGGGAGGTCCTTGGGGAGGTCCTAGGGAGGTCCTGAGGAGGTTTGGAGGAGGCCCTCACGAGGCCCTCGAGGAGGTCCTTGGGGATGTTCTGGAGGAGGTCCTTAGGGAGGTCCTCGAGAAGCTTGGGGAGGTCCTGGGGAGGTCTTGGAAGATGTTATAGGCTAAGCAACAAATCCAGAATCAATAAAGTCAACACCATGGCTTATAAATGAATCTATTGCCCAAAATAGCATGCATGTTTGCCGATGTGGTGAACCAACCATCGAGGAAGCTAAATCCTTTTATAAGCTGATAATGAGTGGTTATGAAACTTCATAGCATAAAATGAAATAGAAAGGACTTCTAACAAAAACAAATAGGTATGTCTAGATTTTGGGCTAAACCTCATCCATAGTTATCAATTTCTCCTATAAAGAATAAGCATTCACAACATGGCAAGATTTTGGGCTAAACCTCATCCATAGGTCTCAATTTCTCTTGCTAAGAAGCAGCCAAAGTAAAAGAATAAATCAAATGAGAATGATTATTCATATCTATATGCTTGGTTCAAGAAAAGGATACTATAATAAATTTTAGATGGCATACTTTTCCATGCCTCACAACAACATTACTGATAACTGATAAATGAGATGCATGCACTGGGGCTCTAGGAGAATCTAGTTGTATAGTACTCACTACATTAGCAATGGTTACTCACTACTGATTATATTTAGCCACATGCAACATCTTAAAACTGGAAGCGCTATGTTCCCTGGTCTGCAGCCGCTTTGTAGGGTGAGATGGTCTCCCCATTCCCCAGATCTGCAGGGAGATACATAAGAAGTTATGGATAATTCAAAAACTAACCGAATTTTTCTCTGAATTGTGAACATGATAAGCAGCTCAAATCTTTGTTCAATCGGAATGTCATTATAATTGACAAATCAAAAGCAAATATTTCAACGAAGACTCATTCTGCCACAAAGTAGAACTCCCAACAGAAATGACATGAGCAAAGGTACTTATGAAAATCATTCATTGGTATATCCGAGTCTATCGACTGCAGTATATAGAAATTACCTCTATCAAAAGCATAAACTCCCAACATAACCTTTAATTCTTCACAGAATCACAGCAACCTTGAATCCTTCACAGAATCACAGCCTGAGTATAAACTCCGAGAATTTTATAGAAATATGTAAGTAACATGCAAACTCTGTATATGTCTACAGATATTGCTAACTGAAGAGGAACGTAAAATAGTTTTTTTAGTTAAAATTTGCAGATAATCATAGCTATCTAGCGAGGTATTCTTGGATTTCAAATTTTATAAAAGATTCGAGGGTATTGACTCTGTCAAAAGTCTAAGTTTCTTTACCTATAGTGAGATCGAAGTTTGCGTCTGCATTCTGACATCATAGACTGTCTTAAACCTTTGTTGCTGCAAAGGACGAAGCAACAGAACCTAGAACACAAAAGGAGTAAAGTGGTCATGACTAACACATATATAGTGTTCTTTAGACAATAGAAACAGTAGTGTGATAGTGTAGTACATTACTATATATATTTCATGCCTAATACAAAGCCAAGTAGCACAGGTAGCTAAAATTCATAGCTATTATTTAAATCTAGTCAAGTAAATAACCAATGAACTTTTTAGACGTAACTATAAAACCTATTTTCAGCATCAAAGGAATACAATGCAAGCAAATATATTTTACAACGCAACCTAGGACAATTGATAAAACTGTAAAATATGAGAGGAAAAATTCTAGATAACATGAAAGCATACCTCACTTCTAAGGTACTAGTCCTCCGCATGTAGTTCCTCTACACTCCTGCGAATACACGAATATAAGATTGAGCAGATGTGATAGGCCTGCACATCATGTAATCTGACAGGTTATAGTTTTTAGCCCATATGAAGTCGGGAAGGAAAAAATGACAAAAACTTGTATCTTGAACTAAGGGGAAAAAACATTTCATAGCATCACAAGTATATAGCATGTACATTGTACTAAAGAAAAGGAAAAAAATTGCAACATTAGGAAGAACAGAGTACATATCTGGTGTTCTTATAGAAGAAAATGAAAAAGGATGTAAAAGCATATATGTTGTATGCATGAAAATTCATAGACCTGTAATAGCCTGTGAAAAAACTCTATATTAATACAATCATACACTATTTAAGGGCACATCACTTTGGTTAGGTCTGAAGCGTTATTTAGACAATACAAACAGAAATCTGATAGTGTAAGACATCACTATATAGATTCCATACCTAGCACAAAGGCAAGTAGCACGCGTTGCCAATCCCATTAGCGGCATGCTTCTCAGTCTCCCTAATGGCAATCTCCCTGGGAAACATGCGGACCTTGTCTAAATCGACATCAATCCCAGAACCCTAACCCAGGCTCTTACTAACTGCATTTCAGAACCTCAAAAATCGCTTATAAACAAATATAGAACTCTAAAGTATAATAGACGATTAGAACAGTAAGCTTACACTTTTCTGTGCAAGTAGGAAAAATAATAATATTTCATCTGCTTATACAAAGCTAGAAATAGTGGAAACGTTGTCTTAACAGCTGGAATAATCATATCCTTGTTTGACGACATTTCTAGAATAAATACTCATTTAAAGAGCAAATGAGACATAGGCGGTGCATAAATTTTTATAATCAATTCAAATAAACACATAGCTAGTGGAGGATGACCCTCTTAAGAGCAAATTAGTAAGTGGAGGAGAATTTGTTTTAGAACAAATTGGCATTACCCCCAATGCGCTGGACCTTCTGCACTAAATGTTAATTGGGAATAGAAGAAGCACCTCTACAGATTACTATGGCTACAGCTGTACAGAGGTTAACAAACAGAATAAAATTGCTAGGAGATCAGAGTAATTAAAAAAGAAAGAAAAGCAAGATGAGGAAATAACAATATGTATCGCTAAAAAAAGAAGGAAACAACAATACTTTGCTAGAGAGGAAAATCAGGTTAGGAAATAACAATTCACCTGCCTATCACACGTCAGGTAGTAGCTACCTCTTCTGTTATCATCAAGTACCATTACCATAGCATGAAAGAGGGTAAATTTCTCAGCATGAGAAGAACTTCAGTAAAGGACAAAAGCAAATTGTTGAATTAAAAAAAGGCCTATGCACATGAAACATAACTAATCAGGCAGCAATAGTAATTATGATCTAATCCTACATGCATAGACTATCTGTATTAAGTTTGAGGACAAAGTATTTCTCATGTCCCCTGAATGAACCTAACACAGTATTTGGAAGTTCTCAATCATGAGTACTAACCTAGCTATTAGCTGCAGTATATATACGCTATTTGCAATTATACTTTTCAAGATAAATCCTACTTTATATATAGCAATCGGTAGTGCATTTATAAAAAAGACATATTTTTTTGTCCTGCGTAGCTGAAACATGATTTGTTCTTCTAAATACAATATGTTGAATATCGAAAAGAGTAAGTATCAAATGAAAACTCAGTTGGGAATGAGTATCGCAAAGGGTTGATTGGCGCAGGTCAATAAGTCGAATGGAGCCCTCTGAGCTACCATGTGACAATGTATTACAGTGAGTAGGGTAGAACTCAGCTGATGTTATCCCCTCTACACATCGTCTACAATTAAAATGTAAGTACCAGAAATTTTTTTATTCAAACAGATGACACCTCTAAAACATGTGTTAAAACAGCAAAGGTCAGTTAGAATAGACCTGTAACTGTAAAACCTATGTTCGAGCTAAGAACCTCATCGATAACACACATCCATTTCACTAAGTAAATTTCAGTCCAATACCATGCTATTTGCATGCAAGGAAGTAATGCTAGCATAATGTAGGTAATCACATCATTTGCTACAGTGGTACATGAGAGTATCCTTTTCTCACTATGTGAGTTGAAGTTGTAAATGTTTTTTTATTCTACCTGTACAGGGAAAGTGTTATACTGTTAGTAAAACAGAAGCACAAATGCACAATAGTACGTACGGCAACTAAAATAGCACACTTCTCCAGAAGAGTCAAGCAAGGTAGCTTCATTTTCCAACCTTGTAATCTTCCGAACAATTTCTGACAATGCCTGAAAAGCAAGGTTAGCTAACCTTTAGCATTGCTAAGTATATATGTCAGTAATAACTACATAGTGGATACCTTGCCCGAGGAGGAGCACTGCCATATTTGACGGAGCCACCGTCGCAATGGGTCTCGCACATGTGTGAACGCTATCAGCAGATGCAACAATCTGATAAGGACGCTCATCTATAAGCAATTTGCATATGCAACTGTGGTTCTGCAAAGCTCAAATCCTTCTGAATCATTTGATCTAAGCACAACCGAGAGTAATAGATGGATTTACCTGGAGGCGCTGGAGCACGGGTAGGCAGAACGAACTGAGACGTTGCAGCGTGGCGCAGCGGTCGCAGGCGTAGGTCAGCACCACCGCGCTCGCCTTCTAGCACTCAGCAATCATCTTCGACTTTTGTTCCGGGCTGCAATCACAGGAGGAGGTGCCTATGATGCTGATGGCTTGATGGGGACGCATCGGGGAAGTACTCGACGGGGAGGCGGTTGGGGGGCATGAAGCAGGGGACAATCTGGGAACTGCTCAGTGGCGAGGGTGGCAAAGAGGGTGGACTTGCTGCTTGCGGGTGGGCCGATGACGACGATCCGATCGCCTCGCCACCCTCCTCTCACCCTCTGCTAGGGGTTTTGGGGGATCTGGGCGGTGGAGGTCGTCTAACCGTTGGGGAGGACAACAGGAAGGAAGAGAAGGAGGCAGGAGGAGGTGCCAGGACACAGTGGACTTGGGGCCAAAGAGAGGCAGGGAGGACGACCCGGACCGTGTCTGCATCGAGGCGGCGCAGTCGGGGAGGACATCGCAAGAGAGTGGAGGGCGAAAGGAAAGGCCGGTGGCGCAAAAGGGGATCCTGAGATGGGGAAGCCACGCGCGAGTGGCCCTAGGGATCCTGCAGATTGAGAAGTGCGCCGAGTCGAGCCGGCGATGGGAGGTAGCGGCGCAGGAAAAGGGCTAAAGAAGGAGGAGGATCTGGCGAGGCGGCGCGACGGAAGAAGACGGATGGGCGTGCGCAAGAGAGCGAAGAGCGAAGGGAGGGGAAGAGATGGGAGGGTTCCATCCTGCCGGAGAGGCCCGTAGAAGGAGAAGGGAGGGGAAGAGTCGGGACGCTGGTGACGTGGGTCTCGAGAGAAGACTCGCGAAGCCGCAGCTGGCGAGGCGACGGGCGGCCGTTCGGACAAAGCGCAGGCGCCATCGTGGACGGACGATTTACATCCGACGGTCGGCACTTTTCGGGGTGACGTGGTAGGGCCGCTGAGCTCCCTTTCTTCCAAGATTAAAGTTTTTAAATTGCTCTCAAGCTAACCAGTAAGTTTATGTTTTACTTTGCTACAGGTGGAACAACATTTAAGGAACCTTCCATTGCTAACGAGCTTATGATTTTGTTTTACTCTAATGCAGGTGGAAGAACTTATGCGGTTCAAAATTACCTATTTTTTAAATTATTTTTCGATTGATGCTTATGTATCTTTTCCATAATTTAATTCTTTTTTGTCAAAAATGAAAAGATTTGGGTTCAATTTGTATTATGTACACCATACTACCACTTGGTTTCCTGAATAAATGCTTATAGCTATAATTGTAGTAGCATGTTGTGCACAAATGGTAGTTTGGAATGGTAAGTAAGCAGCATCCAAAATAAGCTCTATTTTGTTTCTGTTTTCTATGTAAGTATAGATTCTCTTTTCTTTCCTGAACTAAGATTCCACTGGGATCACATGAGATAAATTACGAGTTTCTGATATCTCAATGAATTGCCATGGTATTGACTAAGTATGGATCATAGTTAAGAATCTAAGATGATTGATTAATTCACCAAGCTACTATTGGCACCATCCAAGTATTGACCACAATGTTCTGTAAATTGATTTGCCATGGATCAGTAGTACACGAATTTATTCAATGGTACAATAATTCTTGAATGCAAGTCCAAATTGATTTGCCATGCATTAGTAGTACACAACATTTTTGATGGTGAACTAGAATTCTTCATTTTTTTTTGTTTTATCAGTAGACCTAAATATGCGATGCAAAACATGGGTTTACTAAATATGCTAAATATGGGACACAAAGTAGAACATGCTGCATATTCTCCATTTTTCTTCTCGGCTAAACTTTCCCACCATATTTAATCATATTCGATTTGTTCTCGGGTTATATGGTGTGTCTAATGGCATATGCGTGGAAGGGGTTTCACATTCTTTGTTGTCTGATGGAAAATATTTATTATACGGTTTAGGATCCTTTTATATTTATGTATCATCATCTTTTAAGATTCCGTTGCAACGCACGGGCACTCTACTAGTATTTATCTAGGTTTCTTGTCTTGAGAATAAAACACTTGGATTCAAAGACTTGAAAATGTAAGACAGAGGGTTTTTTACCAAAGCGAAGCTCATAAGATGTCTTGCCCAAAGACGGTCTCAAGAAGACACGATTGGCAATATGGCAAGCTGTAGCAATAGCTTCTGCCCAAAACCTCCTCAGAGTGATATACTCATCCAGCATCATCCTAGCCATCTCGACTAAGGTTCTGTTTTTCCATTCCATAATGCCATTTTGTTGAGGGATGTGTGGAGAAGAGAACTGATGCTCAATACCGCGCTCGGCACAAAAAGAGGTAAAAGAGGTATTCTTGAACTCTGTGCCATTATCACTGCGAATTGCTCTCAGGGCACTAGGGACTGCAGAAGCCAAGCGAAGAACAAGATCATGAAAATGATCCAAAGCTTCATCCTTAGAAGCAAAAAAGAACACCCAAGAGTATCTCGAAAAATCATCGACTATGACACGAATATACCATTTGCCACCGACAGACCGAACCCTAGCTGACCAATAGTATCCATGTGAAGCAACTATACCGGTCCGTCAGTCATGACCATAGTCAATGAAGGGTGTGAGGCGGCAACTTGCTTGCCATGCCTACAAGGCGCACATACAGCATCCTTGACGGCTTTGAGTTTGGGCAAACCTTTCATGAGATCAAGGCTGCTAACTCGCGTCAGATGATCAAAACCAATGTGCCCCAAATATCGGTGCCAAAGCCAGAACTGAGACGAAGATGCCATCAAACACTTGAGAGAACCAGCAAGAGATTCAAAAAAATCAGCTCCAAAGATTCTACCAACTCTAGAAATCCCAAAAATAAGCTCACAAGCTGAATCAAGCACACGACAGACATTTTTCTTAAATCTAGATTCATAGCCACCATCAAGAAGTTGCGAAACATAAAGCAAGTTGTACCTTAGCTTGTCCACAAGTGCGACGTCCTTCAGGATGAATTTGTCGTTCACCCTGATCGATCTCGTTCCTTCAATTCGCCCTTGTGTATCATCTCCAAAGGTGATAAAGTCTCCTCCTCCTTATCCTCCTCGCTCCCGGAGTCCACATCACTCATGGATTGCTCTCCAAAAGCGGCAAGGACGCGGTGAGCGGCCTTCATGAGCTTGGCATCATCATACTTGGGCTTCTTCCCCTAAGGCTTCTTCCAGGCAGCCTTCTCATCCTTGTGGTTGCCCTTCCCTTTCAGCTTAGGGCAATACGCCCGGATATGATAAAGCTCTCCACACTCATAGCATGTCACAGGGCCAGCTCTCTTCTTGTTTCTCACATTATTATAGGCCTGTGTCACTTTCTTGGCTAAAAGAGCTAAATCAGCGTTAGAAATACTCTCAAGCTCCTATTCATGGATTGCAGATAAACAAGCGGGAGAAAATCCAGAAGAAGACTTAGAAGAACCATCAGAAGTTCTTTTAAGAGGATCAGCCATTAAAGCCATGTTCACCTTTTTAGGAAGATTACCTCTCTTGATCTTGTGAGTCTTGAGGTTGCTATAGAGCAGCTCCAAAGAGAGACCAGAGAGATTGATGTTCTTGTCAATGGCAGTAGCCTTCATCTCCCACTCCTTGGTGTTGATTGCAGCCAAAAGGTGGGTGGCATTCTCAGATTGAGAGTACTCAATGTCTACAGCTCTCATCTGATTAATCACCTTGTTAAAGCGAGTAAATGCATCATCGATGCTCTCGCCAGAACGCACATCGAACTTGTTATACTATCGCCTGTAGACTGTCTGGCGCAGTTGTTTGATTTGGGACGATCCCTCATGGTAGGTTTCTAGGGTGTGCCAAATCTCGTGTGTAGTCTCAAGGTTGTAAATCCTATCGTACTCCTGTCTACCAAGCCCAGCATATAGGAGATTCTTTGCCTTATGATTGTTTGCCAAGAGGGCTGCTGAAGCCGATGAAGCAACCTCGGGCAAAACGAGTGGAGCTCGAACAACCTCCCATATAGCTTGTCCTTCGCTCTAAAGGAAGACTCACATACGATTCTTTCAATAGGCATAGTCGAGCCCATCGAAGATATGCCGCTTGGTGAAGTACTTATCGATCGCCAAGTTTAGTGACCGATTAAGATCAAGATTGAACTAACCGGGCTCGGATACTACTTGTTGGACCAAAAACACGACTAGAGGGGGGTGAATAGGAGCATGATCACTTTTTCACCTTGATCGAATTCAATATCAATTTCACTCCAGTAGCTATGGAAGCTATGAAGATCAATATACAAGCATAGTGGAAGGCTTGTATTGAATCCAATCAAAACCCCAAAGCAAAAGACCTATAACACAAAAGCTCAAACCCTAATTTAATTGGGCGGTCTGACCGACGTGCAATCTGTGGTCTGACCGCTCTGGGCAGTCTGACCAGAGGCTATGCTGCAGTCTGACCGAAGGGCGGTCTGACCGGCGGCAACCGAGCGATCTGACCGGTAGTACGATGAACAGGGAAAACAGCCTAAAAACCGAAACACAAATCGGTCTATCTTTTGATTTGTGACTCCAATCCTTACTAAACTTGAGACACACCTTCTCCAGGATATCAGGAACCTATTTCAATCAAGGATGGTGAAGATCCATGCCAAAGTTCCTTCCTTTTACCATTTGAACGAAGGTTGCTCTAAAACCGACTCAAAACCTTAATATGATCTAAAGACATGCTCGTAGGTGATTGATGATCAAGATGATCCTAGATGTACTCCCACATGTCACAGCAAGCTAGATCAAGGCAAGAAACCAAGAGAAAACTCGCGGATCAAAGAAAGACCCAAAATCACTAAATAGAGAGCAACAACACAAAGAGACTCATCTTGAGAAATCTTTCCTTTGATTGATTTTGATGTGATGTTGGTTTACAGCCACTCTATCAAGGAGGACAAAGACTCAACACATGAGCACGAAATCAAATCCAACTCTCTAGAACCCCAAACTTCCACTAATCTCTCTAAACCCTAAAAACACAGCTAGGGTTTCCAAATTGAAGGGTTAAGAAGGTGCTGGCGGGCCAGCACCCTCCTCTAATTATAGTGGAGGCTAGCTTCTAGAAGAGTAAACCCTAATGGGCATACATTAAGCACACACACAAACGGGTTTCACTTACGCACGTATTTTAATGTGTCGTCTTCATCTCCTCCTGACCTAATCCGCTTCTCCTTGCGCCCTCTTGCGCTGCGGGTTAGGAAAAGGTCACCAAGGTGATATTTAGGGGAAACTCCCAAAATACCCCTTCTCGATCCTTTTCCAAAGACTGAGTCCAATCTTCATGACGCACTTCCATGCTTCGCCACGTGTAGGTTGATCAACGGCTCTCTTCACGTCAGCAAAAACCACCATGGCACTTGCACCAACCCTGCCGCTTGATCCAACCTGTCCATTCTACACCATGCTTGAATCCATTGACCTCACCCGGCATCCTCGATCATTCTGGACCTCAGCTCTCCAAGCCTAGTCCCGATCATCCTCACCGTTGACTGTCGTTGACCTCCAAGCAACCTTCAATGACATTGCCAATTGTATCATCATCTTAAGATTGTGAGCATATCCCCATGATATCCACGCAAACTATTGGGACCGAAGCACCTTGGCGTAACTGACGTATCATGCCTTGTCACTCGACTCGACTCGACCTTTTCCAGAGGCACTCAACGGATAGGAATCGAGGGCACCGTCGTACTCGTTGGTCAACATCCCTAATGATCCTCACATGCCAGAGCTCTCAATCACTCTCCTGACACCGGGCCAACAAAACTTTGTGCACCCCGCGCTAGGACTCGAGATGGTCCTAACGATACGCCATCTTCCAAAATTCCCGCAATTTCAAGTAACAAACAAAGTACATTGGGACAACCTTCCCTATTAGTACCAACCACGCAAACTGCACAACACACACAGAACTATTGTTCCATCCCTCAGTCAAACTCTTCTGCTTACCAAGGAGCACCTCCTCTAACCCAGAACATGCAAAAGAACTTTCTTTAAACAAACACCTTTACAAACAGAACTAAACTGAAAATAAAGGATTCTCATCGCAATCACGCAACTCCCCACCAAGAGGGTTAAATCCAAAATTGAAGATTCATCACGAAAACCCTTATACTTTCCAATTAGGCAGTTTGCAGATAAACACCACGTTAGCCAAAAGAGAAACCACTTGAATGTCCAAATCAAACAATTCTTTTATTTTCCTGAACCAGAAAGAACAACCGTGCCAACAAAAAACCAATGCAATTAGTAAATGACCTCTATCATAAACACTCAGCTCAAACAAGAATGAAGAGAGCATTTCACTACTTGAGAAAAACATTATTTTTTTTAGGAATAAAATTTTATTCGAATCAGGAGATTCCAAATCATCACACTAACTCCTTCCTCTTAACTGGCAACTCAAAGCGATGCTCGACCCGAAAGCAACAACCACACTCATCTAAAGGAACTCTACTAGTCCACAAAAGGATACTCTAGTCCACTCCTCTACCAAAGGAATAATTTAACAAATAATTCTCAACACCTCGATAGTGCCAATTGTAACACCCACAATCACATCACCTCAATTCTTTAGGGATAATCAACTTGAAATTCTCACCACACACGCTCATTTACTACGCGCAAAGGATTCCATCAATGATCATCACATTATTCGGAATCGACTTTTGTTCTACTCCTTCCACATATTTTCACTGGGCAACCAAGATTGTAGCAGAAAACACATGTCCCACATCCACCTCTAACACTCCTACAATGAACTCCTGGTATAAATAATCAAAAATCCTAAGAGATGACACAATTGGTTTATGTTCAAACGGGATATTACAATGTGAGCCGTAGATAATGGTTTAGAGGGCAAGCTCCAAAGAGATAACACAGTTGGTAGGAAACTATCCAATTCCACCCAAAAATTTTCAAACCGAAACACTAAAGCTTTTGGAATGGAAGAGGCAATTTGAACTGAACAGGGTATGTGATATGAGGTAATCCTTGCAAAGGAATGACCAAAGTGTTAGGAAAACTAAGAGACCAAGCAGCTGAGGTGAAAACCCAATCAAGCTTTTGAAGGAGAGCATTATCATGCATATTATTCAGAGTGAAAGATCAACCCTTAATAGGTATTTCCACCAATCCCAAATGATGTATAACATTACTGAATAGAAGCATATCATTTATATTACCACTAGGCTTGTTTCGATTCTCTGGACTGTGAAGCAAGTTAAAGTCACCCACCAACATCCAAAGTTCATAAAGTGAAGAATCCAAACTGAGCAACCAAGAAATGAACTCAGTCTTATCTACTGGACTGCAAGGTCCATAAATATTTGTGAGAAACCAACTTTGAGCATTGAAAGTGGAAGTAAGTTGTACAGTCAATGAGAATCTATTATGATGAACCATCACCCCATCAAAGAGGGAACCATTCCAGGCCGTGAGGAGACCACCAGAAGCACTGATCACAAGGACGAAGCAAAACTTGATATAACACTGAGGAGCAAAAGAAGACAAGAACCTACTATCAAACTCTGACCTCTTAGTTTCTTGAAAGCAAAAGACAGAGCAAGAGCTTTCCTCGATCTTATCCCTGATGGCACTCCATTTGTCAAAGGAGTTAATTCCTCGGACATTCCATGAAAGAACATTCCAAAGCCTTGTACTATACATGATCAAGAAAAGAACAAGCGATCACAGACTAGCTGTACTAGACAGGCTAGAGGCAAAATCTCACAAGAAACTCCAAAGGTGGTAACAAAAGGTAATCCCAACATCAGATAGCTAACAAAGGACACAAAAAATAACAGAGTTTCACAAAATAGAGTAACAGCCAGGATTCCCTAAAAGAGGAGCCAAATAGTGGCCCAGAAAAAACAAAAGAAAGGACCAGCATAAAAGAGGCACTATTCATCATCTGATTCCAACAAAGCCTCTTCTGATAGCTTACTAGGAGATGCCTAGTAGAAATCCACTCCTATGCTCTGAGCAATTATCACAAACAAATGAGGAGGAGCTGACTTGAACTTGGGCCTTTGCTGACCTTCAAAATTAGGCGCCAAAATAGTAGCACTTGCCTTCACTAGTACATACAGCCTCATTACAGACGGTTTTTGAACCGTCTGAATTTGTACGTCTGTGATAACGGTCGGTTATCATAGATAGTTCAAAAACCGCCTGTGATACGCATATCACAGACGGTTCTATTTACAAACCGTTTGTGATATGTCACGTATCACAGACAGTTTCCATTAACAACCGTCTGTGATACATTGGATATCACAGACGGTTCTATTTCCAAACTGTCTGTGATACGAGACATATCACAGGCGGTTTGAAACTAGAACCGTCTGTGATATCCCACGTATCACACACGGTTTTTAATGGAAACTGTCTATGATATACCTTCACAAATGGTTTCACCAAAAAACCGTTTGTGATAGTTCTTTAAACATAACTTTTTTTTTTGATTTTTGGCTAGCCTCAGGAATTGCTAGCCATGCCCTCTGAAAACAAGCATGCAGAAAATAGATACATCACAGATAATCAATTGTTGACAACTCGAAGTGATCATTACTCAAAATAAATTACAAAAGAATTTTTTCAAGTATTGTCGCTATAGTTACAATTGGATTACAATTGAGTCAATTGTTTGCAGGTGGTTGAGAGGTCTCAACGGGGTGAAACTTTGGGTCGACGACAGAGTGAAAGTCTCCTTTGTCATTAACGATATGTGTCTTGATGAAGGAGCAGAGCTTCCCTCGAACCTCCACGATCTCTTGTGGAACGAGTCCATCTAAATCTATCATCAAGGCCTGTCGCTAGCAAGAGTAAAGTGGTAAGCATATACATTTAAATTTATAATTAGGAAATAATTATTTCAAGATTGACAAACCTCGGGATCCTTCTTCTTAGTACTAATGATTTGCTACATATGATAGCAAACATAGAATGCACATAGCTCATCATTTTTTTGCTGGCGGCACTGCAAAAATAGAATTACATATATAGGTATAGTCAGTTCGAGACGCATTATTATGAAGTATGATATAGGATTATTGTATTGTAGCGCGTACCGGAAATTGCGTCCTGTGTGTTAGTGTGGCGCTCGATCGATTGTATGGCCCTTCTTTGGCAACATAGGCGATGAATGACCTACATTATTCCAAAAAGTTATCCTCGGCCATTTCAAATGAAGGAAGACTACAATAGAGTTATGTATGGAGGAAATGACATACCTGTCGAGTATTCCTTTCGGAATGATGAAGTTGTGCTTGTTTCTGACTAGGGAATCAAGGTATATGACCCTGTTCCTCTTTGGTATAATGATTAAAAGGATCCAGTGGTACCTACTCTTGTATGTCGCTATAGTCATTAAACCTAAGTTCGTCCTGCATATAAAGTATAAATGAAATTTTTATAGCAAGTAGTGAAGCTCTTACCCCTGGTTGTAGGGCACCACTATGTACTGCTTCTTGTCCTGAAGAAGCAAATGCCGCCGTTATGTATTTCTCAACGAAGGATGCGTCTTGTTCGATGGTTTGCATAGAGACCACGTGTGGGTCGAGGAAACCCTTCGGTTCGGACCATTCCTCGGCTTGTTTCATCATGTATCTATACATAAGCAATGAGTTGTGATATTTATCGATATTACGTTAATGTATAACTTGATTGTAGACACTTACAGTGTCCAACATCGTAGAAGCGAGGCATTGAGGGCAGTGAGGTTGAATAGTTCGTGTAAGTCGCTAAAGCCCACGACAAAGTTGCCCAGCCTGTTAAAGAAATGCTCATCCTTGTAACTAACGGTGATTCCAGTATCGCACCCATTCTTTTCGGTCTTCCGCATGTACCAGAGATGCAAAGCCTGACAACCAAATCCAGTATTAGTTAATACTGTGTCGGAGCACAACGGTTTTTCGATGGAGTATTTCGAGGACTTGGGAGGCGCCTTAATGTTCTTCGATTTTGATTTGGCCTTAACGACTTGCCCGCTACACGTCTTCTTGCGAGATGACTCGAGAACCGATACGGTGACACGCTTTTCTTATTCCTTTGGCATCTTCTCCACGGGAACCGATGAGGTGGCCTTCTAAAGCGAAGGTTCATGAGGTGGAGCCATCGAGGGTCCTATTGGAGAGGAATGGCTGTGTCGAGATCGTGGCACTGGTGGGTCCAGGGCGATGTCCTCCTTGGGCATCTAGATAAAAGTGTGCACGGCATCCCCTAGTGTTCCAATGTCTTCGTTCGGGCGAATCTCCAGCGGGACGGCCATGGAATTGTCATGTACCGTGTCCACTTGGAGCCTGGCGTAACCCTGTGCCAGCTGGGCTTCATGCTGCACTACCGCTTCATGGTATGGATACAACATTCGTTGATATCATGGGGATATGCACATGATTTAGGATGATGAAACAATTGGCAATGGTGCTTTTGGTTTGAAGTTTCAAGCGTTTTTGACAAAGTTTCTGATCTGTCAGGTCCTTGCCGGTCAGACCGGCCAATCCGGCGGTCAGACCGGCCTTGTCTTAAGTGAATTTTTGGTTCAGTCCCAGGGGCGGTCAGACCGGCCAGAACGGCAGTCTGACCGGTTTTTGTGCTGATTGATAATGTTAGTTGTGAACTGATTTTGGGATAGGTCATATCCTTGTTTGTTAATGCATATGTGTTGCATATTGCATGTTTTGGCTAACGTGGGTCAAGTTGTGAAGAACTTGTTCCTGGATTTGTGTTTGCTTGTCTATTGCTACGGCTTGGAGGTCAACGACGGTCAACAGCGAGGAGGATCGGGACTAAGCTTGGAGAGCTGAGGTCCAAAACGATCATGGATGCTGGGTGAGGTCGAGTGACTCAAGCATGGCGCAGAATGGATGAAGATGACCGAGCAGGCGATTCGGTCTGTTGGTTGGATCAAGCGGTGCGGGGGTCGGTGCAAGTGCCAAGGTGGTCTGGTGGGAACCGGATGGGAGAGACTTGCCGACACGATGAGAGCCACTGGATCAACCCACACGTGGAGAAGCATGGATGTGTTTCGCGCAGTTTGGACTCGGTCTTCGGAAAAGATTGAAAAGGGGTATTTTGGTAATTTCACCAAATACCACCTTGGTGATATAATGCCAACCCGCGACGGAAGACGGTGCGTCAAGAAGTGGATTAGGTCAAGAGAAGTGAAGACGGCGCTTTGAGATGCGTGCGTGTGTAACCCATTTGTATTGGGCCTTAACGGGAGCCTATTAGGGTTAACTCTTCTAGAACCTAAGCTTCTAGTATAAATAGAGAGGGGGCTATTCTCAGCAGCCAACTAAGCACTTCATTTTGTAAACCCTAGTTTGTCTTAGGGTTTAGGGAGAAAGAGGAGAGGCTTAGGGTTCTAGGGAGATGTGTTGAGTTGTGTGCTCATGGATTGAGTTTTGTCCTCCATGGATGGAGTGGCTGTAACCAGCAACCAATCGTGAATCAATCTATGGATGATTGTTCAAAGATGAGTCTTCTTGTGTTTTGCCTTCTCTTTTGGTGATTTTGGGTGCTTCCTTGATCCTGTGGTTTTTGGTTTGTTTCGTGCCCTCTTTTACCTTGCTATGATGTGGGGGAATAAATCTAGGATCATCTAGATCATCAATCTCCCACGAGCAAGGTTTGGATCAAGTTTTTCGTTTTCGGCTGGTTTTGAACCCTCCTTCGGTAAAACAGAAAAAGGTCAAAACTTTGATGTGGATCTACTCAATCTCTTCTTGGAATAGGTTCCTAATATCCTTAGGAAGGTGTGTTCCAAATTTGGTTAAGTTTGGCCGTGTAGATCAAAAGTTGGACCGATTTTTGTTTCGGTTTTTCAGGCTGTCTGTGCTGATTTTGCTGTTCATCGTCAGGGGCGGTCAGACCGCCAATATCAGAGGTCTGACCGCTAGGCAAAATATTTGACCCGCCAATATCAGAGGTCAGGCCGCCCATCTATTTGCAAATTGAGTTCTTGGTTATTTTGGGTGTTTTGCGTTGGGGTTTTGATTGGATTCAATATAAGTCTTCCACTGTGTTTGTACCTTGATCTTCATAGCTTCCATAGCTATTGGAGTAAATTAGTATTGAATTCAATTAAGGTGAAAAAGTGTCCATGCTCCTATTCACCCCCTTCCTCTAGTCGCCTTTCCGGTCCTACAAGTGGTATCAGAGCCCAGTTAGCTCTTCTCATAGATCTTAACCGGTCTTTGGAGCCATGGTGACTGACAAGTATTCAACCAAACCACCTATTTTTGATGGAGTTGATTTTGCTTACTGGAAGGCACGCATGCATGCCTACATCGAGGCTCAAGGGCACGCTATTTGTCTTAAGATCAAAAATCCATATGTCGTGCTAGCCAATGACGATGTGATCACTCCAGATGTTGAGGCTAATAGCAAGATTCGGAACTTTCTGATCTAAGGTCTTAGTCGATCTGAGTTTGAGCGCGTGGCTCATTTGAGGTCTGCTCACGAGATCTGGAGGACCCTTTGTGACTACCACGAGGGCTCTACTGCGATCAAGGAAGTGAGATAGAACCAGCTCAAAAAAAATACTCAAAGATCGAGCAAAGGCCTGGTGAGTCTTTAGATGAGCTGTGGGGGAGGTTTTCCAAGATCCTTCATGATCTTCGCGTTGTTGATCTTGTTTTCACTGAGTCTGAGAATGCACGCCAGCTTTTGGGTGCTCTTGATGTGAAGGTCTAGGGGATGAAGATCACATCCATCAATGACAACACTGTCATGAGTGAGCTTACCATGGATCAGCTATACTCGAGGTTGAAGACGCATAAGATTGACTTTATCTCGTGTCTCCCCAAGACAGAGTCGATAGCTTCGGTGGTCGACCCATCTAAGGGTAGTTCTTCTGATTCATTGGATTTTGGCTCATCTGGTTTTTCCTTGTCCGCTTTGCATTCTCTAAGTGATGAGCAGCTAGAGAAGCTACCTGAGGATGATTTAGCCCTCCTATCCACCAAATTCTCGAGAGTTTACAACAAAGTGAGGAACAGGAGGAGAGGTGGCCCTGTCACTTGTTTTGAGTGTGGTGAGCCGAACCACATTCGCTCCAAGTGCCCCAAGCTGAAGGGCAAGGTAGAGAAGGACTCTCGGAGGCGTCATCAAGCCAAGGACACGAAAAGCAAGAAGCCCAACTATCGCAAGTTCATCAGCCAAGTCCTTGCCGTTCTTGAGAGTGTTAACATGAGCGATGTGGACTCGGAGACGGAGGACGACGATGATGACTCTCATGGCAAGAAGAGGGCTCAGGACTTCACCGACATGTGCTTCATGGCTAGGGACAGCCATGACGTCGACTCCTCTAATGACGACGACCTTTTCAGCGATCCCGATGAGGTACGTCCTTCACTTGTTAATATGAAACGTGCTTTAGCCTTTGCTGAAAAAAGACTGAATAAGCAAGAAAGAACGATTAGGAAACAAGATGCCATGATTGATGACTTGAACCTAGAAGTTGATAGGCTCAAATCCATAAATCCTGCTGATGATTGTGATTCTTGCTCTAGCTTGCTTAATGAACTAGCAAATCTGAAATCTGCTCATTCCTCTATTGCTAATCAACTGAAAGATACTTTTGATGAACTAGAAACTCTCAAGGCTAGTCCTACTTGAATGAATTCCATTGCTCTTGATGTGACTGCTGTAGATGCTATTCCTTTACCCTATTCAAATTGTGCCTTACTTGAATTAAAATTGAATAGCGCTATGGAAGAATTGTAGAAATTTGATTCTAGTCACATGTGTTCTCATTGTGAGGATAGTAGGATTAAAATAAAGGAGATGACTAAATTGGTTCTTTATTCTAAAACCGCTTCATGTGAAAACTGTGTTAAACTCACAATTGAGAATGATGCCTTAAACAAGACTCTTGAGGAGAAAGCTAAAATTGAACAATCGATGCCCATGACTGCTTCCAAGAAAGTTGTTGATTCTAATTCTTGTGATCTTTGCATTGAAATTGGGCATAATGTAGATAAGATACAAGAAGCTTTTAGAGTGAAGTTCAAAGAGCAGTTGGATAGGATTAGAGATGACTATTGTGTGTCTTGTGAGGCTTTGAAAGCCAAGGTAGCTCACTATAAGGAAAAGTCTGATAGGGCTAGCAAGTCAAATAAGTGTGTCTCATGTAAGGAGCTAGCCAAACAAAATGACTACCTTAACAGGACTCTTGAGAGAATTACTAGTGGGCAGAAGAAGCTCAACATGATTCTAGACAAATCTAAGGCGAGTGTGAACAATAGTGGCCTAGGATTTAATTCCCTAGAGTATTCCAAAAATCATCCACCTAAGGTTGTTAGAGCTATTGAGAGTGGCCTGGTTGAGGTAGAACCCTCTAAGCCATCCAAGATAGTCTTTAAATCTGCTGGTTTTGCCCAAACCCCTTCTAGCAAGATAGGTGCTTCTACTTCATCAGGTCAGACCCCTCAAAAGGTCAAGTACCATTGCACCTTCTACAAGAAGAATGGCCACATTGTTGAGTTCTACTTCCGTAGAGCCAAGATTGAAAGGAAGTAGAGGATGAGTGCTTTGAGAACCATTAGAGGAGTTCCTTCACCTGCTGTAGTCCCTATAGCTAGGCAGCCTGTCTTTCCTGCTAAACATAGGCCTAAGTTCGTAGAGGACTTCTTTGACTCTTTTGGTGGCTCTAGGCAGCGCTTTGGGTTAGGATATCGTGAGGAGAGACCATGGGTAGCATCTAGACAGGGGGAGTACCGACCTTTTGGTAGGTCAATTTGGAGAGGTCTAGGTGGTTCTCGTGTGCATTCTTATGATTTTGCTCCTAACCATTTTACTGCTGCTTCTACTGCTTTGCCCAAGCATCGTGTGACTCAGTACTGGATTCCCAAGTCTTTTATCACTAACCCAGTACTGAGGCATAGATGTTTCATGTTCGTGCTTTGTAGGTCCGTCGTGCGAGGAAGGAGGACATATGGCTTGTTGACTCCGGGTGCTCTTGACACATGACCGGAGATTCTAGATGGTTCTCCTCCCTCACACGTGCATCCGGTAATGAATTGATCACATTTGGGGATGCTTCTACTAGGACCGTGACAGTCAAGGGCACAGTGCGCGTCAACAACAAGTTCATGCTTAAGGATGTCGCTTTGGTAAGTAAGATGAGGTATAATCTGCTATCTGTTTCTCAGCTTCTTGATGAGGGTCTAGAGGTGAGATGCAAGAGTGGTGAGTGTAGAGTTCTAGACTCCTCGGGTGAGCTTGTCTTTAAGATCTCCAGGTTTGAGAGGATTTTTTGTGCTGATTTCAGTATCTCTTCTACTTCTAGCCCTAGGTGTCTTGTAGCTTCTGACTCCCATGATCTAGTGCTGTGGCATCGTAGGCTTGGTCGCATAGGGTTCGACCACTTGACTAGAGTCAGTAGCAAGGATTTGATTAGAGGTTTGCCTAGGCTGAAGGTTGTTAGAGACCTTGTGTGCACACCCTGTAGATATGGTAAGATGGTTTCTGCTTCTCATCCACCTCTGACCTTAGTGATGACAGATGGACCTGGTCAGCTTTTACACTTAGACACAGTTGGTCCTTCTAGAGTTCAGTCTGCCAGTGGGAAATGGTATGTGCTTGTGATTGTGGATGATTATTCTAAGTACTCATGGGTTTATTTTCTGGTTACTAAGGATGAGGCATTCGGCCTTTTTAGAGAGTTGGTCCTTAGACTTGCTGTTGAGCTTCCTAGAGCTTTGAGAGCCATTAGGAGTGACAATGGGACAGAATTCAAGAATTCTTCCTTTTCTACCTTCTACGCTGATAGGGGAATTGAGCACCAGTTCTCTTCTCCTAGAGTTCCCTAGCAGAATGGTGTTGTAGAGAGGAAGAATATGACCCTTGTAGAGATGGTCAGGACCATGCTAGATGAGCATTCCACACCTAGGAGGTTTTGGGCTGAGGCGATCTGTACTGCTTGTTATATCTCTAATAGGGTATTCTAGAGATCTGTGATTGGCAAGACTTCTTATGAGCTCAGATTTGGTCATAAGCCCAAAGTTTCTCATTTTAAGATTTTTGGTTGCAAATGCTTCATTCTTAAAAATGCTAACCTTGATAAATTTGAATCTAGATGTTCTGATGGCATATTTCTTGGATATTCTGCTCATTCTCGTGGCTATCGTGTATTTAATTTTGACACTACCAAAATTGTTGAGACTTGCGAAGTCACTTTTGATGAGGCTAGTCCTGGTACTAGACCTCATGATGCAGGTACACAGGTTTCTGAGAGCATCTTCGTCGATGATGACTCTGAGGATGAGGACCCAATCCATCCTCAAGTCCCTTCTGACATTGAAGAATCTAGACCCGCCATTATATGTTAATGGAGTGTTTTGTTGATTAATGACAAATGCAATTGTGAGACTAACATGTTTACTGATATACTTATTGTTTAGTCTTAATTGGATATAAAGGTGATAATCATGAAGGCATGTATGTGATTAATGACAAATCAAATTCATTGGATAAACAAAAGGAAAATCCAAACAGGTATGCATTTATAATGACAAATCTATTTGTGAGACTAACTCTCTTATTGTTATATCTCATGACTATTCTCGTTTGGATATAAAGAACAAAAGAGGTATGCATTCTACTTTGTATTCTTATACCCTGTTGCATTCCTCTGATCCAAAATATAGGTTGAACTTCACCAAAAGAATTAACCTAAATATATACATATGTTCTTACTACATATTCATGTATGCACACATATAGGAGGAGTTCATTCTATATTTTGAGGTTTCATTAGTATTGATCCATATTCCTGTTTCCACATATTTGGGATCTTTACTTTGAAACATATGCTGTGAATATATTTAACTTGCATAGTTAATATATTCATATGAGTATATAAGACTTGTGTAGTCTAAGTATACTTATATGTGAGTATAACATAACTTGTGTAGTTCATGTGCACTCACATATCCTTGAATGTATCTAACTTGTGTAGTTAATATATTCATGTGTGTATATGAGACTTGTGTGCTCATATATCCTTTGAGTATATATAACTTGTGTAGTGGTTATATACTCATACCATTCTATATTCAATTACTTGCAATTGAAATGATTATCATCAATTACCATAGAGGGAAAGATTGCGGTATCTTGTCCCACCATTATGAGTTAATGGTATGGAGTGGTAATTAATGATAATCATATTATAGAACTAACACTTTCCATGAGTTGGATGAATAGGTTGAGTTCTATAGTTGGAGACATTAGAAGATCTTCATGTGTTAATGACATTGAAGTCAAGAGCTTGGAGTAAAGGATGCATCATGAGTTGACGCATATCAAATCATGACCCGGACTTGAAGCAAAGATGTGCGCCGTCAAGCTTCAAGTGGTGTGCAAAGGTATGACTAGGTAGGGCTAAGGATTTGTTCCTAGTCTTTTGCCGGTCTTGGTGTTTGGTTGGAAGACCGAATTGTTAGTATAGGTTGCCGTACTATTAAGAGGGGTCTTTTACTAGTAGCTTGAGTTAGTCATGTGTTGATAGCTCATTGTGTTTGCTCTAGCTCATCTTAACATGTTGCCAATATTTGCGAATGTGTTTTGCAAATAGTTGTGGCTCATGGATAACCCTTGCAGCATGTGACTTAAGTTTGCGAATGTGTTTTGCAAATGGTGTAAGTCCATGTACCTTATTCCTTGTAGTGTGATTCTATAAGTTGGCAAATGAGTTTTGTAACTTATTGAGAATCTCACTTGAATCCTTGTTTGCATCGCGCGTCAATTTGGCAAATGTGTTTTGCAAATTGAGTTGAAGCAGAATGCAATTTGAGACATTGATTCTAAAAGTTGACAAATGTGTTTTGCAACTTGTTAAGAGTCATGTCTTTAACATTGTGTGTGCATCTTGCATCAAATTAGCAAAATGTGTTTTTGCAAATCAAGTTGATGCAAAGATCGAAAACCTTTTCTCGCTTCGGTCGCTAGCTATCCGATCGGCCGTAGGGTCGTGTGGTTGTATCAAGATCGATTTTCGGTTCAACCGTGGTGCGGTTGATCCGATTTTTCTAAGGTGGTTTGTTTTTTCTAGAAGAGATGTTTTTGGTCCTTAACCAATTATGTGGAACTTTTCTAGAGCGGTCAGACCGGCGTCTATTGGGCGGTCTGACCGGTGGGTGGTCTGACCGGCCATTAGTTGGCGGTCAGACCAGCTGTGAGCTCAACGGCTAGTTTTGTAGCCATTGGAACTAAGGGCGGTCAGACCGGCCATGATATGGTGGTCAGACCGATTTCGTCCAGATTCTCTGAAATCTTCTCCCAACAGCTAGATTTTGTGTGTGGGCTATAAATACCCACCTTGGCTGTGTGTGGGAGGTTGCTGGTGCCCCTAGACATTCCATTGAGCAAAGAGCAAGCCTCTCATTCTCTTTTGTGCATGTGTTGCATTTAGTGAGGTTAGAGAGAGCAAACCCTAAGTGCATGTGTTGCCTTAGGTGGTGGATTTAGTATCCATTTGAGCTTAGACACTTGATTGGTTCAAGTGAGCGTTGGAGACTTGTTACTCTTGGTGTTTGCCGACACCTAGACGGCGTGGTGGCGTCATAGCTCTAGTGAGCTTCTCAAAGAAGATTGTGAGAAGACCCGGGCGGTTTGTGAGTGGTGTGGTGCTCGCCATCTTCGGAATGGAGGAAAGAGCAACCCTAGTGGAGCGAGGTGTTGGTTCGGTTTGGTACCGGTCCAAGTGGTTGGATTTACCTCGGAGGCGGGTGGTCAATTCGTGGAGCCGGTCCAATTAGTTTGGGCTTGCCTCAACGTGGATTAGGGGAGACCGGCAAGTCTCCGATCACCACGGGAAAACGTCGCCGTGTCATTTGTGGTTTGATTACTTGTGCAATTTACATTACTTGTATTTAAATTGCTTAATTGTATGTGTATGATTGCTATCATTTATATAGTCTCATATTGTTGGAGCACTTAGTTGAACCTAGTTGATTTAGGCTTTAATTGTGCAAAACCATATTTGTATTAGCTTCCGCATTAGAAATCGGTTTTAGCCAAAGAAGTTTTTAAAACGCCTATTCACCCCCCTCTAGTCGGCCTCCTCGATCTTACAAGTGGTATCAGAGCTTGGTCTCTCATTTATTAGACTTAACCGTCTAGAGAGTAAAGGATGGCGACTAGAGATTTAGTGCACCTTGCTGAAGCACCTCTATTTGATGGCACAAATTATGCTCATTGGAAAATCCGCATGTCATGTTATTTTAAGGCCATGGGCCTAAATATATGGCGGATTGTAGATGTTGGCTTTTCTCCTCTATTGGATGAACTTGCTCCAACAAATGAGGAAGAGAAATGCTTACATCTCGACGCTCAAGCAATTAACGCCTTATTTAGTGCTTTGAGTGTACATGTGTTTGATGCCATATGCGATCTCGAGAACGTTCATGAGATGTGGACCCATCTTCAAGAATATTATGAAAGGTCCACTTCCACTAGTAATGATTGCATAGAAGAATGGACGTCGGGAGAAGAATGCTCAACCTCTAGCTCTGACGATGATGAATCCACAACTCCATCAACATCGCCTCATTGCTTTATGGAAAAAGGTAAAAATAAGGTATATAATGATGATGAAAATGATAAGCCTTCATATGATGAGTTGATTGATATGCTAGAAGCGCAAAATGTTTTTATGGGAAAGGAGGTTTCAAAATTCAAAGTTTTGAAGAAAGAATTTAACTTGCTTCAAAATAATTATGATGTTCTAAAGAATGAACATGAAACCCTCCTTCTTAAAAGTTATACTAGCTCTACAATGGATATAGGGATTACATGTGATCTATTAGATGATTTGCCTTGTATTGCTCCTATCTCTTGCAATTCATCTAAAGTTAATGTATCCACTTCTTGTGATGATTTAATTGATATGCCTTGTTGCTCAAAATTAGATGCTTCTATTTCCTCTATGTCTTGTGATACTAACCTTGTAGAGGAAAATAATGAGCTCAAGGCCCAAGTCACAAAATTGAAGATTGACTTGGAAAGAAGCTATAAAGGGAAGGCTACTCTCGATGAAATATTGAGCAAGCAAATATGCTTGCAAGATAAGAGTGGTATTGGCTTCACTCCCAAGAAGAAGAAGGAAAATAGCAAGATGAGGCACAATGCAAGACACACGAAGAATATTAAGTGCCTAAATTGTCATGAGAAGGGTCACATTTCCTCCGTGTGCCCTAATAAGAAAAATGACAAGGGAGGACTTGGTTCCACCACCAAGAAGAAGGTGAAGAGCATCCCAAAGCAAAATAGAAGACAATTCAAAAATGTCAAGTGCTTTGGATGCAAAAAAAATTGTCACCAACTGAGCCACACTGTTCTGACCCGCGCCACTCTTTTTCCGTCACTGACAGTGGACCTCGCTGCCCTGTGCTTCGTTCTCCTCGGGTAGGAGCTGGTCAGGGCACGCGCACCACGGGGCCGCTTTGCTCTGCCGCTCCTCCGTTAGCGCGCACGACGCCGTAGCCCCACCGCCCGCATCAACCACTCGCAGAGCTTCGCCATTTCACAGCGCGGGCTTCTCCGTTTTCAGGTTCGCTCAAAACTCCCCCTCCTACCCTCTTTAGCTCACTTCTTGTCTCGGCCAGGGAGGTTGACGAGAGGAGCGCCGCTGCGTTGAAGCCTCTCGCGAGTTCGTGTCTCCACCGCTGAACTCCATTCGCTGTACCGTGCCCATTTTTGCCGGTCCGGCCTCTATTAAATCCAATCGAGTCGAAGGATACAACTCGCTGCCGCCCGCCGCCGCAGATCTTGGCTCATGGATGCTCTTAAGCTAACCTCTGAATCTTTTTGTCCCTTTTGATCGCATTGTCCCGCAGAGTGTATTGCTGAGATTAATTTGGTTTTCGTGCCTCATTGAGGGAGTGTGACTCGTTCTTCTCCGAGTGCGGTGGACCGCCGCCGCCCGCGTTCCTGCCGTTACTGACCTCCTCCGTCGTCGGCGTTGAGAGCGCCACAATCCTGGTCTCCCAGCGATCCCGAGGCGTGCTTCCCCGAAGTCCCTCGACCTCTGGATCGCCTCCTCCTCGAGCGCCACCGCTTCGGTTTCGCCTTCGGCCGTCGCGAGCCCGCCACCGACGACCTTCGTACCCCGCATCACCTCGAGCAGGTTCGTGAGGCTACTCCGCTCCCGTGCGATTTGATTCCGAGCTCGGAGCACCTCCACTACGTCATTCCGCCTGCACGGCTGCGTCGCTCGCCGCGGGAGCTGCGTTTAATCGCTGACAGAGTTTAGGTAAGGACCGGACTTTAGCACTAATCAAGTTTTCTAATGATTGTATGACTTGTAGGTCCTACCAGAAGTAAATACGTTTAGCAATCTAATTAAGCCCTTTTGAACCTTTAAGCCTTTGGCATGTGGGCCTCATGGCCGGTTGAGGTGGCTGTGTAGAGTTGTACGTTTTTCTTTAAAGAAAACGTATTCCCTACAAGCTTAAATAGAAAGTACGCTCTCTGTAGTAGAAAACGTATTGTAATAATATGTCTTCGACGTCATTCTCGGCTGGGCTGGGTTAATGTTGACCGTGTCAACCCTTGACCTGGGTCCCGCCAGTCAGTGGCTTTGGCTAGCTCAGTTTTGGTACAAAAAGTCCTAAATGCTTATAGAAAATTCCGAAACGATTAATTTATGCACTAAAAAATACATTTAACTTCAAAAATACACAACTAAATCATTTTAACTCCAAAAACAGTGAAACCAATTTTGTTATATTAAATTTTACATGAGCTATTTATGAAAATAGATTTCAACCTTGTCATTGTCTCGTAAAATATAGCTATTGGAGATTGATCCAAAACCCATTTGTTTATACACTAGAAAATGCTTTTAAATTTTAAATATTCATAACTTTTTCAACTTAACTCCAAAATGGATGAAATCAATTTTGATAATTTTCATTTTAAGTGAATTTTATTTTAAAATAGGTTTCAATTTTGTCACTATCACAAAAATATAGTTTGTGGTAAGTGATCCAAAATGAATTATTTTTACACTATAAATTGTCGTTAACTTTGAAAATGCATAACTAATTCATAAAAATACCAAAATTGATGATTCAAATTTTGTTAGTTTCCTTTTACATTTACTTTACTATAAAAATGGGTTGAATCATGTTACTGTTCTATAAATCACCTTTGGTAAAATTAATTTAGGTTTAATATTATTGTTGCACTAAAATTGTTTTAACTTCAAAAATACATAAGTATTTCTCTGTAACTCCAAATTGGGTAAACTCAATTTTGTTGTAATCCTCTATTAGTGTAGTTTATTGTAAAATAGGTTTTGAACATGTTGCTATCACTGAAAATCTGATTTTACTTATGTCATGTGCACTACTTTCATAACTTTGAAAAATCATAGAAAATTCATCTTAGCTCCAAATGAGGTGAATCAAATTTCATTGTTCATCTCATATGGAGCTCTGCCTACCATAAAATTTCAAGTACACCACACCTCTGGAAATTTTCACCAAAATAATTAATTCGGATGAACAGTAACCGGTAGCAATTTATTTGGATTTTCTGCAAAACTGACTTTCAAACTGTCATAACTTTTGCATAGAAAATCCAAATCAATTGATTATTATTGATAAATTCACCTAAAATCATGCTCTACCTTCTATGAATTTTTCATGATTTTTTGATGAATTTGAATGTTTGGGTCTTTTCGGTGTTATTCATTCTTATTGTGCTTTCGATTCTTTTGGTAGGTTCCGACGATTCTATTATTTACGAGAGTGATCCTCTGCAGCAAGAAAGTCATCCCCAGCAAGGCAAGTAGTTTGATCATAAATGTCCCATTACTTTCAAGTCTAATACTTTGTTTACAAATTGTATGTATGCATGCTTTTGTGTCAAAGTTTATTTTCCGATTAGAGGTAGTTATTCCTATTGCATGGTTGCCTTTAAATTATTCATTCCCTGCCACTAAACATAAGGTATTAATCTCGCTGGTGGATTAGAGCCCGGTGGTTGAATTATGCTCTTTTATTGTCTTTACGGTGTCATGCTTAGAAATGTTTAGCTACCGGTAGAATTGGGCGGTTATCGACTTAGTCGATAACTTTGATCACACAAAATTATTATTATCTTTATGCTCAGCACTTTGTGCTTTGTTACTTTGTAAAGTAAAAAACTGAAACTAAAAATAAAATTGTTTCAGACTTGGGCACAATGGTTGATGGTGTGATCTTTTGGGTGTGACTGGAATGGTTCCTATGTCCACAAGGATCGAGTTACTTGTGTCACTAAGCCTTGGCCAAACAGTTTTAAGTTGTAGGAGAAAAATGTTCTCTGGTGGTAGTTGTACGAGAAAAATATTCTAAGTTGTTGTTGGGAATGTGTGGGGTGGGATCCTGGTAAAGTGTGACGACCCACCCTGTGATATACAGCAAAGGTCCGGGAGGACCGTTCTTTTTTTTGAGCTGCGGTGCTACCGCATAGAGGAGCAGTAGTACCGCTCGGTGCATCCCGAGAGAGGTCTACCAGGACCTCCCAGGAGGTCTTCAAGACCTCTTGGAGGTCTTGGCCAGCAACCTGCCGGTAGCACCTCCTTGTATATCATCAGGGAGGTCCGACAGGATCTCCTAGGCTAAGTCCCATAGGACCTCCTGGAGGTCCTACCCCTGTACTCCGAGCTAGTCCCAGGATAACAGAAGCTAGCTCACATAGGAACACAAGATACTATCACAACCACAAGGTCAAACAAAGATGAAGCAGACAAATTAAACTTAGTATTAAACGGGACCTTATGGTCAAGCTTGATTACAAGAGGTCTGCCAAACCGGCTTACAAGACCGACAAAGACTTACAACCGGAAACAAAAGAGCTCCAGAGCCAAAAGCACCAAAAGCATGTAAAGGCCATCCGGCAAGCCCATAGGCTGTCGAGTGGAGGACGTCCTAGGCAACTGGATCGTCGAAGAACTCCTCAAAGAGGTCTGCACTGCCCTGCACTTGATCATCCTCAAAATCTGCTTTGACACAGGGCTTAGAGCCATGAATACTTTGAATTTACTCAGCAAGACACAGGGAGCATTTATGCAAATAATATTCATGCAAAGGCGTACCAATTGGGAGCTGTATGGTTAGATTGCGCAAAGCCAAGTTTTGACAGCAATAGCATAAGTAGATTGAAAAGCAGCAAGTTAAAACTGTAGTAGATAATACATTTGATTTCTGAAAAGATAAGAGTGAGCACCGACTCACATCCACAACCAAATGGGGGAGGTCTGAACACACCCATGTCCAAGACCTCACCCAAAAACCACCCTAGAGCACCCACTCCAGGGGTCCGAACCAGCCTCTGGACCACTACCCAAGCCAACCCCGACCCCTCTAGAGCCGGCCAAGGTCTCTTCGAGGTAAAGCCAGGGCATCTCGCTGAAGTGTCCAGTGGCACAAACTTTTGAGAAAACTACCCCTTGCACTATTTTCACTGGGCATGTCCATGACCAAGGACTTGGCTATTCGAATAGATTTAAACTCTACAGAGGTGTACAACTTTACCCACAATCCACGATCTCTCTAGCGGGACGGGTTCCGGAAAGACCCTTGCTCACTTCCGATGGTGAGCAGTCTAGAGAGCGCGGCAAGGCCTTTACAAAGCTTTGAACTGGCTCAGAGCTGCCCGCTAAGATTTCACATGTCCCCCCCTTTGGTCTAGAAGTCCGCAGGGTTATGGGGTGCCCCCTCTTGCATCAACGAATCAGCACGCTCATCCACAACAGCCCCAAGCCATCTCATTGCTAATTATTCAGCCCAGACCATCCCCATAAAATGATCTTGTGGTTGCACTGATTGGCCCAAATCAACAGAACACAAAGTTGAGTCCTTAATTGTGCTAAGGCAAGACTTCCACAACCCCAATGTGCAAAGCACCCACTACTCACTTCCTGCCTTCTTGCCTCAGCAAAATCATTTTGTAATTAACCCTGCCAACAGACCACCCAGTCTTGGCCAAACAGTTTTAACAAAGTGGTCTCACACCACGGTCAACACAACAATGGCATCACACCAAAGTTGCTTAACAGTGGCACCAACCACAGGTTCCATAATTCAATTAGTCAAGATTATTAACGATGAAACAAGATACGCCAAAACCACGGATTCTAGAGCAAAGCTATATATAAACCTACGGCCCCATGTTGGCAAATAACAAGGAATACCAACTAAATACCCAATCTAAGGCTACAAGGTGAACATGACAACATGACTGGAGCAAGTTATAAAGGAGGCATAATAACAAGAAGGAAAGTAACTACTACCCAAACATTTCTTATAAAAATAGCCATGCATGATAAAGTAAAACCAAAATATATTTGCAAAGCTAGGTTCAATATGATCAAAAGGGGGTCTGTGGCTTGCCTTGGTCAAGCAGTGGAGAACCTTCGGCTGAGAGAGCTGGATCCAAGAACTCCTCAAACTCGTGATCTACACGTTCGCAAAAACCAAATAATCAAAACCACACTAGGCCACAGAACTTCAAAAGACTCAAAAGAACTCAAACCAACTCAGCAAGAAATAGAACACCAAGAGGCTCGGCTCAGCCTCGGCGACCTCCTGGGGAGGTCTTGCGCCAGGTGAAACCCAAGCAAAGGAGACAAGGAAGCTAGAAATGAGCAAAAGGTGGCAAATGAAAGCTTGCCCAGGCTATATATAGCCAGAGTTGGTGGAGTGCACCAAGAAAGGGCTCAAATGACATGCTGGCAATCGGGGTAGCTAGGACAGGGCTTGTCCTAAAAGAATTAAAATAAGGTTCATCAGATGTGACCGCATTTAATGTGATCTGACACCTATTAAATGCGCACAGAGTTCTGAGGCGGGAGCAATGATAACAAGGTTGAGTGGGGCTGACAAGTGGGGCCAGTCAAAAGGGTGCACAATCGGTCAAAGAGGTGGCCCCACCGCAAGGGTTGTCTCCGCAAGAGACCACTGGGAATTCCTGGACAGGAGGTCCAAAAGACACAACACAAGGAGGTCCTATGGATAGGAGGTCCAAAAGACACACAACGAGGATGTCCTGTGGACAAGAGGTCCAAAGGACACAACACTAGGAGGTCCTAATCAAAAGGGATACTCTGGACTAGGAGGGTGGTCTTTACAAAAAGACCAGCAAGGATCGAGGAGGTGGTCCTTGCAAAACAGCTAGGAAGAGGTCCTGGGAACAATGGAAAACGCGCAGCCAAGCAGGGCCGTCCGATTAGAATCGGGCGGTCCAGGAAGGAAAGGAACGTTCGGACCATCCAAACGGTATACCTCAGTTGAGCCGTTCGATATGGATCGGGCGACCCACACGCCTGAGAACGTTTGGACCGGCCGAACCTTTCATCTCGATCGGGCCATCCAAAAAGGATCAAATGGGCCATGAGTGAGAAAGGTGCGGGATTGGCTCGGACTGCGCGAGGGGCAAGGGAGGTCCGAAACCAAAAGGAGATCCAACGGAGGAAATCCAAAGGGGAGGTCCTGGACGGTCAGATCAAGACCAAAGGAGGTCCTAACCAAAAGATCTGCAAGGGAAGGCCTTGGACGGCTAAGATCTCCAAAAGGGAGGTCCTAACGGTTAGATCTCCAAAAGGGAGGTCTAACGATCAAGATTTCAAAGAGGAGGACTTGAACGGTCAAGATTTAAAGCAAAAGGGAGGTCCGCGGAGACAAGGATACACGGGGAAAAGCTGAGGCCGTTAGATCAAGATCGGATGGCACAAAACAAAGGGGCCGTTCGGACCGAGCGAACGGGTCAACAAGACTAGGCCGTCTGATTTAGATCGGACGGCTAGGAGGGAAAGGGGACGTTCGGACCAGCGAACGTGCCCTTAGGATCGGGCCATCCGAACAGCATCGAACGGTCCTTAGGTGATGAAGGCAAAGCCTTAAGCGGTACGACCGCAGGAGCCAACGGTGGGTCCAAGCGCTAAGGAGGTCTTGGACCTAAGGAGGTTGGGACCTTTAAATCCAACAGAGGAAGGACCTGGACGGCTAAGATCTCCAAAAGGGAGATCCTAACAGACAGGTCTACACAAGAGGGAGGTCTGAGCGGCTAAGATCTCCAGAGAGGAGGTCCTAACGGCCAGATCTGATCAAGGGGAGGTCTGAGCGGCTAAGATCTCCAGAGGGAGGTCCTAATGGTCAGATCTCAACAAGGAGGAGGTCTGAACAGCTACGATCTCCAGAGGGAGGTCCTAATAGTCAGATCTCACAAAGGAGGAGGTCTGAACGGTTAAGATCTCCAGAGGAAGGTCTTAACGGCCAGATCTGATCAAGGGGAGGTCTGAGCGGCTAAGATCTCCAGAGAGGAGGTCCTAACGGCCAGATCTGATCAAGGGGAGATCTGGACTGCACAAAGGTGGTCCAGATAAGCCAGGAGGAGGTCCTAGGGGACTCGAAGGAGGTCCAAAGACACAAGGAGGAGGTCTGAAAGACTTAATACGGAATCGCTAGTAGCGGTAGGTCCACAAGTGCACAAAAGAAGTCTTCAAGGGGGTCAAGGGGGGGTCCTTTGGACTCCGGGGAGGTCTAAAGAGACAAGGGAGGTCCAAAAAGACTCAAAGGAGGTCTAAATCTCAAAGAGATTCAAACCAACAAAGGAGATTAGAAGAGAAAAGATAAACCAAGAGACACACAGAGAAGCTTCGGAGAAAAAACAGCCCAAGGGGCAGCGAGGAAACAACAGAGAGCCACAACCAGCAGAGAGCACCAACAAAAAGCTTAGTTAAGGTTTGATTAATCCAGTTAAACTCTCCAAACTTTCAGAATATCAGGTTAAGCTTTGAATTCTCAACAAAACCAAATGGTTACTTTTATTTTGAAAACTGGGCAAGAACCTTAAGACAGGCGGGACGTTACATAAAGTTCCCTCACCCAAGGAGTTTCATCTCCGACACAACGTATGGGTCCCCATGGAAGCCTGGATAAGGTAATACATGGAGGATTAACCCCCATACGTGTGACTCTTAATTAACTCTTTTCCTTAGAAAACGTCTCATAGGACTTAGCCGTGCCGGCACACCAAAGGAAGTGTGCTAATAGCTTGGCGAAAAGGCGGTCTGACATGTGGGTAAAGTTGTACACCCCTGCAGGGTTCAAACTATTCGAATAGCCTCGTCCTAGGTTATGGACATGCTTGGTAAGGTCGTGCAAGAACTAGACTATAACATTTAATTAAAACTTGATGTGGGTGGTATGAATGGGGAATTCATGCTATTGTTGTGGTGGCTATTGGGTTAGCCACTTCCAGGATGTCTTGTTATTATTGTTACTTGTATCTCGCTATTTTTGTCAAATAAAAACAGATTGTAAAACTGCTTTAAATCTATTACATTATTGCAAACGAAAACTTGCTTTATGCTGAAAATGAGTCTAGAGCCTCCTCCACTTAAATAAGCTTGCATGTAGCTATGTATAGGCCTGTTACCCTACACGTAAGTCTTGCGAGTACATTTTTGTACTCATTTTCTTTGCTTAATGATTTGTTGCAGAGGAGGTTGATCCCCAAGGGATCAACTATTGTGAGACCGACTACAACTTTGACTTCGAAGACTAGCTTGGCGGCCCGGTCGGTTGCCTTGTGGGTAATGGCAAACTGTTTGGCTTTTGTTTATTGCCATCTTATGGCTTGTGTTTTCGCTGCTACTTTGGTTATTTACCTTTTCTTTTGGCTGGTTGGCCCTACTTTTGTATTATGATCTTGTATGTCCCTTAAGTTGTACGCTTGTAATGACTTGTGTATGGAATGGATGCTTACTTTTTGTATGGGGCATGTGTACTGCAATTCTGGGAAGTACATATGCGCCGAGAGGCGGGATATTTGATTTGTAATGCTAGGGCCAAATAGATGGTTAAGTATTACGAGTTAAATACCCCGGGTTCTCACAGTAGCCAAGCTTGAGGAAGATCAAGTCATATCATAAACCAATGCTATCTCGGTAACAAGTATTTACATTGAAGTATCTAGCCCTTATGCCTTGTGTAGGTTGCATTCATGTTAAAATCATAAAAGGGTTGTTCTTGCTCTTGTGCTAAAACTTGTTTATTGAAATCTTGAGCAAGATAGTAGTGGCACATTAAGGGGGAGTGCTAAATCATAACCATGTATATCACATCTCTAAATGTGCCCAAAGAAATTAAGTGCAAGTAATGTTTTTCAAAAATAAGCCTTTTAGCCAAAAGTCAAAAATTTCATAACTATTAGTAATCCTTTGAAAAATTAGTTGCAAAATGTATACAAATGCTTTTCAAAGGTTTCCCAAAGGTTTCGGCTCAAGAAAAACCTATTTTAAATGAAAATGAGTTTCTAGCCAAAATTGTAGATCATAGTATCTTGTTTTTGACCTAAACTAGATTTTTGTGTAAAATCTATTCTAAAAAGAATTTGTACTTGATCTCAAAAGGAAAAACCTAGAGTTGGCCATTCTAAATATTTTTTATATTCAAAAGTTTCTCAAAAGGCCAACCTAGAAAAGGTTATTCGATTTTGAAATTCATCCAAAATCCAAGTTTGACCTAAAAGGTCACTTTCTAGCACTTAAGTGAGTTTTGCCATTTGAGCCAAATGTATTTGCATGAATAGGTCCATAATGGTATTAATGACTCATACATGCAATTGGTTGCTTGAAATACCCTTAATTGCTCAATTTGGATCTTTTGGAGAAAGTTCTTGAAAATGATATTTTATTTGCGAAAATAAAAGATTAATTCATAAAAACTATTTAATACTTGGAGTTTAAAGTGCTATATTAGTTGGAAATGCTCCAAAGATGTTTGGTTGGTTGATTGTGTGGAAATTTGGAGCAAAGTACAACAATTCAATCAATTTCTCAAAATCCTGTTTTGAATCTGCTGTCAGGTTTAGACAAAATCGGTCTGACCGGCCATATTGGCGGTCTGACTGCCAGCCTTTTGGTCTGACCGCCGTGCCCAACGGTCTGACCGATTTTGCGTGGGGTTTCTTTAACTCCACTCGAAGGGGTATTCCCCTCATTCTCCTCTCCTCAACCCGAAAGCCAAACTCTCTCCTCCTTTCGGTCACCTCTCCTATCTCTGGCCCGGATCTCCATCTCTGGCCATCTTCTTGAGGCTCCAAAGGTAACCTAAGGTTCCCCTTCTCCTCCTCTCTCAATTCCTCCAATTGGTTTGCACTTTGGTCGACACATTTCATCAAAATGTGAAACCCTAGGTGAGGGAGAACTTCCAAAATCCGGCAAGTTTGATTCATTTTTTGCTTCAAGCCTTCATCTCCTCGGATTCCTCACCTCATCAACTTTGTAATCCCTCTATCCCAACTTGCATTCTTGTCACTTTGTAGATTTTCCCCAAAATCTAGGGTTTAACTTGTATGTGCCCTAACTCTATCAAATTGGTGGAAATCTTTGTCATGCAAGTGGATTAGGAATGTGAGACCATGTATTCACTATGCCATTGTCCTACATTGCAAACATTTGGATTCTCCCAAAATCAGTGTCCCTCTGCTCGCTGGCGGTCGATCCATCCTCTGGCGGTCCGACCACTGTGATAGAAAAATGGGAAGATGGCATAAATGAATACCTTATTGATTCATTCCACGATAATTCCTTTGACAATTCTTTGCTATTTCTTCGCAGCGACCATGCCGCGCAAAATAACCGCTGGTCGACCGTCCCAACCTCCTCCATCTGTTGAAGATGCTCCAAAAGAAGAAGTAGATGAGCCAATGCAAGATGCTGAAGAGGAAAGAACAGCGAGCGACAGCGATAACAGTGGCAGCGATGAGAACTTTGAAGGGTCAGAAAATGAGGATGAGAATGAGGATGAGGAGGTTGCTCCAGATCCAACTCCTTTCATTGGATTAGATGTGTCCAAGGTCAAAAGTGAAAGGTATACTACTTTACGACACATTAACCAATTCAGATTCCCAAGAGATGCTACCATAGGGATGTTTCACACTATGTTTCAGCAAAATGTCTATCATATCATCTATGCTCAAAAGAAATTTGCTAATTATAGATTTGTGAAATAGAACTACCTTGGTCAGAATCCAGCTTATAATGGATTATTTCGATTATTCAGAAGTGTGGGCTTGGATTCTTTGATTACCATGCAGAGTAATTTTCATGCCAAGGTTATTAAGCAATTCTATGCTACTGTCTTTGTGTCCCCTGACCATGACCATCTCATTTGGATGACGGGACAAGAAAGGTTTGAAGCTTCTAAGAATGACTTTATGCAAGCCTTAAATTTAAGGAATTCAGATGGGATAAATATTCATGTTCAAGAATGCTTAGCTCTCACTGAAGTAGATGAATATTATGATCAAAACCATCCTTATACTGTTGGGAAGGTAACTGGACTGCTCCCTCTTCCCAGTATTGTTAACAGGATCATGAGAGCTACTTTCTTCCCCAGGAGTGGGAACAATAATGAGATTCATGGGAGAGCTTGGAATGTGGTAAAGTGCATTATGGAAGGAACTAAATTTGATGTCATGGATCTGATTATAAGAGAGATTGCTACCTCCAAGGGAGATAAGAACAAGACTATCTATTTTCCTCCCTACATTATGAAATTAATCAAGAGAATGACTACCTTTGACCTTCCTCTTGATATGGAGCATAAGGAGTATAGACCGAGAGATCCTCCACCTCAGACTCCTCCTCCACCTCAGGTGTCCCCTCTAGCTCCTCTTCAGTCTCAAGGACAGGGATCATCCTCCCAGAGTCATCCAGTGCAGGCTCCTTAGGATCAGGATGCAGTCCTGATAGCTCTTGCTCGCCTTCAGTCCAGTGTAGACACCTTGCGTGCAGAGAACATTCAGAGGCATGAAGAGACTAGGACTATGATTGAGGATCTAAATGTGAGGGTGACTCGCATGGATGAGAGACTCACTGAGTATCAGCAGCAGCGTTTGCCAGTTGCCTATCAGAGGTTCGGTCGTGGTCAGCGCCCTCCATCCTTCACTCAGCGGGGAGATCATCCATCATCATCATTAGGCGCTCCTCCCACCTAGATGCTTAGTTTTCATATTTAGGTCGATAGACCTTGTTTTGTATGGATAAACTTATGTATTACTCTTGTAATATCTTATGTAAGCTTATAAACCTTAGATGTTTTATTGTTTTTAGTCTCTTTTAGATGATGAAATGTTTAATGCCTTATGCTATGTGTTATGCAATCCTTTGTTTGTCGTCCAAGACTTATGTATGTTGAATGATTATGTTATGGATTATGCATCATTAAATATCTTTGTCCATAATATGTTTGTAATTATATCCTGTTGATGTTGCATGATATTCATATCTTGATTATCTATTGTCATGCTCCTTGGACCAATTATTTAGAGGAAACTCCGCCAAATTTTCCTAAAAATCCTCTTATATGCAATGGGTGTTGTCTCTCATCTTTGTGCATATATTTAGGGGGAGTTTCTTTTCTTGGTCATTTGAATGTGTTTGAAATCAATTCTCTTCTTCCTAAACTCCTAGTTGGCTTGTATTCAACTTGCTTTACTCTTTTAGGCCATCAAAGAAGAGTTTGTGCCATTAGTTCTTGATAAAAAATGATTTATAATCAAGACTGTTCTTTGGTCACCAACGATCTGACCGGCCCTTCTGGCGGTCCGACTGGCCAGGACAGTAGTCTGACCGCCCATGACAAAGCAATGGCACAAAGAAAATGGTAATTTGTCCAAAATAAAATGAGTTCTTTTGCCAAGCTCTTTCTTCTGCAATATCTTCATTTTGGCTTGAATTTGTTTTGGCTTTTTGGTGCTTAATGCCAAAGGGGGAGAATATTTATATGATCAATATATTTGGATTCTCTCTTGTGCTTTCACCTTTAAGTCTATTGCCAAAGGGAGAGTTTTGGACTCTCTCGAGTTATGTTGTTATCACCTTTTCATGCATAATAGCTAAAGAAGATAAATTCAAATTGCTTAGTATCATGCATGAGTATAGTTCAATATCTTAAATTCCTATCTTATCTTGATTATTATCCAAATATTGTTATTGATAAAGGATTTGTCATCAATCACCAAAAAGGGGGAGATTGAAGAATCTAGACCCGCCATTATATGTTAATGGAGTGTTTGGGTGATTAATGACAAATGCAATTGTGAGACTAACATGTTTATTGATATACTTATTGTTTAGTCTCAATTGGATATAAAGGTGATAATCATGAAGGCATGTATGTGATTAATGACAAATCAAATTCATTGGATAAACAAAAGGAAAATCCAAATAGGTATGCATTTATAATGACAAATCTATTTGTGAGACTAACTCTCTTATTGTTATATCTCATGATTAGTCTCGTTTGGATATAAAGAACAAAAGAGGTATGCATTCTACTTTGTATTCTTATACCCTGTTGCATTCCTCGGATCCAAAATATAGGTTGAACTTCACCAAAAGAATTAACCTAAATATATGCATATGTTCTTACTACATATTCATGTATGCACACATATAGGAGGAGTTCATTCTATATTTTGAGGTTTCATTAGTATTGATCCATATTCCTGTTTCCACATATTTGGGATCTTTACTTTGAAACATATGCTGTGAATATATTTAACTTGCATAGTTAATATATTCATATGAGTATATAAGACTTGTATAGTCTAAGTATACTTATATGTGAGTATAACATAACTTGTGTAGTTCATGTGCACTCACATATCCTTGAATGTATCTAACTTGTGTAGTTAATATATTCATGTGTGTATATGAGACTTGTGTGCTCATATATCCTTTGAGTATATATAACTTGCGTAGTGGTTATATACTCATACCATTCTATATTCAATTACTTGCAATTGAAGTGATTATCATCAATTACCATAGAGGGAAAGATTGTGGTATCTTGTCCCACCATTATGAGTTAATGGTATGGAGTGGTAATTAATGATAATCATATTATAGAACTAACACTATCCATGAGTTGGATGAATAGGTTGAGTTCTATAGTTGGAAACTTTAGAAGATCATTATGTGTTGATGATATTGAAGTCAAGAGCTTGGAGTAAAGGATGCATCATGAGTTGATGCATATCAAATCATGACCCGGAATTGAAGCAAAGATGTGCGTCGTCAAGCTTCAAGTGGTTGCGCAAAGGTATGACTAGCTAGGGCTAAGGATTTGTTCCTAGTCTTTTGCCGGTCTTGGTGTTTGGTTGGAAGACCGGATTGCTAGTATAGGTTGCCAAACTATTAAGAGAGGTCTTTTACTAGTAGCTTGAGTTAGTCATGTGTTGATAGCTCATTGTGTTTGCTCTAGCTCATCTTAACATGTTGCCAATATTTGCAAATGTGTTTTGCAAATGGTTGTGGCTCATGGATAACCCTTGTAGCATGTGACTTAAGTTTGCGAATGTGTTTTGCAAATGGTGTAAGTCCATGTACCTTATTCCTTGTAGTGTGATTCTATAAGTTGGCAAATGTGTTTTGCAACTTGTTGAGAATCTCACTTGAAACCTTGTTTGCATCGCGCGTCAATTTGGCAAATGTGTTTTGCAAATTGAGTTGAAGTGGAATGCAATTTGAGGCATTGATTCTAAAAGTTGGCAAATGTGTTTTGCAACTTGTTGAGAGTCATGTCTTTAACCTTGTGTGTGCATCTTGCATCAAATGAGCAAAATGTGTTTTTGCAAATCAAGTTGATGCAAAGATCAAAAACCTTTCTCGCTTGTCGGTATTTGGCGGTCTCCGACCGCCAAGAATGGCGGTCCGACCGCCAAGAATGGCGGTCCGATCGTCACAGGTCATGTTGTATCAAGATCGACTTTCGGTTCAACCGTGGTGCGGTTGATCCGATTTTTCTGAGGCGGTTTGTTTTTTTCCAGAAGAGATGTTTTTGGTCCTTAGCCAATTATGTGGAACTTTTCTAGAGCGGTCAGACCGGCGTCTATTGGGCGGTCTGACCGGTGGGCGGTCTGACCGGCCATTAGTTGGCGGTCAGACCGGCTGTGATCTCAACGGCTAGTTTTATACCCGTTGGAGCTAAGGGCGGTCAGACCGATTTTGTCTAGATTCTCTGAAATCCTCTCCCAACGGCTAGATTTTGTGTGTGGGCTATAAATACCCACCTTGGCCGTGTGTGGGAGGTTGCTGGTGCCGCTAGACATTCCATTGAGCAAAGAGCAAGCCTCACATTCTCTTTTGTGCATGTGTTGCACTTAGTGAGGTTAGAGAGCAAACCCTAAGTGCATGTGTTGCCTTAGGTGGTGGATTTAGTATCCACTTGAGCATAGACACTTGATTGGTTGAAGTGAGCATTGGAGACTTGTTACTCTTGGTGTTTGCCGACACCTAGACGGCGTGGTGGCGTCATAGCTCTAGTGAGCTTCTCAAAGAAGATTGTGAGAAGACCCGGGCGGTTTGTGAGTGGTGTGGTGCTCGCCATCTTCGGAATGGAGGAAAGAGCAACCCTAGTAGAGCGAGGTGTAGGTTCGGTTTGGAACCGGTCCAAGTGGTTGGATTTACCTCGGAGGCGGGTGCTCAATTCGTGGAGCCGGTCCAATCAGTTTAGGTTTGCCTCAACGTGGATTAGGGGAGACCGGCAAGTCTCCGATCACCACGGGAAAACATCGCCGTGTCATTTGTGGTTTGATTACTTGTGCAATTTACATTACTTGTATTTAAATTGCTTAATTGTATGTGTATGATTGCTATCATTTATATAGTCTCATATTGTTGGAGCACTTAGTTGAACCTAGTTGATTTAGGCTTTAATTGTGCAAAACCATATTTGTATTAGCTTCCGCATTAGAAACCGGTTTTAGCCAAAGAAGTTTTTAAAACGCCTATTCACCCCCCCTCTAGTCAGCCTCCGCGATCTTACAAACATGGTTGGAGAGCCTACATCTACTACACCAGCTTCAGATGAGCAGCCTCTTCCAACCTTCACCGACGATCAGAGTGGTTCTATTCCTACCTCCATAGACCGTGAGGTAGAGGCCACTTCTGCACCAGGAGCACCTCTTCGCTTTCAGCGACAACATCCACCTGAGCAGATTATTGGAGATCTACATGAGCGAGTCACTCGCTCTAGGTTCATTTCTCCTGATTCTCATGCACATTCTGTTTTTGTTGCTTCTTTTGAACCCCGAGATGTCACCCATGCTCTTTCTGATTCCTCTTGGGTCAATGCCATGCATGAAGAACTTGAAAATTTTGAAAGAAACAAAGTCTGGACCTTAGTTGAACCTCCACCTAATCATAATGTAATTGGAACAAAATGAGTTTTCAAAAATAAGCAAAGTGAAGATGGGTTGGTAGTTTGCAACAAGGCTAGAGTTGTAGCTCAAGAGTATTCCCAGGTAGAGGGCTTAGACTTTGAGGAGTAGCTAGATTAGAAGCCATTAGCATTTTGCTAGCATTTGCGGCATCCAAGGGCTTCAAGCTTTTTCAAATGGATGTCAAAAGTGCTTTCCTGAATGGTTTGATAGAAGAAGAAGTCTTTGTCAAGCAACCTCCTGGTTTTGAAAATCCGAAGTTCCCAAACTATGTTTTTAAACTCTCCAAAGCCTTGTATGGACTGAAGCAAGCCCTTAGAGCTTGGTATGATAGGCTTAAGAGTTTTCTACTTAAAAATAATTTCAAAATGGGATTGGTTAATAAAACCTTGTTCACTCTCATGCATGGCAGTGACTTTTTGTTGGTTCAGATTTATGTGGATGATATTATATTCGGTGGTTCCTCTCATGCTTTGGTGTCCAGATTTTCAGATTCTATGAGCAGGGAGTTTGAGATGAGCATGATGGGCGAATTGACCTTCTTCCTTGGTCTTCAAGTCAAGCAACTGAAAGAAGGCACCTTGATTCATCAAAGTAAGTATACAAAGGACCTTCTTCGGCGCTTCGACATGGGAAGCAGTAGGCCAATGTCTACTCCCATTGCCACGACCATCGTGCTGGACCCTGATGAGGATGGAGAGCCCGTGGACCAGAAGGAGTACCGCAGCATGATCGACTCCCTCCTCTACCTCACGGCATCGAGCCAAGACATACAGTTTGCTGTGTGTCTGTGCGCTCGATTTCAGGCTTCCCCTCAAGCCTCTCATCGTCAAGCAGTGCGTCGCATTTTCAGGTACCTCCAGGACACTCTTGACTTTGGACGTTGGTATTCTTCTGCTTCTGCTCTCTCTATTCGGGCTTTTTCTGATGCTGATTTTGTGGGGTGTAGAGTGGATAGGAAGAGTACTTCTGGCAGTTGTCATTTCTTAGGCACATCTCATATCTCTTGGTCACCTAGGAAACAGTTCTCATTGCCTGATCCATCGCCGAGGCCGAGTATGTAGTATGACCGATGAGTTGCTCTCAGGTTCTCTGGTTCTTATCTACTCTTCGGGACTACGGGTTGTCTTTGGGTAGTATTCCTCTTTTCTGTGACAACACTTCTGCCATTAACATTGCCAAAAACCCAATGCAACACTCACGGACCGAGCACATTGATGTTAGATATCATTTCCTTAGAGACCATGTTAAAAAGGGTGATGTTGTGCTTCATTTTGTCGAGTCTGAGCAACAGGTTGCTGACATTTTCACTAAAGCTCTTGATTCTTCTCGTTTTGCCTTCTTGCGGGGAGAGTTGGGGGTTGTTAGTCCTCTTGGCCTGTTTTGAGGGGGAGTTTGCTCTTTTTGCATTCATTTGTATCATAATGCATTTTAAAATTCAGCAACTTGTGCTGTAATATAAACTTATGGAGCTTTGATTATTATCCTTGTATGACTTGAATTCATGCTTTATACCCTGCCATGTCTTGTGCTAGTTTGCTAGAATTCTTTTATGGCTTTTCTTGTATAGCTTAGCTTTTGTCATGCTAGCTTTATTATCTGTAAGCAAACTGAATCAAAATATGGCTTGTTGGATCTTGTGACTAGTTTTGCTATAGTGATGTTCTCATGATTCATGCCATGTCATATAGGCTTAATTGAGTCTTGAACTTATTCTGAGTTTTAAATTGAGCTATGATAAATCTTAAGTCAAACAAATGAAAAATGAGCTTTTCTGTGCGAAAAAACTGATCTCACCAATTCTTTCTTATGAGACGGCTCGCCATTGCACTAGGCATGAACTCAGGGAGAGTTTTGGATGACCTAGACCACTCTCTTAAGCTTTTGTTGCTTGGGATGGTCGCAGTGAGGCTTGAGATCTAGCACAATGCTAAGAAAAGAAATTGGCAATTGGTTGAAGCTTAGGAGGCAGTTGTGGATGGCTCCTAGTCCAGAACTTGCTTTACTAAGACAAAACCAATCATTTTCAGCAATGTGCTCAATATGCTAAATTCTACATGCTTGATCAATTTGCTTCAAAACTGAACTCAAAATGCTCAAAATTGACTCAATTTCTAGTTTCTGGTCTCCATTTTGCTTATAGACATGGCTTGACTCATTTTTGGATACCTTTAGTGAAACTATGATCTTGAGCACCTTGTCATGCTTTCAATTCATTTAATCTCAGATTATTGCTATTTTGGTCTTAGCTTTGCTGTACATGTTTTGCTATGATTGAACATAGATTCTTCACATAATATGGCTTGGTATAATACTTGTACAGTCTTCTTGGATAATCTTCATGGCTCCTTTTGCTAAAATAAAAAAAAAATGAAAAATTGCAGTCATTCCATTCCATTCATGCTCTATCTTCTTCCATGCACCTTGATGAATTCATTGTCAAAGGGGGAGAAAGATTGATAAAAAAATATTGTTTTTAGAGCTTTTTGGAGTCATAGGGAGAAATTGGTTTTTCTGGAAATTTGATGATCATAGTGAGTGGGAGCATCTCAATTGCATTCTTTTGGTCTTATTGCCCCTTCTGAATTTGAATTGCAATTCTTGAAGACTCACAATGATCAAAGGTCAAATAGAACAATTGTTCTTCCATATGGACCTAAGTGAGATTTTTGGCTATTCTTTGGAAATTGAAGCTTTTGTGCTTTCTTTTGCCTTATCTCACTTGCTTATGCTATTCTGGAGCCAACTTGATCATTTCCATTGCTTTCTCTTGCTAATGGACCAAGTTGTGCCTTTGTGTGAAAACATCGAGCACTTTACTTTTCAAACCCCAAAACTACATTTTCTGAGAGATTGTCAATGTGTTCATCAAGGGGAAGATTGTGGATATCATGGGGATATGCCCATGATCTTAGGATGATGAAACAATTGGCAATGGTGCTTTTGGTTTGAAGTTTCAAGCGTTTTTGACAAAGTTTCTGATCTGTCAGGTCTTTGGCGGTCAGACCGGCCTTGTCTTAAGTGAATCGTTCGGTTCGGTCGAGGCGGTCAAACCGCCGAAACAATGATCGACCAGTTTTGTGCTAATTGATAATGTTAGTTGTGAACTGATTTTGGGATAGGTCATATCCTTGTTTGTTAATGCATATGTATTGCATATTGCAAGTTTTGGCTAACGTGGGTCAAGTTGTGAAGAACTTGTTCCCGGATTCGTGTTTGCTTATCTATTGCTGTGCAGGTGGCTTGGAGGTCAACAACGATCAACGGCGAGGAGGATCGGGACTAAGCTTGGAGAGCTGAGGTCCAGAACGATCATGGATGCCGGGTGAGGTCGAGTGACTCAAGCATGGCGCAGAATGGATGAAGATGACCGAACAGGCGATTCAAAGGCGATCGTTGGATCAAACGGTGCGGGGGTCGGTGCAAGTGCCAAGGTGGTCCGGTGGGAACCGGATGGGAGAGACTTGCTGTGTGAGACCTCGATGTTTATTAGGCTCATAATACTTAGTCATCCAATTGACCCTAGTATTATCAACCAAATAAACCCGGTCTCGAGAAATGTATACTCCCCAGAATGCAGTATACATACCTCACAACAAAAGAGTATATCAATTCCATACAACACATAGTACAAAAGCAACAAACCAGAAGTTAATATTAAAAAGGAATAGCTATTACAAAAGAGAGGCCCTTAGGCCAAATAGCAACAAATAAAAAGATAACAATGAAGCAAAAGTGCCATAAAGATGGCTATAACACAAAGCCAATCGGTGTGCCTTAACCCTAGGCATCTCGACCGACCGCCAAGCTAGTCGTCAAGAAAGCGCAACACGTGGCACGTAAGTAAGGCTCTTGGAGCTCACCTCCGCCCTCTGCAACAAATTTGTTAAGCAAAGCAAATGAGTACAATAACTTGTTTATTGTACTCGCAAGACCGACGACGTAAGATAATGTAACTATAATTTAGCTACATGCAAGCTTTATTTAAGTGGATGAGGCTTTGGACTCATTTTAGCACAAAGCAAGTTTCATTTGCAATAACATAATAGATTGAAGGCAATTTGATAAAGCATTTTTAATTGTTGAAATACAACGCGATAATAACATAATAACAACAACAAGAACAAACCGGAAGTGACTAACCCTTAGTCACCACAACAATAGCATGAACTCCCGCTCATACCAACCCATCAAGTTTTAATTAAAAGGTTGAGACTAGTCTTGAACGACCTTACCAAGCATGTCCATAACCTAGGACGAGGCTATTCAATAGTTTTATCCCTGCAGGGTGTACCAATGTACCCACACGCGCATCGCCTTTCCTTTAGGCACACTACCTTTGGTGTGCCGCACGGCTAAGTCCTCACGAGACATTTCCAATGGACGATGCTAACCCACGGGACAAGACACATTAGACCCTAACCGGTCCGCCAATGCTCCCTCCCAACACCACACACACAGATTTTATTAAAACATACCCACCAACCAGCTCATAATTAACACCTCCCAAAGTACTTAGTCAAGAGAGGTCCCATATCCCCTCGTGTGGTTAGCACGCAAAAGCGCTTGGCTTAGTGACCCAAGTACTCGGTCCTTAGGGACCGGGCATACCACCACATTCCAAAACCGCACCATCCATCCAATATGCCCAAGTCTAAATCGACATTTTATTTTCAGTTTTGATTTTACAATTAATCAAAGCACAAGTGCTGGACATATAGGAGGAATAATTATACTTGTGTGATCAAGACCATCGACTATGTCGATGATCGCCCATTACTACCGATAGCTAAGCATGTCTAAGCAGTTTTAAACGCAACTACTAAGTGATAAGAGCTCATCCAACGAGCTCAAACCACAGCGAATAACCTAGGCTCATTGGTAGTAGAGGATAACAATTCCTACAGATTATGCAACTATAGGAAAGCTAGCGACATTTAACACAAAGTAGCATGCATACATAGAAGTAAAACAAAGTAGTAAGCTTTAAAGTAATGGGACATGATGGGAGATGGTCAAACTGCTTGCCTTGTTGCTGGTCACTTTGTTGCGGAGGGTCACTTTGGGATCACCACAAATGTCGAAACCTAACGGAAAAGCGATAAAGAACCGATAAGAACGATTTAAAGACAACAAAGACAACACAGAAAAAGAACTCCAAATACTTTGAAATTTCTACAGCAGCAAGAGGGTGATTTTAGGAGATTTTGCAACAAGAACCAATGGATTTGGATTCTTAATGCAAAAGATATGAGCAAAACAATTCTGCTCAGCCCTAAAAATACCAAACTGCACTATTCACTAGTTTAATTATGAGGCAACATTTTCTAGAACAGTGGTGAGGCTGAAATTTTTACTGCAAAACCAGCACCTCATGAGATGAATAACACAATTGAGTTCATCTCATTTGGAGCTATTATGCACTTTCTATAATTTTTCAAAAACAAGAACTTGAACAAAATTATAATGCACAAGTCCTCATTTTTCTAACAGCAACATGCTCAAAACTAATTTTCTTAGTGAGTTCATTAATAGAGGAAACCAACAAAGTTGGTCTCACTCAAAAACAACCTACAGAGCAGTAGTTATGAATTTTACAAGCTAAGCATTAATTTGAATGTATATTTAAAAGGAGTTTTAAAATCTAGTGGCTAACTGTGCTCTGGAGCTGAACTCAACTTATAATCATTTTTAGATTAAAGTCAAGTTCAAGATAGAGCTAACACAACTTGAATGACCTCATTTGGATTTAAGAAGAAAAAGAGATGAAATTTTAAAGTTTATACCTTATTCATTTTATTATTAAGACTTTCTTGGCATTTCAACACTCACAAAGACATGGGAGGTCGTGAGCCACAGATCACAGATCTAACGGCTCGAGACCTCCCAAGAGAACAACACACACGCACATGGGAGGTCCAGAGGTCTGGACCTCCTAACCACGCACATGCGCGAGGTGAGGGGGAGGTCGTGGTCAGAGATGGGAGATCCAACGGACCACAACAGGAAGGGAGGTCGGGAACGGACCAGATCTAAAGGGAGGTCCTCAACGGGAGATGACCTCGAGGAGGTCCCAGAGGAGGTCCTCAACGCCGCTGCACCTCCGTGGAGGTCAGGACGGCTAAGATTGCGCCAAGGAGGTCTTGGACGCCCAGATCTCCTCGGAGGAGGTCCGACATCCTGAGCTCGCGACGCACATGTTTGGACAGGGCATTAATGCGCCGCGGGACCACGAGGAGGTCCGCGAGGGTTTTAATGCGCGCAAAGGGGCGGGGTTAATGGCGTTAAGACGCCAATGATTGCGATGATTGGGCATTTAAAACGGCGAATTTATGTCCTAAAACGACAATGACACGCCGACATCCGACAAAATCCCGAGCGTGAAGAAGTGATCCTTGCGGCGATGTAGAGCTGCCGGCGAGATCCAATGGTACCGCGGTTCGCAATAACCATGCGCACTCCAACAGACCTCCTCTCAACGGCAATGACGGCCTTGAACGCCGGCGAGCCGAGAGGACCAATACGCCCCAAGACGGCCACAATGAAAATGCAAAAACGAGCTCATGCGACAATCAAGCTTGTGCAAGAAAAGCTCCGCGAGATCATTCATAAGGGTGCCAAAGATCTAAAGGACTAACAGGGTTTACCCGGTGGTCCTAAGGTGCCGGGAGGTCGTGGAGGTGGTGGCCGAGTTGGGGAAGACAGGGGCTCCACGGCCAAAGCTCCAGCTTCAAGCCCGACTTTGTCCTCCTCTGAAAAGCGCCCAAACAAACTAAGTTAGGGTTAACTTCCAGAGGTTTGGGGAGCACAAAATGAACGAGGGTGGAAGAGGGAGCCACTGGAACCCTTGAGCTACCGAGAAGCTCCAAGGACATCAACAATGGCAGCCACAAGTGAGGTGAGTGAGTGTTAGTGGAGGAGGAGCTCAGCCACGCACAAAGTGCAAGGCTGAGGTCAATTGTGTGCAAAGGAAGCCAAGGGAGGCTTCCAAGGGTACTTTATAACCTGATTGAAGGTGATGAGCTGGGGCTAAGCTCCATGGTGAGCTTAGCCCATGGGCTGGTCCATGAGGTGGACAAGACATGGGGCTGACAAGGGGGCAGGCTCGGGCTTGACCTGAGAGGCTAAAGTCGACTGCATTAAATGCGGGTCAGCAAAGAGTGTTGAAGTGTACCCCAAGGTCAGACACGCATTAATTGCGCTGCTTAGAGTTTGCCAGCGCCAGAGGAAGGAGAAGAACAGGGGAGGACTTTATGGCCGTTGGATAAGACCTGGGAGAGGTCCTAACCATCGGATCCTATTTTGAACCGTTATGTTTTAAGTGGTGGGAGGAGGTCCCACCACACGATCAAGGTGAGGAGGTCGTGGCCTCCGATCTCCTTAACGTGAAAACGCGACGTGAGGAAATGGACAGAGGTCCAAAGCGTTGATCTCCATCCAACAGTGCGGACCTCCGCTTGGGACTTAACTGCACGCGAACATAAGAGATCGAGGGGAGGTCATGGCCTTTGGATGCAAATCAAGGGCATGGACCTCATCAAGCGGGAGGACCTTGTGTAATATTTTTCAGAGGAGGTCGTGGCCTTTGGATGTAAATCCAACGGCCACGACCTCAAGTGAGTACAAAGGAGGTCGAGCGGTTGGATGTAAATCCAACAAATGATGACCTCGCCAAGGTGGAAGGTGGTTTTGAGGTTGGATAACCATGGGAGGTCAGGCGGTTGGATCTTAATCCAAGGGCCAAGACCTCAACAAGGCGGAGGTCTTTGGGATTTAACGCATGTGGGAGGTCATGACCGTGGATCTTTGATCCAGCGGGCGTGACTCGATGAGGTGGGGAGGTCTTAATCGAGAACGTTTGAGGAGGAGGTCGTGGTCGTTGGATGTAAATCCAACGGCCACGACCTCAACTAAATGCAAAGAGAGGTCTTACGGCCGTAACGCGGGAGGTGGGGAGGTCCTAAGCAAGGTTGACTGAGAGGAGGTCGTGGCGGTTGGATGTAGATCCAACACCACGACTGATCAAGGTGGAGATGAGGTCTCACGAGGTGCAGACATGGTTGGGCTGGACCGACTTTGAACATGGCTAGCCCAAGGAACAAAGTCTGTGGTTTTAAATTTTGTTTCTACAAATGAGACTTTGCCAAATTGTTTGGGCTAGCAAATGAACTCCAAATTTGATGAAATTTTAACTGGAGCTTACTGACATTAAGATGAACCTGTAATAAAATTTCCAGAGGTTATTATGCAATGCATTTTTCTCAGGAAATTTATTAAGGTTGTTTAATGATTCATTTTGCCTCCAAAGTTTATCAACAAGTGCTATAACTCATGATATTTTTCGAAGGGGTCCCATATCAGTTTTTGGGACCAAGGAAAATATATCCCAAATGTTTGACATAAGATTTAAGATAATTGGAGAATGAGTTTGATTTTTGGTCAACAAGAGCTTTGTGTTTTTGAATTACACAACTCTTGGACAATAATTACATAAGATTTTAGGGTTTTTCAAGATGTGAGAAAAAGTTTTAATTTCTACACATATAATTATACTTGATTAACCCTAATTATACATTTGGGATGTTACATGTTGACACGATGAGAGCCGCGGGATCAACCCACACGTGGCGAAGCATGGATGTGTTTCGCGCACTTTGGACTCGGTCTTCGGAAAAGATCGAAAAGGGGTATTTTGGTAATTTCACCAAATACCACCTTGGTGACCTAATGCCAACCCACGGCGCAAGACGGCGTGTCAAGAAGTGGATTAGGTCAAGAGAAGTGAAGACGGCGCTTTGAGATGCGTGCGTGTGTAACCCGTTTGTATTGGGCCTTAACGGGAGCCCATTAGGGTTAACTCTTCTAGAAGCTAAGCCTCTAGTATAAATAGAGAGGGAGTTGTTCTCAGCAGCCAACTAAGCACTTCATTTTGTATACCCTGGTTTGTCTTAGGGCTTAAGGAGAAAGAGGGGAGGCTTAGGGTTCTAGGGAGATGTGTTGAGTTGTGTGCTCATGGATTGACTTTTGTCCTCCATGGATGGAGTGGTTGTAACTAGCAACCAATAGTGAATCAATCTATGGATGATTGTTCAAAGATGAGTCTTCTTGTGTTTTCCCTTCTCTTTTGGTGATTTTGGGTGCTTCCTTGATCCTGTGGTTTTTGGTTTGTTTCATGCCCTCTTTTACCTTGCTGTGATGTGTAGGAATACATCTAGGATCATCTAGATCATCAATCTCCCACGAGCAAGGTTTGGATCAAGTTTTTCGTTTTTGACCGGTTTTGAACCTTCCATCGGTAAAACAGAAAAAGGTCAAAATTTTGACGTGGATCTACTCAATCTCTTCTTGGAATAGGTTTCTAATATCCTTAGAAAGGTGTGTTCCCAATTTGGTTAAGTTTGGCCGTGTAGATCAAAAGTTAGACCGATTTTCATTTCGGTTTTTCAAGTTGTTTGTGCTGATTTTGCTGTTCATCGTAAGGGGCGGTCAGACCACCAATATCAGAGGTCTGACCGCTAGGCAAAATATTTGACCCGCCAATATCAGAGGTCAGACCGCCCATCTATTTGCAAATTGAGTTCTTGGTTATTTTTGGTGTTTTGCGTCGGGGTTTTGATTGGATTCAACACAAGTCTTCCACTGTGTTTGTACCTTGATCTTCATAGCTTCCATAGCTATTGGAGTAAATTAGTATTGAATTCAATTAAGGTAAAAAAAGTGTTCGTGCTCCTATTCACCCCCCCTCTAGTCGCCTTTCCGGTCCTACAGCATCCCCCGCCCAGTCTCAATAGAAATGGACCCAACCATCCTCACTTGGAGCTTGCAGGGCGTTGACTCCTACAAAACGATACACAATTAGCTAAGGCATCCTATAGGTCTATCTTTGGTGCATTCCATAGATGTACATTACCTTGATGTCGTCTATCGGTAATTGGACGTCGTCATGTTCAGAATTTGGAGTGGATGCGATGCTACTCCGATGTTGAGGAGGACTGGCTCCCAAAATAACGGGGGCGGCTTGCGACTGGCTGAGGAGTTGATTCATTTGATCCTGCAATGCTGTTATCTGTCCTTGAAATTTTGCAATAAGCACTTGTTCCAACCGGGCGTCGTGCTCGGCCTTGGATCTCTTCCTTCTCCTATAGCTATCACAGTCGCCTTGGAATCCATAACTCCAAGTTATGTTAACCCCAAGGCCTCGCGTGCGACCCAGGTGCTCCTTGTTTCCCAGGGCCATAGATAGTATATCCTTCTCCCTGTTTGCTTGGAAGGAGCCTTGGGAAGTTTGGGCAGTCAATGCACGCTGCAAGAGGTCATCATGTTATTATAGACACTATGAAGTTATGGACTTATTAATAACTAGGTAGTTTGGCATAATTACCACACGTTGGGACACTTCCTCGTCTGTCTAGTTTGGGAAAGAGATGCAGCCCGATCTTAGGGAACGCTCGTTTGTGATCTCAGCAAATGGCCTGGTTGCGTTCTCGTCCTCTGCCGCCCATTCCACGGATTTACCCGCGTACCCAGCGGTGCCGCGTCTGTGGGGGTGAGTGTTTCGTGCCTGGAGAGCTTTGTGTGCCACACTTTGCTCCTTAAATTCGGTCGTCGTCTTAATCCGCACAAACTTGTCCCATATATCCCGCGACAAGAATGGATACATTGTGAAGGGCGTCCGACCCGTGTTCACGTACTTCGTGACAAGAATGCTCTTGAAGCTCCTCCACACGTGTCACATCCCGAGCAATGCTTGTCATTCCACGCGTGCCTAGTCTGCTTCTAGGATAGTGAACGAGGCTGAAAGTTCTGTCCACAGCGTGCCTCTCTCTACTTTCGTCAGAGACTTCCTTCTTGGTGTGGTGATGGGGACCCGTTCCCTTGCAAGTATCCCGCAGATGGTCCAGAATCTCGCCGCTGATCTCTGGGGACTCAGAGGGACCCCAATGTCACTGACCTCCGTGATGATCAGTCGGCCCGTAGGCAATTCCAATTTTCCTCTACCATCTCGCTTACGTATCGCTATCGTCAGACATCCAGACACATTCGGCGACGTCGGTGACGGCAGCGAAGACGGTGTCTCTGCCATCTCCCTTACTTGCTATCTATATGTTGGGATCACGGGGTAGGCTACGATAGCTACAAACAAAAATTTCTACCACGCAAACCAGGAAGCCATGCAAGTAGATGATCATAGATCGTTACCACCAGACGCGCAAATGAGCGGAAGAAGGGTTGGATCAACCTGGTCCAACGAAGAACGCGTCGATGTAGTGGTCGTAGTCGATCGTCCAACGTCTAGCAAGTCGATGTGGTGGTCGTAGTCGATCGCTCTCCAAAGAACGTCTGCAGTTCCTTGTCAAGATCGCGGATCGCCCTCAAGCGCAACAATCGTAGTAGCGCCTATGGTATCCACACGCCCAGGGAAGGAACAACCGAACGTTGGTGTGCCAGCACCAAGTCGCACGGTGGAGCTCTCAAGAAGATGGCGGCTAGGGTTTCGGTGGTGTTTCACGCGCCCGTCCCAATAGCCTCATGCACCTCCTTATATAGTGCTCGTGACGGATCCTATCCCAGGACATTTATTTAATTGTATTCATCTTGGTTTGTTCCAACCTGCTAAGTGTGTGACCACAGAGGTTCATGTGTAGTTCGGTTGTGACTTGAAACCCTTTCCGACCACGAGTCGAAGCGGCTCCTAGCGTAACATATCGATTCCTAATACACACAAATTATATCGGACGAACCTTAATGCAATATGATCTACGACTAGGTCCTTATCACTTACGACTAGGTCATATCTTTATACGACCAGTTCAGATTTGATCACGACCAACTCGTAACTCCCACGACTTGGTTTCGACTACTCTGTGATTACGCTCGACTAGTCTACGACTTGCTTGTATCTCCATACAACCGGTCCGAGTCGGTCGAACTAAGTGACCTACTCATGTATTCTCCCTTTGCCTCACGATATCCGGTTGAACTCTGTGAGATGTTGTGTCATCCATGGACTGTTCAATGCTTTCTCGATCGAGTGTCGATAACTTTACGTGGTCGAACACTTCGACTACTAGTGGCATGGCCATGCACTTTCTTTATCCGATCAAAACGAGGGGCCCAGAGACATCTCTCCTGTTATGTTAGGAGGGGCAAATCCCATATCCGACCAGTCACATTCCTCTCCATGTTTCAGAGCATACCCAAAGCTACCTTTATAACTAGCCACATTTGTAGCGTTTGGCAACCCCTAAGAGTGCTCTTACACATGTAGGAAACCATGCTTGATCTCAGTCTAAGGATTATACATCATCATTGCTTGAGACCAACTAATGACACATAGATTCATAACAATCTCAATAGTGTCTCAAGGTGGGTCTTATCCAACATCATGTTCTCTAACATGTGTCCATATTATTGGTTTGATATCTCCATATCTATGACTCGTGAAACATAGTCATCAACCAATACATATGCTAGTCTATTCATATGTGTCCTCATATGTTTACGACCAGGGATCGTATAAGAATAATTTATTGCAGAAATATAGAGTTTCACAACCAAGTCACATACTTGATAATAAATATTAACAATATTATTCTAGGAACAAGATAACACATTATCCAATGTTATGAACATAATGAAATATAATCATCTTTATGATTGCCTCTAGGGCATATTTCCAACACTATATACGCTACATACGCAATAAAATGGATTACAAGTGTCCCAAATCAACATATACATATGAAGTATCTCCATGTCATTTAAAATGAATAATATGCTCAACATGTGCAATATTAGCAAATAATCATAATTAATTCGAGCACAAATATGAAATAATAAAGCATTAATCCAACAACATTTAAATGACTAAATTAACATAATCAAATGTAAATCATTTAAGTCATTTAAATTGATTAAAATGCTAAACATATACCACATGTATATGAATGAAATTAGCACAGAGCACAAAAATTTGAAATTAATGTGAGCTCTCATATGGCGAGTTGCACAAGAAACAAACTTGGCCATCTCAGCACTAAGGTCTATTCTCTTCATAAATTGGATAAGAATACTAAAATTCAGATTTTGAGCTCTATCCAAAGCTTAACTAGACTGACATAACAATCACATGTATAAGAAGTTCAAAATGATACTATCTGTCAACCATAGATCATCAAGAACCATCAATATCCACTACTGAAGTCCACAGAAGACTGGCTTTTAATGAAGACATAGAAACAAAACAGAATCAAGTAAAACTTTCTTATGGTGATTACTATGATAGCAACAAACAATCTTGTAGAGCTCAAAATTGAACTAGTAATTCTACCAATTTCAGAATTCGACCATTCCAATCACATAGCAATATTAAGCCAACAAAATTCACTTTGATATATCCAGGGACCAAACATTCACAATCGAGGACATAAATACCAAATATTCAATTTCAATTTCAGCTAAACAGGATTAAATACCAAAGATGCAATATGTCCAAAGCTAGATTCAGATATCAGAACTAACAGTAAAAGATCACTCTCTAATACAACTGATCAAAATACACACGATGATAATCAATTTAAGTATATGACTAACTTCATCACAGAACAAAAATTGTCAATCTAAGTTGCTGGACAACAATATAACGTAATGAAATAACCGTAGTTATAACAAGAGCAAGATAATGATAGATGATCGAAAGACAAAGAAGAACTAATGTAATAGAGCTCAAGTATGACCTAAATCATCAAGCTAATTTCAGATTAGACAATTTGTCATCATAGAGCATAAACAAGACCACTCATAACTTTGCAATATCTTCCAGAGCTAGTCTCGAGATCAATCCCAATCACAGATCACATATTTCAACTAGCACATCACACACACACACACACACACACACACACACACACACACACACACACACACACACACACACATATATATATATATATATATATATATATATATATATATATATATATATATATATATATATATGTATATGCAAAGAGACAGTGCACGATATGTTGCAATACTCACAACGGCGATGGTACTCAAAACCACTAAGAAGATCAATAGACAAGGCACGAGGGAGGACCACTCACTAGGAGGGAGGAGAAGAGGAGGTGTTGGAGCCAGCGGCACGAGGACCGGAGGAGGCGCTGGAGCCGGTGATGCGAGGGTGGACCGGAGGAGGCACTGGAGCTTGCGGCGCGAGGACCGAAGGAGGCGCTGCAGCCGGCAGCGCGAGGGAGGAACGGAGGAGTCGCTCGAGCCGGCGACGCGAAGACCAGAGGAGACGCTGGAGTTGGCGGCACAAGGGAGGACCGGACGAGATGTACCTTGGGCGGCGGTGTTAGGGCTTACGGGGAGGTGAACGGGCAAGCCCTAGAGGAGGCGAAGGAGTGAGAGCTGAGCGGGCTAAGGGAGTAGTAGAAGTGACGAGTAAGAGAAAAAAAACCCTAGCAGTTCCCTCGTTATAAAAGGCTATCATAGACGGTTCTATTATGGAACCATATGTGCTAAGTAATCACAGACGATTAAAGAACCGTTTGTGATACGTGCCATATCACAGATCGTTTTATTATGGAACCGTCTACGATTACTTAGCACAGACGGTTCCATAATAGAACCGTCTATGATATCCCGACAAAACCATATGAACCTGGTGACAGTATGATGACAATCATGACAAGACCATATGCACGTGGTGACAAGTATGATGACAGGTTCATAACACAACTCCAAATAAGTCCATAACACAACTCCAAATAAGTCCATAACTCAACTCCAAATAAGTCTATAACACAACTCCAAATAATTTGACTGAAAATTAATTTATCCACTAACAATTCATTTAACTTCAAAAATTCATATCTAATTCAACTCAACTACAAATCAAGTGAAACCAATTTTGATACTCCACATTACAATGAACATCTACATTCACATCAATATCAAAGATGACAAGTCCATAACACATTAACACATGACAATTCCACATTGACATCAAAATATATCAGAGATTACAAGTCCATAACACATGATGTTATGGAATAAATTAATTATAATGGAGTAAATTCTTAATTAAAATATAGCCCTTCATGATGATCGATGCGCTTATAGCTAGCTTCCTCACTGGGTTCTTCCTTGAGCCTGATGCCGTCTCCGAAAGGAGGCAACTGGTCAAATTGATTGTACTCTTCCTCATCCAAGACATTCTCAACTCTGAGAATCCTTCTTTTTCCATGAAGAACTACGTGGCGGTTCTTATTTCCGGGTCTGTTACATAAAAAACTTGAACAACTTGCTTAGTGAGTACGAATGGTTCGTGCTTGTATCTGACACATTTGAGGTCCATAGTGGTGACACCATACTTGTTGACCTTCACACCTTGTGGAAGATTAATCCAATGGCATCGAAACACGGGGATCTTAAAAAGTACATAGTCAAGCTCCCAAATCTCCTCTATGAACCCATAGTAGGAGTTCAACCCACGTGCCCCGGTGGTATTGAACTGCTCGTGAAATGCATCTATGCGGACACCGCTGTTCTGGACTGTGCTCTTCCTATCCTGAGCTGCCGTATAAAATGTGTACCCATTTATGTCGTATCCTTGCCATGTCACAATTGTAAATTGTGGCCCTTTTGCCAACCATAGCAGCGTATCATCACTTGATGACCTCCCAATGAATCACACCTTTAACCATTCGTTGAATCGACGGTTGTGCTCTCTCGTGATCCAAACCTCTCGACCGTCCGGATTTCATATGCACCATGTCTTTGTGCTCGCCGATGTACGGGACACTTGGGTCATGTGTTGCAAGACCGTGAAATGGGCTTGAGCGTACGTATCCAGATCGGGAGTGATTGATTTCCTTCCGATGGTCCCAATACCATCCAGTCTCCCCTCATGACGAGATAGAGGCACACCTATTGGTTCCACCTAAGCCATGTAGTCGACGCAGAACTCAATGACCTCTTCGGTTGCATAACCTTTGATGATACCGCCCTCCGGTCGAGATCGATTCCGTACGTAGGACATGAGAATTCCCATGTACCTTTCGAACGGGTACATATGACATAGGAATACAGGGCCGCATATCTTTATCTCTTTCACGAGGTGAACAATGAGATGGACCATGATATCGAAAAATGATGGAGGGAAATACATCTCAAGATGACATAGAGTCATCACCACTTCAGCCTGTAGAGCATCTAGTCCTTGGGGATCGATGACCTTCTCAGCAATTGAGTTAAAGAAATAACACAACCTCAAGATTGCCACTCGGATCTTGTTCGGTAAGATACTCCTAATTGCAACAAGAAGCATTTGTGTCATCAGCACATGACAATCATGAGACTTCATACCAATTAATTTCAAATCTTCCATAGAAACAAGTTTCTTAATGTTAGCGGAGTAACCAGAAGGGGCTTTCACACCATACAAGCTCTAGCACAGTTCATTTCTCTCGGCCTTGGACAGAGTGTAGCAAGCTGGAGGAAGGTACGTTCATCCTTTATCGGTCTGTTTCGGTTCTAACTTGGTCCTTATGTTCATATCAACCAAGTCACGCCGTGCGTTAACACCATCCTTTGTTTTGCCACTAATTTTTAGTAAGAGACCAATCAAGCTATCACATACATTCTTCTCCATGTGCATGACATCGATACAGTGGCGAACTTCTAAGTGCTCCCAATAAGGCAAGTCCCAAAAAATTGACTACTTCTTCCTGATGTTCTTCTGACGGGTTTTTAATTTACGTCCCTTCCCAAGCCCAACATCGATATCCTTAACCATATCATAGACCTCTTTCCCTCTAAAAGCCCTTGGAGCTAAACCGTCCTCCTTATTTTCGTTGAATTGTTTCTTCATTTTACGGTATGGGTGACTCCTGGGAAGGAACTTACAGTGATGCATATACACAGTTTTGCACGAGTTGTTTAGCCATACACTCTCCGTAGCATCTAAGAAGTGCGGACAGGCTTTGGCTCCTTTTGTACTAAAGCCCAAGAGGTTACCAAGGGTAGGAAAATCATTGATGGTACAGAACAATATGGCACGTAAAGTGAAGTTCTCTCATTTGTACGCATCGCATACCTGTACCACTTTATTCCACAGTGTCACAAGATCTTCCAGCAATGGTGCTAGGTACACATCAATATCATTCCTAGGTTGCTTCGGCCCTTGGATAAGTAGTGACATCACAATGTACTTCCTCTTCATACACAGCCAAGGAGGAAGGTTGTACATACATAGATTCACAAGCCAGGTGCTATGTCGGCTACTCATGTTACTGAAAGGATTCATTCCATCTGTACTCAACCCTAACCTTATGTTCCTCGGTTCCGCACTGAACTCTTCGAAGCTCCGATCGAAGTTTCTCCACTAGGCAGAATCAGCAGGGTGTCTTAGCTTTCTATCTTTCTTACGCTCCTCCAAGTATCAACGCAGCAATCTTGCCTTCTTTGGGTTCACAAATAATCGCTTCAAATGTGGGATCACAGGCAAATACCACAGCATCTTAGCAGGAGGTCCTTGCTTCACCTTAGCAGTATTTTGACGCTTGTATCGGGATGCTTTGCACACGGGACATATATGCATGTCTGCATACTCTTTACGGTAGAGGATACAATCATTTGGACATGCATGTATTCTTTCTACTTCCATTCCTAATGGACAAAGAACCTTCTTTGCTTGGTAGGTGTGTTGGGATACGGGTAGGCTACGATAGCAACAATTCAAAAATCTACCACACAAACCAGGAAGCTAAGCAAGAAGATGATCACAGATCGTTACCACTAGACGCGCAGAGCAGCGGAAGAAACGTCGAAGCGTACTGGTGCGATAAAGAGCGTCGATGTATTGGTCGAGTCGATCGTCCGGCGTCCTTGTGAGTTGATCGCTCCTCCAAAGACCTCTGCAGTTTCTTGCGAAGATCGCGGATCGCCCTAAGCGCAACAACGAGAAGCGCTCTATGGTATCCACACGCCCAAGGAAGGAACAACCGTGCGCGGTGTGCTAGCACCAATCGCACGGGAGGCACTCAAGAAGATGGCGGCTAGGGTTTGGTAGGGCAACTTGCGCCAACTCTATTTTCCCAACAACCTCATGCATCTCCTTATATAGTGCCCCGTGATGGATCCTATCCAAACACGTTATTTAATCGATTCGATCGGGTTTGTTCCAACCTGCTAAGTGTGTGACCCGTTAGGTTCATGTGTAGTTCGGTTGTGACTCGGAAACCCTTTCCGGCCACGAGTCGTAGCGGTTCCTAGCAGGACATAACGATTCCCGAATACACACAAATTATATCGGACGAACCTTAATGCAATATGATCTACGACCAGGTCCTCATCACTTACGACTGTGTCCTACCTCTATCTGACCAGTTCATATTCGATCACGACCAACTCGTAACTCCTTACGACTTGGTTTCGACCACTCTGTGATTACGTTCAACCAGTCTACGACTTGCTTGTATCTCCATACGACCAGTCCGTAGCTGGTCGAACTAAGCGACCTACTCATGTATTCTCCCTTTGCCTCACGATATCTGGTTGAACTCCAGGTGAGATGTTGTGTCATCCATGGACTGTTCAATGCTTTCTCGATCGAGTATCGGATAACCTTATGTGGTCGAACTCTTCGACCACCAGTGGCATGGCCATGCACTTTCTTTATCCGACCACTTCGAGGGGCCCAGAGATATCTCTCCTGTTATGTTAGGAGGGGCAAATCCCATATCCGACCAGTCACATCCCTCTGCATGTTTCATAGCATACCCGAAAGCTACCTTTATAACTACCCAGCGTTTGGCAATCCCTAAGAGTGCTATTACACATGTAGGAAACCATGCTGATCTCAGGTCTAAGGATTATACATCATCATTGCTTGAGACCAACTAACGACACATAGAATCATAACAATCTCAATAGTGTCTCAAGGTGGGTCTTATCCAACACCATGTTCTCTAACACGTGTCCACATTATTGATTTGATATCCCTATATCCATGACCGGTGAAACGTGGTCATCAATCAATACATGTGCTGGTCGTAGAGTCACTAGTGTTCCACCAAAGGACTTTCAACTAGGGATATTTTTAGAACGACATCATCATAAGTTAAAAAGAGCTTCACCAACAAGTCACATACTCGTTAATCTTCATGACCGATGATTCATTCAAGGAACATATTATCAAATATTGTGAACATAATGAAATATAATCATCTCTATGATTGCCTCTAGGGCATATTTCCAACAGTCTCCCACTTGCACTAGAGTCAATCATTTAAGTATCTAATACCGATAGCTCTTGTGTGCGCCTCATGTTTTGGCTGTGTGAGAGGCTTTGTCAACGGATCAGCAACATTTAAATCCGTATGAACTTTGCATATCTTAACATCTCCTCTATCCACCAATTCACGAATGAGATGATAACGCCTGAGTATGTGCTTGGACTTCTGATGGGATCTAGGCTCTCTAGCTCACAAGAATGGCTCCATTGTTGTCACAATAGAGATCCATTGGGCTTGAGGCACTCGGAACCATACCCAACTCAGCAATAAAATTCCTTATCCAAACACCTTCTTTTGCAGCTTCCGAAGCCGCAATGTACTCGGCCTTTGTTGTGGAATCAGCTACCATCTCTTGCTTGGAACTTTTCCAGCTCACCGCACCTCCATTCAAAATGAATACAAAACCAGATTGCGAACGATAATCATCTTTGTCGGTTTGGAAGCTTGCATCGGTGTAACCATTTACAACCAGCTCTTCATCACCGCCATAAACTAGGAACGCATCCTTAGTCCTTCTCAAGTATTTAAGAATGTTTTTCACAGTTGTCCAGTGACCTTCACCGGGATCAGCTTGGTATCTACTCGTAATACTTATAGCATATGATACATCTGGTCGAGTACATATCATGACGTACATGATAGATCCAATAGCTGAAGCATATGGAATACCATTCATGCGGTCTCGCTCATCAATAGTCGAAGGACACTGACTCTTGCTAAGACTTGTGCCATGTGACATAGGCAAGAACCCTTTCTTGGCATTTTGCATGTTGAACCGAATCAACACCTTGTCAATATAAGTACTTTGGCTTAATCCAATTAGCCTTCTCGATCTATCTCTATAGATCTTTATTCCCCAAGATATATCTTGCCTCTCCTAGGTCCTTCATAGAAAAACTATTTTTCAATGATGCCTTAACAGATGCCAGCATAGGAATATCATTCCCAATCAATAATATGTCATCCACATATAAGATTAGAATTACAAGTGCGCTCCCACTAACCTTCATGTAAACACAAGGTTCTTCTTTGTTTTTGATTTAAACCAAATCTTTTGATCTCCTCATCAAAACGTATATTCCAACTCCGAGATGCTTGCTTCAATCCATAAATGGACTTCAAGTTTGCACACTTTACTAGCATTATTTGGATCAAAAAACCTTCAAAGTTGTGTCATGTACACATCCTCACTTAGGTTTCCATTAAGGAAAGCCGTTTTGACGTCCATTTGTCATATCTCATAGTCGAAATATGCAAAGAATAGCTAGAATAATCCGTATAGATTTAAGCATCGCTACGGTGAGAAGGTCTCATCGTAGTCAACTCCTTGAACTTGTCGAAAACCTTTTGCGACTAGTCGAGCTTTATGAATGTGAACATTTCCATTCATATCAATCTTTTTCTTATAGATCCATTTGCACTCAATGGTTTTAACGCCATCAAGTGGATCGACCAGGTTCCAAACTTGGTTGTCTCTCATGGAGTCTATCTCGGATTTCATGGCTCCAAGCCATTTCTCAGAGTCTGGGTCCATCATCGCTTCCTTATAAGTGTTAGGCTCATCATTATTCAATAATAATACGTCATGCCCATACCTTATAGGCATTTGACGTGGCCTTTTAGATCTACGTGGGGCTGATGCCTCATCTACAGGTTCAACAATATTTTGTTCATCCTGTAGAGTTTCAATAGGAGTTGAAACAATTTCAGATGTTTCCCGAATTTCTTCGAGTTGCACCTTTCTCCCACTGACTTCTTTGGAAAGAAACTCTTTTTCCAAAAAGACACCATTTCGGGCAACAAACACTTTGCTCTCCTCTTGGTTGTAGAAATAATATCCTTTGGTTTCCCTAGGATATCCTATAAAGAAGCATTTTTCTGACTTAGGTGTGAGTTTATCAGACGTCAAACGTTTAACATAGACATCACATCCCCAAATCTTTAGAAAAGACAAGCTAGGACTCTTCCCAGTCCATATCTCATATGGTGTCTTATCTACTGATTTAGATGGTACCCTATTTAAAGTGAAAGCGGCTGTTTCTAGAGCGTAACCCCAAAAATACAATGGCAGATCAGATTGGCTCATCATCGATCGAACCATGTCCAACAAGGTCCTATTGTGCTGCTCAGACACCCCATTCCATTGTGGAGTACCCGGTGGCGTAAGCTGTGGAACAATTCCACATTGTTTCAAATGATTGCCAAATTCCTGGCTCAAAAATTCACCTCCACGATCAGATCACAAAGATTTGATTGTCTTGCCAAGTTGATTTTGTACCTTATTCTGGAACTCTTTGAACTTTTCAAAGGATTCCGACTTGTGCCTCATTAAATAGATATATCCATATCTACTATAGTCATCGGTGAAAGTAATGAAGTACTGAAAACCACCTCTAGCTGTCGTGCTCATTGGTCCACACACATCAGTATGTATGAGTGCCAATAAGTCGGACACCCTCTCATTCCAACCAGTGAAAGGTGTCTTGGTCATCTTCCCGAGTAGACAAGATTCGCACGTTTCAAATGATTCTAAATCAAATGAGTTTAGAATTCCATCATCATGGAGCTTCTTCATGTGTTTCTCACTTATGTGACCCAAACGACAATGCCAGATAAAAGTGGAATTCATATTATTAGGCCGAAGCCTCTTTGCATTAATATTAAAGATGGGTGTATCATCAAGATTTAAAATAAACAACCCATTCAAAACAGGAGCATAGCCATAAAACATATCATTCAAAAATATAGAACAACCATTGTCCTCAATAATGAATTTATAACCCTCGCCATCAAACATGAGGCCGAGATAATGTTTCTACTCATGGTCGAACGTAATAACAATTATTTAATTCCATAATAAATCTCAAGGCAAAACCAATGGTAAAGTCCCGACGGATAATGCAAAGCAACCTTTGCTTTATTCCCGACGCGAAGATCCATCTCCCCTCTTGCAACTCTCCTATTCTTTGTTAGACTCTACATCGAATTGCAAATATGAGCAACCAACCCGGTATCAAATACCCATGAGTTAACAGAAGAATCAGCAAGTAAGACATCTATAACATTAATACCTGAAGTGGAAGGTTTAGTCCCACCATTCTTTTTCAGATCAGCCAGGTATTTCTTGCAGTTCCTCTTCCAATGGCCTAGCTCTTTGCAGTAAAAGCATTCATTCTCTTGAGTCGGGCCAGACTTAGTCTTGGGCTTAGGCTTGTTAGTTTGGATCTCATCCAAGACTTTAGCCTTGCCCTTTTTCTTGACCCAAGTCTTAGCCTTCTTCTTGAAGCTTGTACTCTTTTGCACCATCATCACATGACTGTTGCTTTTCTTAATACTGTCCTCTACAGTCTTAAGCATCATATGTAGTTCGGTGAGATTCTTGTCTAAACCATTCATATGGAAGTTCAGAATGAACCGACCATAGCTTGCGTGAAGCGAAGCAAGAATCAAATCAGAGCCAACTCTTGACTCGGTGGAAAACCAAGTTTTTCCAAGCTCGTGTGTAACCAACCATTTTGATCACATGTGGGCTCACCGGACTACCCTCAGCTAGCTTACACGCAAACAAGTTCTTTGAGATCTCAAATCTCTCAGTTCTTGCTTGTGTCTCAAACATGCCTTTGAGTGCCACGATCATATCGTAGGCCTCAATGTTCTCAAACTGTTTCTGAAGGTCTGAGTTCATCGCAGCAAGCATGAGACAGCTAACATCAAGGATTCATCACATGCCTTTTATAGGCGGATTTAAGAGTAGCAAGCAAAGATTATCAGCAGCACATCCGAATTGGTTCCTCTAGAACATGTTCCTTTTTATCTTGCCTAAGAACAATTCTTAGGTTGCGGGACCAATCCGCAAAATTTGTTCCATTCAGTTTTTCCTTTTCAAGTATCGAACGTAAAGCAAAACTGGATGTTGGTACAGCGATTGGTGCCATGATCTACAACATAAAATACGCAAAACTAAGACATATGTTCAAAAAGTAACTTCTATTAAACAATTTAATAAAGATACTCCCACTAAATACCATATCCCTCTTATGACATTTAGTGATTCAAGATCCACAATCAGGTAATCTACTAGTGAGCTTTGGCATCACTGCTAGAAGATTAATGAATTCGGTAAGCAACCCTTTGCTAATCATATCTCTATATGACTCTTGTTGTTGGGCAAGATCTCTATGCTTCGACACCCAACCCTATGCCCCAAGGTCCATAATGATTATGATGACCTTGTCAAGTTAAACCAATGCAATGCGTGTAAGTGTCCGACACAAACCCATCTAGTCAAGGAAAGTTAATGGCATTCCGCTTTAGCAAGACCTACCATTAAAATACAAGACTTTTGATGGTGCGACTTATTGGAGGGCATCAATTTTAACTTAACATTATGTGAGGGAATTTTAATTTTATCATGTTAAAAGCATCTAATGAAAAACATGATTTAATATTATGACAGGAATAAACACAAACATTCACAGATAATCATATCACTGTGAAATAGTATGGCCCTTAACATGACGATCTCCATCAGCATGCTTCCTGTCCTCCGACCACCATGTTTGAAGTCTCCACCCGCATTCATCTACCAAGCAATTACTCCTAAGAGCTAGTAATGAATTACATAGGATAATATCAAGCATCACATGTCGGTACGCAGACCGTTATACAATAATATGTAGTTCGATGGCTATCTTACAACATGACACGCAGGCCATGAAAATCCATACATGCATCACATACACAATGGGCCATACTATTCACATTAATCCCTGCAAAAACAAGTTACGATAGAATCCAATTCTATTGGACGACATGAACACATATTACCTATAACGCTACATGACGATTAGCCAACACGGCGGTCCCGCTTAGCTGGTTAGCGGGCGGGTTCGAAGGGTAGCGCCCCATCGGTCGAGGGTGGCGCTCGAAAATTTTTCCGAGACATGAATCTTATTCACGCTTCCGAGCTTTGGAAATCATCGATTAATCATATTAACCCTATTCCGAGCCAATCGACATCGCTTTGATATCGACCACATAACGCGACATACTCCGATGGCGGAATTCGACCGTAGGAGTATTATGCAAGGTAGTCGAAAAACAAGTCGAGTGAATCATCCGGTGCTCTTAACTTGTACCTCCTCGTATACCCATCTACTACATCAAAACCGATCGATCTAATCGATCAGGCCTAGGTTTCAGATACGACCGAGAATAGATCCAATCTCCTACTACCACATATCAAGTATATGCGACCGATCCAGATCAAAAACTACGCAGGATGGCTCTGATACCACTGTTGGGATACGGGTAGGCTACGATAGCAACAATTCAAAAATCTACCACGCAAACCAGGAAGCCAAGCAAGAAGATGATCACAGATCGTTACCACTAGACGCGCAGAGCAGCGGAAGAAACGTCGAAGCAGCCTGGTGCGACAAAGAGCTGTCGATGTAATTGGTCGTAGTCGATCGTCCAAAGGTCCTTGTGAGTTGATCGTCTCCTCCAAAGACCTCTGCGGTTTCTTGCGAAGATCGCGGATCGCCCTAAGCGCAACAACGAGAAGCGCCTCTATGGTATCCACACGCCCAAGAAAGGAACAACCGTACGCCGGTGTGCTAGCACCAAATCGCACGAAAGGCACTCAAGAAGATGGCGGCTAGGGTTTCGGTAGGGCAACTTGCGTCAACTCTATTTTCCCAACAGCCTCATGCATCTCCTTATATAGTGCCCCGTGATGGATCCTATCCAAACACGTTTACGAATCGTATTCATACTGGTTTGTTCCAACCCGTTAAGTGTGTGACCCGTTAGGTTCATGTGTAGTTCGGTTGTGACTCGGAAACCCTTTCCGGCCACGAGTCGTAGCGGTTCCTAGCAGGACATAACGATTCCCGAATACACACAAATTATATCGGACGAACCTTAATGCAATATGATCTACGACCAGGTCCTCATCACTTACGACCAGGTCCTATCTCTATACGACCAGTTCGTATTCGATCACGACCAACTCGTAACTCCTTACGACTTGGTTTCGACCACTCTGTGATTACGTTCGACCAGTCTACGACTTGCTTGTATCTCCATACGACTAGTCCGTAGCTGGTCGAACTAAGCGACCTACTCATGTATTCTCCCTTTGCCTCACGATATCTGGTTGAACTCCAGGTGAGATGTTGTGTCATCCATGGACTGTTCAATGCTTTCTCGATCGAGTATCGGATAACCTTATGTGGTCGAACTCTTCGACCACCAGTGGCATGGCCATGCACTTTCTTTATCCGACCACTTCGAGGGGCCCAGAGATATCTCTCCTGTTATGTTAGGAGGGGCAAATCCCATATCCGACCAATCACATCCCTCTGCATGTTTCATAGCATACGAAAGCTACCTTTATAACTACCCGATTCATTTAGTAGCGTTTGGCAACCCCTAAGAGTGCTATTACACATGTAGGAAACCATCTTGATCTCGTGTCTAAGGATTATACATCATCATTGCTTGAGACCAACTAACGACACATAGAATCATAACAATCTCAATAGTGTCTCAAGGTGGGTCTTATCCAACACCATGTTCTCTAACACGTGTCCACATTATTGATTTGATATCCTTATATCCATGACCGTGAAACGTGGTCATCAATCAATACATGTGTTGGTCGAGAGTCACTAGTGTTCACCAAAGGACTTTCGACTAGGATATTTTTAGAACGACATCATCATAAGTTAAAAAGAGCTTCACCAACAAGTCACATACTCGTTAATCTTCATGACCGATGATTCATTCAAGGAACATATTATCAAATATTGTGAACATAATGAAATATAATCATCTCTATGATTGCCTCTAGGGCATATTTCCAACAAGGTGGTGCTGGGCAACATGTTTCCCTCTAGAAGGATGTCCGTTAGGAGACATAACAACGTCGTGAAACTCTTATCGGACCAACCATTGCTTGCCTTCAATTTCAGCAGTTCGATCACGGTTGACAACCTTGTGTATTCCAGCTTGTAGCCAGGGAACAAAGGTCTGACCGAGTTCTCCATTAAGCCCTCGAATTTACAAAACTCTCTCTCACTGTAGTTATCTTTTGTATCGTGTAGCATCTAATCCAGATTGTCATCGTGCGACCTATCCTTATCAAAAGCACAGTCCACATCCGGCATATCGTTGAATTCCTCGACGATGCCATCATTATTAACTTCTAGTATAACCTGCTCTTCACCGTGACTGGTCCAACATGTATACCATTTTTTCAAACCCCTTCGAATCAAGTGCGCTTCGATTTGTGCCAGGTTGTTAAACATCTTTAGATTACCGCAATCAATGCATGGACAGTACATAAATTTTATCCCCTTCTTTAACATATCCTACTCAGCGGCTCTTCTAAAAGCAACCATGCCATTAATGTACTCTTGACTCACACAGTTCACATCGTACATCTAGTTTCGGTCGATCTATGCTACGCATGTAACAAATTAGTGTCAAATTAGATTAATAAACCGCAAGTACGTACTCTTCCTATTTACCAAACATGCTTAAATTGATTAGTGATTAATTTATAGCAAACATAAAGGGTTATAGATCGTTACCCTCGGAGCTTACGAACAAAATACCAAATATCTCTTGAGAATCCTCTCCTTCTCCTTCTCCTCCCTTCCTGCTTCCTTCCCTTCCTTCTCCTCTCTATCGGTGGCACAATGGGGGAGGACCTGGGTGGCGGCTCAAATGGGAATGGGCAGGGGGTCTGTCGGGTCCAGGTATTTAAAGTGCCAGGATATCACAGGCGGTTCTTATTATGAACCGTCTGTGATATACAAATATCACAAACGGTTCTTTAATACAACCGTCTATGATAGTTCACAGACGGTCGTTGTTAAGAATCGTCTGTGATACCGAGATTATCACAGACGGTTCTTTAATAGAACCGTCTATGAATTATCACAGACGATTCTATTAAAGAACCATCTATGATATGTGCCTATCACAAACGGTTAGTAATAAGAACCATCTGTGATATGTTGGCACTGCAAATGCTTGGTCCCGACAGACCCAACACAGACGGTTCCTTTTGAACCGTCTGTCATGAGATGTCTACTATTGCCAGTTTTGTAGTAGTCCTTGTGTTTGAAGTCCTTCTTATCTGCATTGAGTTTGGCGCTATGACGAAGCAAACTGGAATCAATGGGGACAGGGAACTTTCGGCAACGTCTCTTCAGAGAAGTCAGCAGAGGACCTGAGATTTCCATAACCACATCATCCTCCAACTCTTGCAAAACACAGCCTACATATGGAACTCTAGGTTGAGTGATCACCAACACAAAAAATTTAAAAAGAGACAAATCATCTGCTATAGTCACTGAGTGCCATTGAAGATCAATGATAGAGACATGCTGTGGCGACCCAGCCAAGGGCTACCCAAGAGGTCCTCCAAGACCTCCTAGAAAGTCCACCAGGACCTCCCAGGACATCCCGTAGGACCTCTTGGTAGGACCGCTCAGACCTACCGTGCCCCAACCCAAGGCCACCCGTGAGGCCATCCCGGATCTCCTGGAAGTCCACCAGGACTTCCCAGGAGGTCTGGTAGTACTGCCCGAGCGCCCGGTAGAACCGGGAACCGGTAGTACCGCTCGAGGGTCCGGTAGGACCGCTCGAGGGAAACTGGGGTCCTAACCCGAGGAGGTCTGGGGACTCAAGGCCGTCCCAAGCTCCACATGCCCATTCGGTACTTCCGCACGAAGGCCCGGTAGTACCGCTTGGCACATCCCGAAAAGGAGGTCTTTGCAAGACCAACTCCAAAAGGTGGTGGGGTTTGGAGGGGCCTTAAGTCCACTGTGATCCAAACTAATCCCAAGGATCAATAGCTAGTTCTCACAGCAACAACAAGTGATAACATACATCCACAAAAGACTTTATTAACAGCAAAGAGTTGATTACAAAGGGGTTGCTAATAAACTCAAGCAACCAAGCAAAATACACAACAGAAACAGAAGGTAAAGTCCATCCAATACACCATAGGTAATTGGCTGGAGAGCGCAGCCTAATTGATTTGGTCTTCCTCATCATAGAAGTCTTCTCCTGCTCAAATCATCAATCAAGCAAGAATGAGCACAACAACTGTGCCCGCAAGTTACACCCGTCAATTAACAGAATGACATGCATAAAGGATATCAAAGGGAGAGCTTATATGGTTGATTTGGGTAAAGCCAGGTTTATTTCCAATTACAGGTAATAAGTTTCAAGGCATGTACAACAATTGAAATTCATTTGCAAAGATCACTTTTACAGTTGGATAACATTCATCACAAAGTGTGAAGGATACCCTCCTATCACAAGGCTTCCAGCCCATAAACCAGTTGGATAGAAATCCAAAACCATTTCATAAATCATTTTGATCCCAAAACTGAAATCTAACTTTGAGTGGCTTTGCTAGCATGTCCATGACCGTGGACATGGCTATTCGAATAGATTTACACTCTACAGTGGTTGTACACTTTACCCACATGACATGACTTCTCTAGTTTGTTTGGCATCCATCGATGCCACCTCACACTTCCTTTGGTGAGAGGCCTAGAGCACATGATAGAGCCTTTACAATGCATCGCTCCACCGCAGTCCACCCTCGCTAAGGTTTCACCCCCTTTGGACTACCCATCTGCAGGGTTCAGGCCCCCTCTTGCGCCAGGTGGGACTACGAAGGTCATAACATGACTACCCACACACCAACAGGATCAACCACGATGGAGCTTTGCAAATTAATTGGCCAGGTCCTACTCCCCATTCTGAGGACATGTGGTTGTACAGTGACGCATAGCCCATTATAGGCGTAGCAAGATGTAGCTCGCAGACCGGTCCTTAATTGGCTTGGGCGACACCACATACCCCTGGACCTCATCCCTACCTAGGATTGAGTCCGTATAGAAACATTGCACCATGTAACATCCCAAAGTGTTGTTACCAAAATAAAATAAACAAAGTTATTATTTTGTTGGATTTCCTGAATTTGAAAAGAGTTTGATTGTTTTATTTGAATTTCTGAAGTTTTAAAAGTTGAAAAATAAAAATTTAATTATTTTCTAGAATTTTAAAAGCTTTCCCTAATTATTTTAAAGCCAAATAAATTATGTGCAAAAATTATTACCAATTATAAGTTAGAATTATATATATATTATATAAATAAATAAATATTCAAATTTCCCATTTCGGTCACCCATCCTTGGGCTACCACAAAGCTGTGCACGCTTAACCTCCAAGTGCATGCATGCACTACCAAGGTGGGCATTTCCTTTCAATTGTCTTTACTCTCCCTCTGTCCTTATAATCTTTATTGTCTCTCTCTCCCAACAGCCATCTTCTTCCCAATGTTTCTCTTCTCTGTTGCTTTATTTTTTTAACCGAGCCTTCATGGCCGACTGCCTTCCATGCCGGCCGCGCCTTCCCATCACCTTGCCGCCCGACCATCACCGCCGACAGCACCGCCCCGGTCCCACTCCACCGCGCCACCCTCCCTTCTGCTCTCCCATCCCCTCCTTTGCTCCCAGCCGAGACCTTTGAGCTTCATCACCATTAATGGTAGCCATACCTTCATTCACTCATTTCCTCTCCATTCAAAGCCTTTAATTGATTCCGTTTGAAGCACTACAGCTGCAATAACCTTCCCCATGATGCCTTTCTTCAATTCGCAGCCCATCAAGTGCACCCGTTGTGTTTCTTACGTTTCCATTACTGAACCTACTTGGCTATCCCGTAGTTCTTTGTCTTTCCGTCGATTTGGCTCTCGGTTGCAGCTATATAAGGGCATGCCATCTCCTCAGAAACTCCATTTCATTCTCTCCAAGTTGTAGATTCACCAAAGCACAGCCACCATTCCATTTCTGTTTTCTCTTTCATAGTAGCTTGGCCGGCCACCATTCCAGTTCGGTCCCCACCCTCGCCACCTCCGGCCACCACCGTCGACACCGCCGGCCAGTCCTCTGCCACCTTATGATGCCATCGCCATGAGCTCCTTGTTCGGCTGCTTGATGGTCTTTCATTCGGCTGCAACATTCTGTAATGCTCCTGCCAGGTGTAGAAGAAAGATGTACAGTGCACTTTTAGCTAGTTGATTCATGCATGATCCTTTGTTCTTGATCAGCTACTTGCTATTCTTGATCAGCTTCTGCTTGCCATTTGCAGGCTATGTTCCATTCGGCTGATGTTTCATTAGGATGCTTGATCTTTCATTAATTTGCGACTTTGTCGGTATTTGCTTTCTGGAGGTCCTAAAGAAGAAAACCGATCAAGATGCTACTAGTTATTCTTGCTAGACCTTTGTGAATGCATCCATCCATCTAACGCCCACCTGCATGCATGCATGGCTGAGTCTTTGCCGAAGCAAAGCTTCATTCTCATTGCACTCTACCGCTCGTGCTAGTTTTATACGTGATCTAGTTCGGCTACATGCTAGTATTGCTGCTGCATGCAAGTTTCATTCGGCTGTAGCTAGTGCTTTCTTTTCGTTTCATTAGAAAGAAGATGAACAGTGCACTTCCAACACATCTCTCTTCTGTTCTCTCTCCTCGGTCACTCATTTTCCGAGCTAACCACATCGCGGCGTGCCCCTCGGCTTCCTCTTCATATCCCCGGAATTCGCCCCTCTATCTCGCCTCAAGCAAAAAGTTTCCGGCAGCGGTCGAACCAACTTCTGTAGTCATTTTCGGTGCTGTTTTTGATTCCCCGATGACATCGTCCACGCCGTTGGCTTTGCCTCGCAACATTCTATACAGTGCTCCTTTCCTTTTCCCTGAAACACCCCCGACTCACTGGCACAACTATTCCCCTGTGCATCTTTTTGCGCGTCGCCGCCGCACCGGACCTCCACCGATGACGCAACCACCACCATTGGGTCCGTCTCGTTCCCAGGATTCCATTTTTGTGCTTTGCCAGCCGCCTCTCCTTTCCTCTCGCCGCCATTTCTCCATGCACTGTGTGAGCTTTGCTTGTGTTCACGTTGCATGGCAAGCAACAGTGCCATGCAAGCTAGTCCATCATGCACGCATGGTGCTTTACACATGCATCTCAATTTTGAGATTTGAACTTCTACAATTTCGTTCATTCTCATACAAACTCCAAATACGTTGATCCTTTCTCCTAATTTCATCTAAATTCATTCTCTACTTCCAGTATTTATTTTGTAATTTTTGAACTTTATTTGAATTTTATTTTGAATTTGACTTATTTTCACGTTTAGTTTTCGACGAGTCCGAAGAACCAAAATTAATCAATGACCAGACTTTTGAGCAAGGCAAGTTATATTCTTGATCATATTTAAATCCCAGTATTTAAAATTATTTAAATTCTGTTTTAAATTATTATTGCATGCGTATTTATATTTTAGTAATTTAAATTCTGTTTTAAGCTTTATAGTTATTCCCAATGCCTTTGTATGTCCAATTATTGTCAAGAGAGGTGGTATGGAGAATATTATCGAATGCAATATATTTTGGAGTTAGAATTTGATGGAGTTTGGATAATAAAATAAGATTGTGCATGGATGTGTGAAGTTAGAGGAAGATTGTTAATAGATAATGGATGTTGAATTACAGAAATAGGTGATTATTGATATTGGCTTATTGAGAATGAATTGTAGAAATATATTATGGTTGGATGTGGGATTATTAGAGTTATATGATGGATTATAGACATAGATTATTATTGGATTATGGAGATAGATTTTTATTAAAGATCGGATTGTGGGATTATATAATTGTTGGAGTTGGAATATCAGATTACACCATTGATGGATCATAGGATGCTATCATGATCGGATTATTAGAATTATATTAGGTTGGATTATAGAAATAAATAATTATTGGATATCGGATTTTAGAAGTAGATAATTGTTAATGTGGGATTAACAAAAATTGGATGATAGATAGATACTATAGTCGATACTAAATTATTGATATTGGATTCTAGAAATAGATTGCTATTGGATATCGATTAACTAAAAATTTGATTATAGGATTACATAGTCATTGGATTGATGTTAAATTAGTAGAAATAATTTATTAAGGAATAATAGATTGATGGATATCGGATTATAAAATTAGAGTATAGTTAAATATTAGATCAATTGAAGTTGGATCATAGAAATAGGCTTATATGGTGTAGATTGGACTAATGGATATTGGATTGCTGGAGATTGGATTATCACAATGCCTATGGTTTACATACTGATCTCGTTCTTGACAAGTCTTGGACATTTATCCCTTATACCTTGTCACCCTAGATAAAACCCTAGTTGATACGATAGTATGAACTGGGATCATTTTGAGAAAAATTATACTTAGCCATGCTTAGACCCAAAAGTATTTAATTTGGGAACTTTTAGCCAAAAATCAAATATTGTTTAAGAGTCTATGGCATTGGTTTGTCATGAAAGATTTTGTAAATGATTTTGAAAAGCAAAAAGGAAAATTTGGTTTGTACTTGGGCGAAATGGAGGGATGGTATAACACCCCAGCTCAACATTGAGCCTGGAATGCTACTAAAATTAAATAAAACTAAACTAATCTAAGACCAATTACAAATTTTCGGCAGAACCTCCTTTGTATAGTTAACTATACCGAGGTTCCAACAATTAATTATATCAATTGACATTAATCTCACTATCCAAGATCATTCAAGCATGCCAGATAGTCTAATGAGCATAAACAAAACTTACTATTCTCCTTATTACAATTAAACTGAAATATTTAACCAATCATACGCGAATCTCAAACAGTTTGCTGATTATTAGAATAAAGACTAAATGGTAGACGCCTTTAGGGTGAGTGGTAGTGTGTGCATCCAAACAACTACTCCCTCCCATGCATGTCGTTCTTGCCAATTGTACCTAAAACACATCAAAGCAAGAGTGAGCCCAAAAGACTCAGCAAGTATCAACAAGGTTAAAGCTAAAAGCACAGTCATAGCATCAATATCCAAATAAACATCTCTCTAATCATAAACGTCATGCTTATGAAATGCGTCCATGCAATGCACCTTTTAACCCTTTTCTCTTTTCGCATTTTACCGGTAATGCGAGGTATACATCCGTCGATGTATACCCTTGCCTATGCACACTGGCATAGGGACCAAGAGCCTATACTCCACAAGTATAGGGACCTATGCCCATCACCATCATGATGGGGACCTCTTTACTCATTGCCCACATTCTGCGAATGTGGGGACCTCAAGCCCGTCATTTACATGACGGGGACCTCAACAGTTCATACTTGGTCACCAAGTGACCAAGACTCAAACATGCTTTGACATGCATATGCACATTGACATCATCTTCCAAAATATATGAACTCAACATGTAAATAATATCATGTAAACATTAACATCAAACACAAGAAGCTTTAACCATAGATTGCATTTACCAAGATATATTGTAACTCATCATATGTACATCCATGCATGTCTATTACGAACAAAACACAATCAATCTCAGCAAACAAACATCATAATTCTACAACCTGAATACTTGCCTCAACCGTGCGAGACCGGTGGACGCGAAGAGAGTGCTGCCCCTGGGATCATGCTCCCACCTGAACATAATGATAACCCAGCTAAGACAAACTTACTGGACCAAAAGCATAAATAAGAACACAATAGAACTCACTAAACTCCCAAGCGTTTCCAATCTTCCAATTTCTACTGATCGATTTGATGTTCACTGCAAACAGTCAACTTATAAAATACATAACTTTCTGCTCAGGAGTCCAAATAAGATGTTCTAATACTTTCTGAAAAGATAATTAAATTTCCTAAATAAACTTAGTTGGTGAGCCCTTCTGATTCTGCCATCTACTATCCGTACCAAGCCAATCTACAGAACATCCATTATCACGTCGGGTTCTCTGGACAGTACACTAAAATTATCATAACTTTTGCTATGAAAGTCTAATTCCTACGTTCTTTAGCTTTCTGGAAAGGTGAGGAAATTACCCATCTTTTTCATTATAACGAGATCCTCTGATTTCGTCTTTAACTAATAGATTAACTCAGATTTCTACAGACTGTCAGGATATTGACAGATTAACAGGACAGCGGCATTAGAAAATTCATAACTCGCTAATCGTTAAACGGATTTGGGCGTTCTTGGTGGCCACGGAAAGCTAAGGACACAACCCAACTTTTTCTAAGAGAAGTCATCCCCAGATACTGCCTCTACAGACATGAAAATCTACGTCCAAGAATCTGGACAGAATTGAATCTAGTACCCGGCATTGACTAAACAATCAATTAAACCTCTAAACTATCGGAGATCGGTGTTACCCTTGATGAGTAGCTGAAGATCACGAGCTCCCTCTGGTGATCCCTCTTTCTTCTCTTCTTCCCTTCCTTCCTTCCTTCTTCTCCTTGCTTGACCGGCCACCACGCGGGTGATCCTCCTCTTCTCCTTCCTCGGATGACCAGCGGGAGGAGGACGGACTTCGCCGGCAGCAGTGGAGGCGCAAGGGGAGGTGCAGGGAGCAGGGAGGAGGTGCACCCAAGGGGGGAGGGGGCGGCCAAAGGAGTGGGGGAGCAAGGGGGGGGGGCGGCTAGGGTTTGGGGAGGGGAAAAGGTGCCTCCCCCCCCCTTGGCCGGCCACTAATGGGCTGCCTGGGCTTTGGCCCAGGCCCAAGTTGCCCAAGAATTACTGCTAACCCCTTCTTTATCTTATTAATTGAGTAATTTCCATTTGATCCTTCTTCTAAATCGATTCCGAAATAGTCCTTCTCTTTGAATTCTTAATTTCTTCCGAATTAAATTCTGGAGTATTACAGATGGTGTGTGCAAGTTTATGCACGGGCTCAATCTGGTCAGGGTTGAGGCCCAGGGTTTTTATTGAAGTCGTCCAAGTCAGTTAAGGACCGGCTTCTGAGCGTTCCTTTCCTATGCCTATAATGGGCTATGCCTCACCGTGCAACTACATGGCCTGTATGGGTAGGACCTGGCTTAATAATTTGGGATACCTCATAGAAATTCATGCCATGTTGTATGTGTGGGTGTTGGATAGACAGTAGTCCCACCTGGCGCAAGAGGGGGCTCCCGGAGGATGGACAGTCCAATGGAAGCGAAACCTTAGCGGGCATGAGTTCTTTGAGGTAGATCATTGTAACGGCCTTGTGATAATTGCTTTGTCACACGCCTTAGGAAGCGTGGATTGGCCGACACAAGGAGTAAATTATCTCGTGTGGGTAAAGCTGTACAAACTCTGCAGAGTAGAAACTATTCGAATAGCCGTGTCCACGGTCATGGACATGCTAGCAAAGCCACTCAAAGTTAGACTTTGGTTTTGATTTCAAAATGGATTTGACACAAATGGTTTATCAAATTGGGAATTTGGGCCGGAAGCCATGTGATAGGAGGGTATCGTTCACCATTCATGTGTGAATATTATCTAACTATAAAATTGAGAATTTATAAAATGAATTTTAGTTATTGAATAACTGCTTTGGAACTTAGTATGAATATTTGAAAGAAACATGGCTTTATGCAAAATGAACCCTATAAGCCTTCCTTTGAAATATCCTTTATGCATGCATTAAATATATTACTTGATGGGTGTAACTTGCGAGCACGGTAGTTGTGCTCATACTTGCTTTATGCAAACAAATTTTAGAGGAGAAGGACTTTGCTACTGGTGTGGATCTCGATGACTAGGCCGCTACCCCAGTCGATTGCCTGTGGCAGATCAGCTAGACTCCACTACTTCTTCGTCTTCCGCTGTGTTTCTTAATTGTTGGCTTGTAAGCCTCTTTTGTAATAAACTCTGTTGATTCTTAATAATATTGTGCGATTTATGGATGTTACCATATCTGTTTACTGTGTGAACTAGCTACTGATCATGGGACTAGTTCAGAAATGCACAGAGGATTTGGGGTGTTAATCCCGGGTCCAACACACCAGCCAAGCCAACCAATTCGCCAAAGACCAAATCCATTTTCTATTTTTGTTTTTCTTTTCCAAAACCATTTGCCAAAACCTCCATGACAGCTCAATGTCATGGCTTTAAAACACAGGATTCTTTGGTCTTTTGGTAGAAACACTTCCCAAATCAAGATTTTGGTCTAGCAAGAATAAGCATACATTTTTCAAATGTCTCTGGTCCTCACTTTTGCAAAAACCAGATTTTCATCTAGAGTGATAATGGAGTGGGGTTCAATGTCGACAGTGGCCATACAGTGGAAATTGGGCATAGCTACAATCTTAAAACAGGTATTGAAATAACTTAGTAAAGTAAGCATGCATAAACCTTTGAAACCGAACATATTAATTTGAAGTAATGGGTGCAACATGGTCAAGGGTGTAACTTTCATTGCTCAAAGGCCTGGGTGTCCTCTCCTGCCTCAAGGAACTCTTGTTCTTCGCTGCCTTCGCAATCTACACGGTGGAAACAAAACAACTCAAACAGAGCTCCAATAAGATCCAAAGAAACTCCAATAAAACACAGAAATAAAACCAACAGAGAGGCTAGGTGATCAGGGGGAGGTCCAAGGAGCTTGCTGGAGGAGGTCCAAAGTTAAGGAGGGAGGTCCAAAGCTTTAGATAGGAGGTCCTGAGAGCTTTGGAGGAGGTCCAAGAGCTGCTTGGTTGAGCTGGGGAGTGAAAATGGTGAAAAAGGTGAAAAGGGAAGGACTGCCCAAGCTTATATAGCTAGAGCCCTTGAGATTTCCCACGGTATAGGTGTTCAAGAGTTGGTGAAAAAGAACCATGGAGACAGGCGAGAGATGTGACAAAAGAACAGCAGGGGGCTGCAAAAAAGGTAGAAGCATTTAATGCGATACAACAAGCATTAAATGTGGGGAGACTCCCATGTGCAAAGGACATGGTCAAAAGATAAATAAAATGGGTGCGGCTGCCAAATGGGCCAGTCAAAGCTCAAGGGGGAGGTCCTATAGACAGGAGGTCCAAAGGACACAACAGCGGGAGGTCCTGACGGTCAGATCTCTCAAGGGGAGGTGCAGACGATTAAGATCTCTAAAGGGAGGTCTTAGCAGTCGAGATCTAACAAAGGGAGATGCGGGCGGTTAAGATCTCAAAGGGAGGTCTTAACAGTCGAGATCTAACAAGGGGCGGTCTAGATGGTTAAGATCTCCATAGGGGAGGTCTTAACGGCCAAATCTAACAAGGGGGAGGTCTGGACGGTTAAGATCTCCAAAGGGGGGGTCTTAACGGCCAGATCTAACAAAGGGGAGGTCTTGCGTGACCGTGAGATAAGGCGCGGTGGAGCAGGACCGTTAGATTTCAATCGGACAGGGCAAGGCAATTGGGCCGTTCGAACCGAGCGAACGTTCCAACAGATCGGGGCCGCCCAAAAGAAATCAAAGGGTTGAAAAGGATTTGGACGTTCAGACCGTCCGAACGTGCCGACTAGATCAAACCGTCCAACACAAATCAAACGGTACAAAAGCGATGAAGGTCAAAATCGAGCGGGAGGTCCGATCAGACACAAGGGAGGTCCAAATGAACGAGGGGGAGGTCTTGATGGACACGGGGAGGTCCAAATAGATAAAAAGTAGGTCCTAGAGGACATGGCGAGGTCCTGAAGGACACGGGGAGGTCCAGATACGAGTTTCAGGAGGTCCTGAGAAACGGTAGTACCGCGAGTTGGGAAGCGGTATTACCACACTCTGGTAGCACCAGCTGTTGCAAAGCAGTATGGAATTTCCAGAACACATGTTTGCGGAAGCTCGGTTTAACCCTGGAGCGGTATGACCGCGAGTTCAATGGTACGGTGGTAATACCGCGCTGGTGTAGTAAGGGATTTCCAGAGGGACAACATTACAGAGATCAACACAAAGGGGAAATCCACCTGAACACAAAGAGGTTCAAGAGAGTGTACAAGGAACTCAAATGAACATGAGGAAAGGCTTAAGCCTGGGGAGGTTTAGGCCAGAGTAGAACCAAAGAGGGAGGTTTGGATCAGCGGAGGTCCAAGCACTTGGGAAGTCTGGACCTAAGGAGGTCTGGACCAACGAGGAACAAATCAAGCAAGGAAAGGGAGAAATCACCAAAGCTCCAACAAACACAACAAACCAATCCAGAGTTTTAGTTGAAGTTTGAGTTAGTCAATTGGAATCCATTCTGAAATTTCAAGTTAAGCTTTGAATTCTCATCAAAACAAAATGGTTCTTTTTATTTTGGAATATTCAAAAAGGCTCTGAAAATCAGGGTGTTACGCATGCGCTGATTCCAATTGGGCCAAAAGATCATGGACCATGGCCAGACAATTAAAAAAGCTTAAATTCTCCAAATTGGGGATGCCAAAGCTAAAACTCACGTCTAGAATCCCCAAAAGATCCCTCTTCCCGGAATACCTCGGGACTAAACAGCTGATCAGCCACCATGGCACCCTCCACTACAGAGAAGGGCTTAGGCACTGGAGACTGCTCTAGTTAAAAATAAAATTTATTTGAATTTTGTTTGAATTTGGATTGTTTTCGCGTATAGATTTTAACAACTCCAAAGACCTTGACCCTTCTGAATAGTCTGAATATAAGGACTTTGAGCAAGGCAAGTTACACTCTTTGGTCATATTTGAGCCCATTATTTTGAGTTATTTAAATTCTGTTTCAAAGTATTGCATGCTTATTTATAGTTCAATATTTTAAATTCATGTTTTAAATTCCTAGTTACTCTATTTCCTTTGTATGGCCAAAATTGATGTTTGGGTTATCATTTCCTTGTCACCTTAGTAAAATAAATTAGAAAATTATGCTTAGTCAATGCTTAGACCAAAATGTGGATTTTGGGGAATTTAGCCAAAATACAAAGTTGATTTAAAATTGAGACTATGGTATTGTCTTTACCATAGAATGTTTGGAAAATGTTTTGACATGAAAAATAAATAAAACTAGTTTAGACTTGGGCGAATTAGACCATGGTGGGTGCAAGTTGATGGATGGACTCAAATCATTGAATGTTTGAGGCCTATGGATTGTTTTGGAAGTCGCCCAGTCATGTAAGGACCGGTCTGCGAGCTGCGGATTGTTAAGCCAAACTCGTACCACCACAACTCTGGACTGGGATAGACTTGGCCAAATAAACTATATTATTTCACCATAATTATGTCATGAAAAGGTGTTGGTATCAGTACTACAGTAAAGGTCATCACAAACGGTTCTTAACCGTCATCATAGACTGTTTCTGAATCATCTGACTTTATGTGTCTGTGATAACTGTTGGTTATCCCAAACGGTTTTTTAGCCTTCTATGATAATAGCACCTCGGACGATTTCTGGTATACACCATTTGTGAAGACCAACTATCACAGACAGTTATAGAGACCAACCGTTTGTGATTATATATATAACACAGACGGTTAGTAAAAATAACCGTCTGTGATTATATATATCACACAGACGGTTAGTAACAATAACTATCTGTGATATGAGAAATATCACAGACAATTTTTGGTAAAAGCCATCTGTGATATTTCGTATATCACCGACGATTTTTGGTTGTAGCCGTCTGTGATATTAGAGATATCACAGATGGTTTTCAATGGTAGCCGTTTGTAATTATATACATATCACAGACGGTTTATTGGTGGTAGCCGTCTGTGATAGTATCCATTCACAGACGGTTTTGTCTGGTAACCGTCTATGATAGTATACATATCACAGATGGTTTATTGGTGGTAGCTGTCTGTGATAGTATGTATTCACAAACGATTTTTTGTGGTAACCATCTATGATAGTTTACATTCACAGACAGTTTTTAGGTGTTTCGGCTAGCCTCAGGTAATGCTAGCCGTGCCCTCTGAAAACAAGCAAGCAGAAAATAGATATATCAAAATTGTTTTGATATAGAACAACTCAAAGTGATTTAAAAACTTAATATCGATTACAAAGTGATTTGAATTACAGCTCAAAGTGCATTACAACAAATCGATGTTGCCAGGGTAAAACTCTCCTTTCTGGCTAATGATCTCCCCCTGGATGAAAATGGCGAGCTCTGCTCTAATGTCCGTGAGTAAGTCCAAATGGTAGGCACTTTGTTCGATTGTCATTCCCTGTCTCTAGCAAGAGTAAAGTAGTAAGCATATATATTTAAATTCATAACTATATAGGACTGACTGACAAACCTCTGGATCCTTCGTCTTAGCACTCATGATTTCCACAATATGACGACAAACGTAGAATGCACATACTTTGCCTTGTTGTAGATGCTGGTGGCACTGCAAAAATAGAAGTGTGATATAGGATATATATAGATAGTCAGTTCAAGAGGCCAGGTTACAAAATGTGATATAGGATTATTGTGTTGTAGCGGGTACAGGAAATTTAGTCATGTGTCGCAGTGTAGCGCCCTATTCGTTGTGCGTCCCTCCCCCGTCAACATAGGCACTAAATGACCTACGTGATTCAAAAAAGTTATCCTTAGACATTTCAAATGAAGGAATACTACAATAGAGTTACGTAGGAAGGAAATGAGTATATCTGTCGAGTAGTTTTTGCACAATGGTGAAGTCATGTTGATTGCCGACTAGGGAATCAAGGTATATTATCTTGTTCCACTTTGGTACAAGGACTAAAAGGATCCAGTGGAACCTATGAGTATGTCGCTACAGTCATTAGACCTAAGTTCGTATTACGTATAAAGAACAAATGAAATTTGTATAGCAAGTAGTGAAGCACTTAACCTTGGTTGTAGGGCACCAGTATGTAGTCCTTGTCGCGATGAGTAAACAATACCTTCATTATGTACTTCTGGACGTAGGGTGGGTCTTGGTTGATGGTTTGCTCAGAGATCAAATGTGGGTCGAGGAAACCCACCGGTTGTCGTGATCGCCGGGCTTTTTTCATCATGTGTCTATACAGAAGCAATGAGTTATGACATTTATTGGTATTGCGTGAATATAGAATTTGATTGTACACACTTACAATGTCCAGCATCGTAGAAGTGACGCATCGAGGGCTTTGAGGTTGAATATATCAAATAAGTCTTCTAAGCCCACGATGAAGTAGCCCGCCTTGTAGAGAAAATGGTTATCCGTGTAGCTGATGGTGAATCTAGTGGGCCGGTCTTCCCCCGTCTCGTCGGTCTACTGCATGTACCAGTTATGCAAAGTTCAGCAAACCAAACCAGCGTTGCGTAACATTGTCTCGGGGACCAACGGCATTCCGAGGGAGTACGTGCTGGGCTTGTGAGGCACCTTAATCTTTTTTGATTTGGCCTTAGCGCCTCGCGTGCTAATTGTCTTCCTGGAAGATGACTCGACACGCTTTTCTTGTTTCTTGGGCGCCGTCTCCACGGAAGATGACACAGAGGCCTTCTGAAGTGGGGGTTGAGGTGGAGTGATCGAGGGTACTGTTGGAGAGGCATGGTCGTCTTGTGGAGATCGTGTGACCTCAGGGTCCCTCTTGGGCCGCTGGACATAAGTGTGCAAAACATCCCCTAGTGTTATGATCTCTTCGTTCGGGGGCTTCTCCAGCAGGACGACCATAAAATTATCATGTACCATGTCCACCTAGACCTTGGCGTAACCCTATACCAGCTGGGCACCATGCACCACTATCCCTTCCTCGCATGGATACACCACCCCAGCCTCAACAGAAATGGACCTGTCGGTGTTTTAGAACCGAACTTACGTAAAGATTGTTTGATTCGGGGGGTCTCCTAGAATGGAATCACGCAGAGAGACTGACACGGGGATTTTTATACAGAGTTCGAGCCTTCTCCGGAGAGAATAACAACCCTACTCTGTGTGTGTATGGTATTGAGTGTATTACGAACAATCGGGGAAAACTAAGACTATTACGAGATAGTGCTTGTATTCTGATGGTCCGATTGATCTTGTCCTTCCTTTCTCGATTGCGCCTTTTATAGTGCGTGAAGGAGGCGATTACTCGAGATAAAGCGGTGCCTCATCACCTCCCATAGCAGGCATACGTTGGTAATAATCACCGGTGTATTAATTCCTCCACGTCGCTCAATGACTATATACCAGAGATAATGGAGTATTACGTGTCATTACTCCGCAGAATAACAGCGTATGATGACTGTTTGAATCCCTTAATCAATAAGACCCACTTGTCTGTAGGTTTATTTGATCATAAGGTGGTCGTAGCTGACCTAGTCGTAGAAGAACTTACGACCATGAGGTAGTCGTAGCAAGACTTACGACTATTGGGGTAGTCGTAGCATAACTTACGACTATGGGGGTGGTCGTAGAAGAACTTACGACCACCCATTAGGCTCTTCCCTCATAATATTAAGGGGTACACTCAGGGTCCACATAACGTCATATTTACCTATAATAAAATTATAGATAAAAGATAAAATGAGGATTATTGTATCCTCGTCATCTAGCCCCGACTTCAAGTGAAAGCAACTTACTCGGTAAAGGAGTTATAGATGGTCTTACGACCACGAGAGGATCATAGAAAAATAGTCGAAGGAAAAACTCTTGATTGTATACTACTTTGACCGAAATATGCTTGGTCAAGAAAATTACCTCGACTATCCGGTAGTCGTAAAAGCATTCCTACGATCACGAGGTGGTGGTAGTATAGTGATCGGAAGAAAGAACTTTCCGATTATCATTTCCTTTGGTTGAAAAGATCTAACCAAGGAAGTAATTTCGCTTGAGGTGTAGCATAAACCTGATTTTCTCGAGCGGACACTTTGGGCAATCTCAAGCGGCGCTTGGTGCTTTGTCTGTTGAAGCGGTTCGAGGCGGTGGCGACCGTTGGAATATCACGCCTCGGCTCAAAATCTGTGATTATAAATACTCTTTGGGGGTGAAACTTGGTTTTACTTTTCCCCAAATCACTCCCCTGTTCTTCAAGCTCTCGCTTTCTCATTCGAAGTCGTTCTTGCCTTCTCGCCGCCACTCCAATTGTGCCCTCTTTTTCAACCCAAAATTTCTGTTTCGAGAGAGATGGCTAGGAAAGTTTCGAGTGGGAAGAGTCGGAGATGGATCTTGCGAAGATTCAAGCCACGGTCGCCGCCAGAAGATTCGAAGAAGACTATTGTGAAATGGATTCCGGCGATTGGGCAGCATTGGCCGTCGGGGGAGAATGGGCAAATTCCCGTCTTCTAGGCTTACTGTGAGTGTGGCCTTCGACTGCCTGCTCACCCCTTTCTCACCGTTGTGCTTGAACATTTTGGGGTGGAGTTAGTGAACCTCGGTCCTAACTCCATCAACATGCTGAGCGTTTTCGTATATCTGTGCGAGGCGTACCTGGGAATTCCGGCGGACCTCGAGCTTTTCCAATATTACTATGGAATGGCTCGGCAAGCGGGATTTTTGGAATTCTTGATCTAAAACTCCTGTTGGAAGTCGAGGGAGTATATTCAGAGTTTCACCCGGTCCTCATGGCCGGGATGGAGGAAGAGGTGGTTTTACTGGGAAGTCACCTCAGAAGACAGCCTCTCTTTCGTGGGGAAGGCTGCTGAAAAGAAATCTTCATGGGATTCGACTCCTGAAGATATCAGCCGGATTGTTCCCTATATTCAAGCTATCAAGGACTTGAAGAAGGAGGGGCTGACCGGATGGCATGTGGTGAAAGATTTCATCACACGCCGAATTAGTCCCTTGAAGAAATGAGTATCTCCTATGTGGAGATACTAAAGGCTACTGAACCCGACCGGGGATTACTACGAGGTAAGTGAATTTTCGACTTAGCTCTCGGTTTGGTCTTTCTGCAAAGTTGTTTAAAGAATGCCTTTATCTGTTTGAGCAGATCTTTCACCCGGAGATTGGCGTTAGAGTCGGACTCGTTTGCGAAGCCTCGCCACTTAGTGTGGCGTTCCTAAGATCCTTGCGGTCGTATCCATGAGAGGAAAGGATGGTTCGTCTAAAGGTAATCGATAGTTGATTTTATCCTTAGGACTTTATAGTCGAGAAAGAACTTACGACTAGAGAAATGTTGTAGAAAAACTTACAACTTAGTAGTGATAGTAGAAAATCTTACTTCGAGGAAAGGTTGTAGAAAAACTTACGACTTGATACTGGTCGTAGAAGGTCTTACGACCAGTTAGTAATTCTTCTTTTTCTGTTTTGCTTTACAGAAAGTCGGTATGGAAAATCGTCGGGACGATGAAGAAGCTGTACTGATAACCATCGGTGCAGAGTTGACAAAAGACAAAGGCTCAGCTCCTCCATCCAAGAGACGTCGACTTACAAGAGCCGCTGACAAGGGAGGAGCAAGCTCGAGTTCTAGCCCTTCGACCAGATCCTCTGCAAAGCCTGTGGTAGACATATCCGCAGTTGAAGCCGAGGCTGAAGCAGCTGAAGCTGAGGAGGTCGAAGCAGCTGAACCTCTTAAGCGCAAACCTCGCAAGGCCAAGGTACCCTTCTATTATGACAAAAATCTTTCGATTTACGCCACCTGGTTTTGTCAGGCACCTAAAAAAGGAGATCTGGAAAGATTTTATGTCTTTTGTGAAGGACAATGCCGCTCCAGCAGAGCCTTTGGCTGAGGGCAGCGCTGCTCTTAGAGTGGTCGAGACTGATCTCGGCCATCCGGAAAATCAGGAAACCAGAGGAGTGGTTCCTGTCCAAAATCGACGACCAGATGTGGTCGTGGTGAGCCTATTCTTCAACGAACTCCGACCGGGCGTGGTCGAGAGAAGAAGAAATCTTCGTTGGGAAGGTGACTCCAAAATTCCGTTTAGGTCTAAGGTGCAGAGGTATGTGAAATATCTTGAAGTGTAAGAACATCATTTACCTTGTTCCTTTTCACAACGACTTACTTTCCTTTGTTGTTTTTACTTTGACTCCTTCAAATTTGAGAATGCTTAGTTGAGAAGCCTATTGCTACCTCTCCGGTGCTGGAGAGACAACAAGGAAGTGGTCGATGGATCATCCTCGGCCCGGTGGTAGAAGAAGTCGTGGCTCCGGCGGTTGTCACGACCAGCGATGATCTACGGGTGTAGAGGAGGTTACCCAAGGTCTTCACGTCGTAGGATCGATGGGGATAACTAGAAAGCCTATTGAGATAGCAAATATTGGCAACACACTCCAATGAGATAGCCTCCAACAAAGAACTCAATCAACGATCTCTCTAATTGAGCGACCGTTTCCATACATCCGTCGTAGCGATGTTCCTTACAAATCAAAAGGAAATTACAAGGACAAGATGGAGGGGCTCCCAACCTAGGGTGCTTTGAAGCTAACCCTAGGCAAGAGCAATGCTCATGTTTTATCTTCTAATCTCCCCTTTCGAGTTGGGGTGTTGCCCTTTATAGTGGTGGGGGCAAAGGAAGTGGGGCTCTGCCCAAGCGATTGCCGGTCGGCCGGCGCAGGGCGGTCGAGACCGCTGATGCAAGTGGTGATCGGACCGCAAGTTGACTTGGCGAACTCAAGGACCAGTGGCGCGGTTGGACCGCCGTTCTTGGCGGTCGGACGGCGCTGGCGCCGATCGGACCGGCGTTGAGGCGGTCGGACCGCCCGATGGACTTGGTCGAACTCCCAAGGACCGGTGGCGCCGGTCGGCCGGTGTGGTGGGCGGTCGGACGGTTGCCGAGCCGATTCTTGCCGCCCATGATGCTCCTAGAGTGCGGTTCGCCGGGTCGGTCTCCATCTCTCTTGACATCTTCTCCTTGACGATCAAATATAAATATGGGGCATGAGGTAATATCCAGCTCTCGAAATATCAAAGCGAGACTTCGAGTAGGAGCGACTTCACCTCATTGTTAAGTTGTCGCGCTAAGCTCTTGTCATTGGTCCCTTGGCGTGTTGGAGATAACTTGGCCCACTTTAAAGGTAGAGCTCAGCAGCGTACTTGTTGCTTGGAAGGTCAATCTCATATGCGTTGTCATTGATCTTCTTGAGCACTTTGAATGGTCCATCACCGCGTGGCTTCAACTTGGAGGCGCTTCGGTGGGGAAGCAGTCCTTCGAAGGTGACTCCATACCAAGTCTCTGGGCTCAACCAACATCTCCTTCTTGTGCATGTTGGCCTTCTTTGCATAAGCGGGTTTTCTTGTCAATCGCCTCCGGGTTTTGAGATGAACATTCTTCATGAAATTAGCTCGCTTGGAGGCTTCCATGTTGACTTCGGCCTTGTAGTGGTAGTGGGAGAAGATCAAGTGGTGTGCATGGTTTAAAGCCATACACCACTTCCGAAGGCACATGTTGGTGGTGGAGTGGGCCGGCGGCGGTTGTGGCGAACTCCACTTGAGGTAGGCCTTCTTCCCACTCTTTGAGGTTCTTCTTGATCATGGTCCTTAAAAGATTTGTCAGTGGGGCAAAAGGAATGGAAAGCGGGGTATACAAACCGTGGGGGTTGATGGAGTTGGTGGGGTCCATGGTGTTGGTGCCGATGTCCTCATCATCCCCCCCTTCTTCAAGAAAAGCCGTCCACGGCTTTTGATAGCCTGAAAATGTGCTAGACAAAGAATACAACGTATATGCATGGTATATGTATTTGTCATCCACACTCCTTCCATTTAGTACATTATGATTCCCTGGAAGTGCACTAAACAAAGAGAACAACGTATATGCATGATATATGTATGAGTCAATCATTGTGTCATTCTCATTGTTTTGCATGACATAATTAGTACAACAGTAACCAAAGGATGTATTCGATATAGACATTTCAATGCTTTCATTCACATCATTCTCCCTCCCATGGGAAAAGGTCGTCCTTGACTCTTCTAGGTATGTGGGCAGGATATTAAAGGAACAACCCAGATCAAGTTGTTTAAACATGGGTGAGAAAATTCTTAAAGCATTCCATGCTTTAACTGCGCTACTTTGACTACTTGTACTAGATTGTATAGTAAAGGACAAACAAGTAGGCTTAAGAATTCTTTGAAAACAGCAAGCACTATTATTGAGACTCATCTCATTGGGTTCATAGCATTGCACAAAAGATTGTTTACACATAAAACATGCAATTTCAATTCAGCAAGCTTGTCACATGTAATGCATATCCGATGAACATAAAACATATCATTTACACCATATTCTCCAATCAACTTGAACTTATAGGTGTAGGCATAAGTACTAGCTAGTGATTTTGAACATGAAAGTTCAGCAACATTCTCAATCACACTAGATAGCTCTCGAGGATCATCCAACATGATATAGTACAAAGAATCACAAGGAGATATTTTAGTAAGAACTTCCTTATGAGTAATTAATTCCACATTAGGTAAATTAGGCATACCAAATTCAGAACGGAATTTCCATTTGATTTAAAGAGTTCTCACAAGTACTAACCTTTTCACGATGAACGACAAATCGGCACCAATGTTGTTATCTTTGGCGCCCTCCTCGGATGATGTAGGTGCCTCATGATCACAAGTTATGCATATTCGATATACAAGAAATTGATTGTCCACACCATAATCTCCAATCAAATTAAACTTATACCCGTGGGTGTAGACACTAGACAAGGATTTGAACATGCAATTTCAAAAACTTTCTCCCTAGCATGTGACAATTTCATAGGTAGATCCAACATAATGTAACATAAAGAATCGAGAGGAGAAATTCTAGTCAAAACTTCTTTATGTCTCACCAATTCCACATGATCATTATATGCTATTAATTCATCGCATGAAGTACTCACAACAATGAGCGATTCAATTAATTTGTCACATAGTGCACTCAAATCAATGCGGTTTGAATTCTCTACTTGAAACACGTGCACATCGTAATTATTTTCCACTAAGTTTTGCTCTAAAATAGCATGGACGGTGGACAATTGTATTTCTTCACAAGCAAACTCACCTTGAGTGATGATAGCACCATGGTCTCTACCTTTTGGCTCTCCTCAGATGATGTAGGTGCCATCGGTATCAATTCATCATAATCGACCTTGGGGCGACAAGCACTCCTTCACTCTTGGTGATTTCCTCATCTTCTGCTTCCAAAGGTGCGGTTGTTGAATATTCAATTTCTCTTCTTTAATGTCAACTTTGCACAATGTGAGACACAACACTAGAAGTAGAGAGTAAATCGTTAGTTTTAGCCATAACCTTGCTTTTACTGCCAGCTACTTCGCTCGTTGCTTTTGGTGGATCCCTCACACTCTCAGATTGGATGCTCTCATCCTCACATATGGTGGAATCACACAGCTCACAATTTTCAACACCCTCATTCAATTTGGCTATGTGACTCTCATTCTTTACCTTGTCTTCTTGGCAGGTAGCAACCCGTGGAGCATTGTCGGCGATGATTTGGCTTGGAGTCATGGGGCGAAGTACCACCTCTCGGCCATGCCATTTGAACTTGTAGTGGTTGGTTCGTCCCTCATGCATCACCGCTCGATCGTATTGCCATGGCCTTCCCAAGAGGAGATGGCATACCGTCATGGGTACCACGTCACACTCCACTGTGTCGGCGTAGGCTCCAATTCGGAATGTGACCTTCGTCATATATCGCACCTTGACCGTGCCACACTCACTCAACCATTGCGCATGGTATGGGTGGGGATGCTTCTCCAATTTGAGTCCCAACTTGTCGCATAGTTCTTGGCTTGCAAGGTTGTGACAACTCCCGTCATCGATGATTACTTTGATGGATTTGCCTTGCATGCCAGCCTTGGTGTGAAACAGGTTGGTCCTTTGCTCGGGCTCATCTTGATTTGGGACCGTTAAAGTCTTCTTCGCGACAATGAGAGCGGAGCTTGCATCAAAGTCACAAACTCTTCCTAACATGGTTAGTAGCCAACAAAGAGAATCAAAGATTAGCTCGAAAAATATGTGGAATTTCACTCTCCTCACCTTCCACCTTAACCAAGTCCTTGTATTTCCTTACGGATTGTGGAAGAGGATTGAGAGAGTTCTTTCTTTGAGACCTTGAACACACACACACAATTTATGTGGAGCTTGGAAGGGTGAGTACCATAAAGCAAAACAAATCCGAAAAGCAAGTGTAATAATGCTAAAAGGAATCCAAACTAGATTGCAATAACCTAGGTCTTGATCCCAAGTCAAAGGAACTCACACACTCCCAAAGATGATGGTACTAGAATGCAACCAAAGGCAATGAGCTAAAGCACAAGATGGAAGTAAAAGGTAGAATTAGCTCATGTTGCACTAGTAAGGGAAGACGCTAGTTGGATTGCAAAGTGGTAAGGCTCTAGATTGCATATGACAATAAGAATGCACCAATATGTAGGGAGCTTGCCCGGAAAGGTATTTGAGTTGGCTTTCCCCTTCCCCCTCTTCGTTTCTTTCTTCTTTTTATTTCGATGTCTCGTTGGGACAACGCTCTTCTTCTATTTTCTTTTCCTTTTTTTTTGTTTTGTTTTTGGAGGAGGTTCTCCTTGTTGCCCAACTCAAATCACATGGAATTAGATGGATTCAAGCTCTAAAGATGGATCTAGGTGCACCAATCAACATACACATGCAAAGCCAAGCAATCGTGGATGAACTAGTCTGAGTAGGAGCAAGGTATTCGCAAAGGTTCGAAAATGGCTCACAAAGCTCAGAGTCGAGGTTGAAAAGTTGCCGCTTCGGAAAGTCATTGGCTGTTTTGCTCTGGCGGTCCGACCGGTGTGGCCGTGTCCGAGCCGGCTGATTCGGTCCGGCGGTCCGACCGGTGTAGTGGGCGGTCCGACCGGTCAGAGCGGTCCGACCGGTCCAGCGGCGGTCAGACCGATTTCACGAATCAGAGCCCAGTTCCTCTCGGCCGAAAAGATGAAATTTGTCGATTCCCGTCGATTCCTCCGATAGAAATGCACAAAAATAACAGGGGTAGTAGATCGACACATAAGCAACACATCTATTGGATCACAATTAGCAAAACACATCAAAATTTCAGATCGGGCTAGGGTTTCCAATTTGGGGATGAACTCAAGAACACAAGAACAAGTGAAATTTGATAAATCGATCCTACCGTGTCAACCAAGAGCTCGATGCAGGATGATACGGGGTGTAGAGGAGGTTACCCAAGGTCTTCACGTCGTAGGATCGATGGGGATAACTAGAGAAAGCCTATTGAGATAGCAAATATTGGCAACACACTCCAATGAGATAGCCTCCAACAAAGAACTCAATCAACGATCTCTCTAATTGAGCGACCGTTTCCATACATCCGTCAGCGATGTTCCTTACAAATCAAAAGGAAATTACAAGGACAAGATGGAGGGGCTCCCAACCTAGGGTGCTTTGAAGCTAACCTAGGCAAGAGCAATGCTCATGTTTTATCTTCTAATCTCCCCTTTTCGAGTTGGGGTGTTGCCCTTTATAGTGGTGGGGCAGCAAAGCAAAGTGGGGCTCTGCCCAAGCATTGCCGGTCTGACCGGCGTTAGGCGGTCAGATCAGTGGTGCTTGTCGAGCCGTGGTGGCGGATCGGACCGCAAGTTGACTTGGCCGAACTCAAGGACCAGTGGCGCCGGTTGGACCGCCGTTAGGGCGGTCGGACAGCTGGCGCCGGTCGGACCGGCGTTGAGGGCGGTCGGACCGCCGATGGACTTGGCGAACTCCCAAGGACCAGTGGCGCCGGTCGACCGGTGTGGTGGCGGTCGGACCGGTTGCCCGAGCCGATTCTTTGCACGCGGTGCTCCTAGGTGCGGTTGCCGGGTCCGGTCTCCATCTCTCTTGACATCTTCTCCATGACGATCAAATATAAATATGGGGCATGAGGTAATATCCAGCTCTCGAAATATCAAAGCGAGACTCGAGTAGGGCGACTTCACCTCATTGTTAAGTTGTCGCGCTAAGCTCTTGTCATTGGTCCCTTGGCGTGTTGGAATAACTTGGCCCACTTTAAAGGTAGAGCTCAACGCGTACTTGTTGCTTGGAAGGTCAATCTCATATCGTTGTCATTGATCTTCTTGAGCACTTTGAATGGTCCATCACCGCGTGGCTTCAACTTGGAGGAGCTTCGGTGGGGAAGCAGTCCTTCGAAGGTGACTCCATACCAAGTCTCTGGGCTCAACCAACATCTCCTTCTTGTGCATGTTGGCCTTCTTTGCATAGAGCGGGTTTTCTTGTCAATCGCCTCCGGGTTTTGAGATGAACATTCTTCATGAAATTAGCTCGCTTGGAGGCTTCCATGTTGACTTCGGCCTTGTAGTGGTAGTGGGAGAAGATCAAGTGGTGTGCATGGTTTAAAGCCATACACCACTTCGAAGGCACATGTTGGTGGTGGAGTGGGCGGCGCGGTTGTGGCGAACTCCACTTGAGGTAGGCCTTCTTCCCACTCTTTGAGGTTCTTCTTGATCATGGTCCTTAAAAGATTTGTCGATGGGGCAAAAGGAATGGAAGCGGGGTATACAAACCGTGGGGGTTGATGGAGTTGGTGGGGTCCATGGTGTTGGTGCCGATGTCCTCATCAACTGAAGTCGTAGCTATGGCCACTGAGGCAGCGGCCATAGTTACTGAGGTGGCATCTACAACCACCGAGGTAACCGCCATGACCACCGAGGTTGCGGTACTACTCTTCGAGGTGGCGGCTACACCTATTGAGGCAGCGGTTATGACAAGCTGAGATAGTCGCCATGACCACTAACGTGGTCGTGGGACCAGCAGAGGAAGTCAGAAGCCTCGCCCAAGGTGGTGATGTGCACGACCACCGTGCGAGGGAAGGAAATCGTTGCAGACCTCCTTCACGGTACCCAAAGAGAAACTACAATTTCAGAATCGGAAGATGAAGAATACTTCAATTACATTACGATTTCTTTGGCCTGCTTCCATAGTGGGGTCTTACGCCTTTAGATCTCGCCACCGAGTCCCCCATCCCAAAGACATTCCCAATAGAGGGAACACTTTTGATAATGGCGCCTTGAGAAGGTTTGGTGGGACCAAGTTGAGAGAGTGGACGATTTGAAGCACCAGTGGTTTACTCAATATTTGCTCGATCAACCATGAATGTAAGTATTTGATGATACTTATACATACAGTATAATCTTCTCTTATTTCTCCTTTGTCTTGTCTTTTGCGAAAGCCATAGAGCAAATCGCCGTTGTCGGTGAATATCATCGACAACTTCTAGAGCTGCGATAGGAAAAGAGGAACTCGCAAGCAGCAGAGAGAGGTGGTAAGTCCTTGTTTTTCATAATCATTTTTGACTACTTATATAGTGCTTACGGGGTTTGTCATAGAAAAACTCACGACTAGGTCTGGTCGTTAAAGACTTCGACCGATGGCTTTGTCGTAGAAGAACTTCTGAATAGGTGATGGTCGTAGAAGAACTTACGACCATGAGATTTTGTCGAGAAAAACTTACGACTAGGTCGATGGTTGTAGAAGAACTTACAACCGATTGACCAATGCTTATGTTCACTTTTATCCTTTGCGGGTTGAATAGTGGCCTTAAAGACCTTAGCCGACTCGCTCGATTATGAAAAAGAGGAGTCAAAAAGCTATGGGAAAAAGTAGAATTCCTTTTGGGGAAACTTAAAAAGCCAACTCTACAAGCGAAATTGCGGGAAGGAATAAGCGATGAAGTCTTGAACTTAAGACTACTTACGACTTTGATCTTTATCTAACTCTCGCTTCTTTTCAGAAAAAGAAGATGAGATGAGAAAGCTCTAGAATGAAGTCAAAGAAAACTTGGTCATTCACGAGCTTACTCGTATGTCCAAAAATAAAGATCAAGATCTTGAGACGCGAGAACTTCGAATATCGTAAGTAATTCTTTACCTCTGATCCTTCTGAGTTATTTCCTTTTCTTACTCCCACTTCTTTTCTAGGAATGGATCTTGAATTGGGAAGGCTCGAGACTGAAATCACGGAAAAAACCATGATTTATAACGGACCGTCCTTATTGCAAAGAAGAATCAGAGGACATTAGATCATGGGAGAAAAAGCATCTTTGAGACCGTTGCTTCCCATAATGAAGAGGTCAAGAAGTTGGATTCTCGACTAGTGGGTAAGAAATTCTTTTACCCGTGATTATTTTTGTTTTTACTTCCTCTAGGAGTTTATCTTTGTTTGACCAGTCTTATTCTTTTCAGAACTAGATGTCGAAAACAAAAAGCTTCGCGAGGCTTCGACTCGTACCCAACAGGAGATGGAAGCAATGAAGATTAAACTTCAAGGCAACATCACGCTCCTGAACAATGTGCTTGGTGAGCTACATAGTGAGGGAAAGACTCCTCAAGATGATACGATAACCGCTCACATAAGTACTATTGGGGATCAAGTCGGGACTTTGCAAGATCTGGTGACTACTCGAAGGCCAACCAAAATTTGAATCGATAAAGGAAGCGGTCGAAAGCTGCGATAAGTTATGTATTAGCAAAACTTAAAGCTCATGACCCCAACCTTAATGTGCAACCACTCGAAGCCGACTTATTTGCTCTGAAGCGAAGGAAGGCGTCGATGGAGGAGATGCAATCGGTTAGTAGGAAAGTTTCAGAGGAGATGCGGTTGGGATCTCCCTCTTGAGTAACTTGTAATAAACACGTGAAAAACAAGCTTTTGTTGATGTAATATCGATCCATCTTGTTTCACGCAAATTATCTTGTCGAGTAGTTAGTAACTCAAAAGATAATTAGCAATTTTAAAGACTAAAAATTGAAGTCAAATTAATGACTTTATCCTAGCCCCGACTATTTGCTTAGTTTGTTGAAACTAAGTAAATAGTCTTATCTCTACAAATCATCTTGTCGAGTAGTTAGTAACTCAAAAGATAATTAGCAATTTAAAGACTAAGAATTGAAATCAAATTATCCTAGCCCCGACTATTTCTTTGAGTTTGTTTAGACAAACTAAGTAAATAGTCTTTAGAAAGGGTTTAAAGCAGAGAGGTTTGTTTAACTTGTAGTTTTTGGCCACAATTGTCATGCTTTGGTCGAAAGAGTGGTAGCAATTGACACTAGGAAGTTCCTTCTAGTGGGTAGGACCACGTCAGAGAGGAGAGGCTTCGACTAGGTAATGTTAACATCTCCGACTAGATTAATTAAATCGAGAACGACAACTTGAGTTAAACAAACATCGAGAGAACTTCAAAAATTCGTTCACCCTTCTTTGGAGGATTCAATAAGTGCCGCCTGTTATCAAGAGTTGGAAGCGAGCGATGCTAGGAAGTTCCTTCTAGTGGGCGGGACCACGTGCAGAGAGGAGAGACTTCGACTAGATGTGTTTCTTCCTCCGACTTAGTTAAGGCGAATTGAATACACCAAAGGCGAATAAATAAATCTTAAAAAGTGCACTCTGCTTAGAATATTTTTCAAAAATGAAGTGAAGAAATAATCTAAGGTGAAAGGAGTTGGCCTTCAAAAAACATTCGACTAAATAAAACCCGAGTTCTTTGTGTTGGCAACAAAAGCGAGTAATGAGTTGACACTAGGAAGCTCCTTCAAGTGGGCGGGACCACATGCGAGAGAGGAGAGGCTTCGACTAGGTGATGTTATCGCCTTTCGACCGGTGTAAAAAAAGCGGGTGTTTGAAACATAGTCGAAAAATTATGAAAGCACTACTCAAAAGTAAGACAATAGAGATGGAGAAAACACGAGTCTTTATTGTCCGAATGATTGGTTACACATAGAACTTGCGTGGCGGTCGATGTTCCAAGAATTCGAGAGAACACGGCGTCTTCCATTGCCAATCGTCCGACCACAGACGAGTAACCCGACCCTTGTGTAAGGACCTTCCCACTTGGGAGAAAGTTTGTTCGATTAGACTTGGATTGGCAAAGCCTCAATACCAAGTCACCTACAGCAAGGCTGCGAGGTTGGACCTTACGATCGTAGTATCTTCGCAGGGCTTGTTGGTAGACTACCGAACGAATTAGGGCCTGGTTTCTCCTTTCTTCAAGTAGATTAATATCATCTGCTCGAATTTGTTCTGGTTGGAGTCTGTGAATGTTTAGACTCGTGTTGACCGTATCTTTAGTTAGGAGGAAGCATGACTTCACAGACGAAGACTAGAAAGAAAGGTGTTTCTCCTGTGAGTCTGTGGTAGTTGTCTGAACGCCCATATCTGAGGGTAACTCTTGTACCCAAGCCCCGGCGTTTGTGAGTGGTCGAAAACTTCGAGTCTTAATTCCTCTCATTATTTGGCCGTTTGCATGTTCATTGCCCCATTACTCTGGGATGGGCCACGAAGCATAACACAACTTGGTACCCAACTCATCATAAAATTCACGAAATTTTGCGCTCAAAAATGCTTACCATTATCTGTAATTATTCGACTCGGTACTCCAAATCGAGTAATTCGCATCTCATCATAAACCGTTTTGCCGCTTCGTTGTTATCGATCACGAGTTCGGCTTCAATCCATTTTGTGAGCGTATCAATAGCCACAAAAGGAACTTGAAACCTCCCGGAGCTTTGGGGAACGGTCCCGAGATATCAAGACCCCAGGTTGCAAAAGGCCAAGATAGAGTATTGTTTGTAATGCCCGAGTGGTTGGTGTATTTACGCTATGAGGCCGCTTTGGACACACTTTTAACCAACTCTTTAGCATCGTATAGGGCTGTTGGCGGTAAAAACCTTGTCGAAAAGCTGCTTGAACCAGCGTTACGTAGGAAGCATGATTTCCACAGATGCCACCATGTATGTCGTGAAGGAGTGTTAATCCTTCGCTCTGCGGAATGCATCGCATGAGCACCCCGTTTATAGAGAACTCCTTCGACCAAAGTATACATTTTGGCTTTTCGGGATAAGCGATCTGCCTCGAGATCGTCTTCGGGTACAGAACCCTTCTGAAGATAATCATAGATGGGCACCATCCATGTATCCTCGTACTCTAGAGAGGCTGTCTCAATAGGAGGTGTCTCTGGCTCGTCGACCAGAGAAGGCTTCTGGAGTTGTTCCAAGAAGACTCCTTTTGGTACTTCAGATCGGGAAGAAGCTATTCGAGCAAGCTGGTCTGCGAGGAAATTATCCTTCGAGGATGAATTGTGCCTCGAAACCTAAAAAATGCTTTTCTAGCTTACGCACTTCCGATAAGTACCGAGACATTGTCGGGTTAGAGCACTGGTACTCTTTGCCGACTTGATTCACGACTAGTTGAGAGTCTCCTCTCACGAGTAGTCGGCGAATCGAGCGCTTTCATTGCTTTCGTATACCGACTAGCAAACCTTGATACGCCACATTATTAGTGGCACGAAAGTTTAATTGTATGGCATACTTTAAGGTCTCTCCGTTAGGAGATACCAGATCACCCGACCCGAGCCACTTAAAGTGGCGACCGTCAAAGTACATAAATCCTTTGGTCATGGGAATCGTCTTGGGGATCTGAGCGAGTTCAGATTTGTCCATTCGGCGACAAAGTCTGCCAAGATCTGGGATTTAATGGCCGTTCGGGACACGAAATGGATGTCGAACTCCCCAAGTTCGTGACCATTTGCCATCGCCATTGTTTCCCTAATACGGAGGATCGCTCCTAAGGAAACTCGGGCAGCACAACTAGTTTGTGCGCTGAAAATAATGCGCAGATTTCCTCGAAGACATGAGGAGGGCATATAGAAGCTTTTGGACCTGAGGGTAGCGCTCCTTAGGTCGTGTAAACTTCACTTACGTAGTAGACCGGTCGTTGTACATTTTCACGTTCTCGACCACTCTGCGCTTCTTGCTGTGGCGTGGCAGCTAGGTAAACCAAGGCGTTTCTTACGGCCTCGAGAGACCGTAATAGGAGCACTCAGTAAGGTACCTCTTGACATCCTCAAAGGCGGCGTTTGCCTCTTCGACCACTCAAAACCTTCGTGTTTCCTTAGAAGTTTAAAGAAAGGTAGTCCCTTTTCTCCCGATCGTGCGATGAAGCGACTTAAAGCCGCCATGCACCCGGTGAGTTTCGGACTTCTTTCCGTGTAGTTGGAGGCGCATTTCTAAAATGGCTTTTATCTTTTAGGGATTTGCTTGATTCCTCGTATTGATACTAGGAATCCAAGCAATTTCCCTAAAGAGATTCCAAATACACACTTCTCAGGATTAAGTTTTAAGCGATGTTTTCTGAGATTGTCGAACGTTTCTTGTAGGTCAGTAATATGATTAAGTCTCTTGATGCTTTTGACAACTAGATCATCAACATAGGCTTCTAGATTTGGCCTAATTGAGATGAAAAAGTTACCTGCATCAAGCGTTGAAAAGAAGCGTCGGCATTTTTTAGACCAAATGGCATTTTGACATAGCAAAATATACCAAATGGTGTAATAAATGCGGTCTTTTCTTCATCGTCTAGACACATATTGATCTGGTGGTATCGAATATCGTCTAAAAACTTAACATTTCACAACCTGCGGTAGAGTCAACCAAGCGATCGTCTGAGGTAAAGGAAAATCGTCTTTTGGACAAGCTTTATTAAGATCGATAAAGTCTCGCACATCGCCATTTGCCGTTTGACTTTCTAACCATTACAGGTTAGCCAACCATTACAGGTGGTTGACCTCTCTTATAAAGCCCGCTTTAAGTAGCTTATCAATTCGATTTAATAGCATCTCGTCGATCGGGGCAAATCTCCGCAATTTTTGTTTCTGGTACTTTGTCGGGCCGTAAAGCTAGCTTTGTGCTCGATCACCTCCACAGGGACTCGGGCATGTCGGATGCTTGCCCGCGAATACATCTGCGTTAGCTCGGAGGAAGGTGATGAGGCATCTTCCTATTTGGGGTCGGAAGTATCCCGATCTGAGCGATCTTGAGGGCTCCCTGTGTCGGAGGAACCTCTTTGACTTTGTCGTTCGGCTTTGGTGCGACTTTGAAGCCGACTTGCTAGTCGAAGGTGACTTTCTTCTCGAGTTGGTATTTGTCCTACCATCTCGAGGGATCGACGTGATCGCGGTATGCGCCATCTTCTTGTCACAATGGATTGTGATTACTCCTTTGGGACTGGCATCTTAATACATTGATATCCATAATGAGTAGCCATTAGGAATTTTGCCAAAGTTGGTCGTCCGAGTATGGCGTTATATGCGTGTCGAAATCGACCACATCAAAGGAGATTTTCTCGTCACGAAATTACTTGGTGAACCAAATGTTAAAGGAAGAGAAACTTGACCAATTGGTTTGGCGAAGATCCGTACAATCCATGGAAAGAGTATCGTCTGGGTCTTACTTTGGTCTGGTACTTGCATGTCATCGAGCACTCGTAAATAAAATATTTAACGAGCTTCCACCATCAACCAAAACTTCGATTGACGACAATTGTTGATGGTGGGTTCGATACGATTAGTATCGACACGTCGAGTCGAAGGAATCGGCGATCACTCTTCTCGAAAGAGATAGTGACTTCGACCACTTCGATAATTTATTGACGAGAGGAGGATCTATGGAGTTTACCTCACGTTCGTGACCTTAAGGCATCGCTTTGATTCATATGCCGATGATCCCCGTAGATGTGTTCGATGGTGTGTTGCGGATCCGGGCAGCATCTCCTCTTAAATCATCGAAGATTTATGACCACTTGTTTGACCTACTGTTCGAGAGTGGGAAGTGGTCCTTCTCGGTTGTAGTAGTCTTCAAGCTTTTGTTGGAAGACCGGCAATTCTTGAAGGTCATGCCCTTCCTTTTTATGGAAAGGACACCACCTAGGCTTATCATTTTTCCGATCGGTAGCTTACCTTTGCCTCTGTCGGTGCGGCTTGGATGTGCGTGGTTCTTTATCATTCCTGACCAATACCTCCTTGGAACCGCTGGTTTGGAGTTTTTGACCCTTCGCCTTGTTCTTGGACTTTTTGCTTTTTATCCTTCTTCTTACCAATGTCGCTTTGGCTCTCGAGAGGTATTGTTTTCTTGATCTATTGTATTGTTCCACTCGACCGCCTCGAAGTAGTGGCATATCGATCGACCATCTCGAAGAGTTAAACAGCAGTAGTAGGTGGGTTTAAAGCAATGTCTTCTGTTATTCTCCTACTACGGACTCCTACTTGAATGCTCGATGACGGATGAATCGAAACTTCCGGAATTGAGTTCTGAACGACTAAAGCGCTTGATGAATTGGCGCAAGGTCTCGTTGTCATTACTGTCTCATCCGGTGCAAGTCATCCTCCTTTCGAGGCGATTGTAAGTGCCTTGGAAATTTGCCAATAGAAGGTCGCAGAGGTGTTGCTAAGAGTAAATCGACTCGAGTGGTTGATTCATTAACCACGATCGGCGGATCCTTCAAGCACGTTGGAAGATAATTTGCCATTACATGCTCTCCTCCTCCTGCTTTGCTTTCGGACGGCCGTTGTGTAGATTTGAAGGAATTCGATGGGATTTTGGGAACCATCAAACTTCTCCATGTTCACCGGTCGAAAGCGAGGTGGCAATGAACGGCTCGGAGATCGGCGAGAATGCCGACATCGATAATGACTTCTTGGCGCCTCCTTTGCGGGAAAGAAGGGTTGATATCATCGGTGGTCGTACTCGATGATACCCGATAATAGGTTGACCGGACCTATGATAGATCTCGACCCCACGAGGGAATACTCCTCGTAGTTTATCTCTTCGCAGATTCCCATATCGGAATGGTGGCGATCACCTCTCAGGGGTTTCTTGATCATCGATCGTTCGAAAGACATTTCTCCGGTAGGTGATCGATCGACTTCTTATGCGTCGATTCCTCCGTGGTGATATGTTCGATCGACCGTAGCCAAGAAGTCGTATTGCTATGACTTCTGAATGATGTCGGCGAGGCGCTTCCAGCCTTACCATCGTGTTCCGAAGCCTTTGTGCGATCTCTTCAACGAAGAGGTCGTAGCCTGGTGCTCGGGCTAGCTCTTGAGTTGGATTCTCGAGCAAGTCATTGATGCACTGAAGTTCTTGAGCTTCCTTCGATCGATATTGGATGCGCCCAGACAAATTCTTCTGGGCTTCAATTTTCTTCCGTCGAATAGCCTCAAGAGCTTCTATGTCGGACTCTTGAGACTGCCTCAATGAAGTGCGAGAATGTCGAGGATTTCCCTCGCGTTCATGAAGGTGTTGGTCGTGTCCGCCAATGGTGGCGTCCTTGCCAACGTCACGAGGGGGCGCAGTGTGTGATCTTCTGGAAGGGTCTCTATCTCGGTCTCTAGAAGAGTGATCTTGATCTGAGGGAAGGACGAAGACCTCCCGTTGATGATTCTCACTTGCGCTCGAGGCCTCTCCGCTTGAGGAGTCGTCGAGAGACACCATCTGGCGACTTGGAGTAATCCTCCGGTAGGGAAGTGCAGGTTATAACTTAGTCTCCGTCGGCGGGTGTGATCTGGAGAGATGGTCGAATTTGTAGGAAAAGCATGCTTGATCCGCTCTCTCTGGCGTCATCGGAGAGAGAGGATCACCAGATGCCAGTGAAGTCCCAATTGTGGCTTCAGAGCTTGCCTCACCAAGTCGGACCGCCTTAGGGGACTTGGACACCGAGGAAAAACTCTCGTCGTGTCGTGAGTCCACAGGTATGGTCTGGTCGATTGACCCTTGTCCTTTGAGAGGGTAGATTCTCTCTCGGACGTCTTGTTGTGGGGATAAGGATCCTTCTCAACTCCATGGCGACATTGTCTCTGGATCGTGGGAAGATCCCGGAGGCAGCAATGCCATAGGATGAGTCATCACTTGGTTCGTAATCGAATCCGGCATCCATGTCGACGTCTGCGTAATTTGCCAAGTCGAACTAGTTCTCCTCGTTCCATTCTCCTACCATGAGTGCATGAGATTTGGAAAACAGAGAGTATGTTGACAAGAGATTACCGGAAGATCCCTACGGATGGCGCCAACTGTCGGTGTTTTAGAACCGAACTTATGTAAGGATTGTTTGATTCGGGGGGTCTCCTAGAATGGAATCACGTAGAGAGACTGACACAGGGATTTTTATACAGGTTCAGGCCTTCTCCGGAGAGAATAACAACCCTACTCCTGTGTGTGTATGGTATTGAGTGTATTCTGAACAATCAGGGGGAAAACTAAGACTATTACAGATAGTGCTTGTATTCCTGATGGCCCGATTGATCTTGTCCTTCCTTTCTCTGATTGCCGCCTTTTATAGTGCGTGAAGGAGCGGCGGTTACTCGAGATAAGCGGCGCCTCATCACCTCCGTGAACGGGCTCACGTTAGTAATAATCACGGTGTATTAACTCCTCCACGTCGCTCCATGACTATATACGAGAGATAATGGAGTATTACGTGTCATTACTCCATGAGAATAAACATATGATGACTGTTTGAATCCCTTAATCAATAAGACCCACTTGTGCAGAGGTTTATTTGATCATAAGGTGGTCGTAGCTGACCTAGTCGTAGAAGAACTTACGACCATGAGGTAGTCGTAGCAAGACTTACGACTATTGGGGTAGTCGTAGCATAACTTACGACTATGGGGGTGGTCGAGAAGAACTTACGACCACCCATTAGGCTCTTCCTCATAATATTAAGGGTACACTCGGGGTCCACATAACGTCATATTTACCTATAATAAGAATTATAGATAAAAGATAAAATGAGGATTATTATATCCTCGTCAGGACCCAACTAGCCTCACTTGGAGCCTGCAGGGCGTGGACACCTACAAAATAATACACAATTAACTAAGACATCCTACGGGTATATCTTTTGAGCATTCTAGAAATTTATATTACCTGGATGAGGTTGATACGTAATTGGACGTTGCTAGGTTCAGAAAGTGCAAGTGTGGACGCGGCGCTACTCCGACGTTGAGGGGGACTGGCTTCCAAAATCACAGGGGTGGCGTGCGACTGGTTGATAAGTTGATTCATTTCTTCCTGCAATAATGTTATCTGTCCTTGAAATTGTACACTAATCTGTGTATTGATCTCCTCTTTCAACTGTTCCTCATGTACGGCCTTGGATCTCTTCCGACTCCTATATGCCTCGGCGTCGTGTCGGAATGCATCCCTCCAAGTTATGTAAAGCCCACGGCCTCGCGTGCGACTTGGGTGCTCCTTGTTTCCCAAGGTTGTGGATAGTATATCCTTCTCCCTTACTTCTTGGAAGGAGCCTTGGAAAGAATGGGCACTAAATGTTTGCTACAAGAGGCTATCATGTTATTTTAGACCCTACGAAGTTATGGACTTACTAACAACTAGGTAGTTCGACTTATCTTACCAGGCGTTGGGACACTGCCTCATCCTTTGGGTTTTTGAAAGTGATGGAGCCCGACGACGTGATTGTGGCCCTCGCTCTTCACCATGCAATGGCGCACTCGTTTGTGATCTAGGCAAATGGCGGGGAGACCTGCGACTGGATTGCCACATTGTCCTGACTCATCCATACCAGGTGTTTGCCTGTGTACCCAGCGGTGCCGAGTCTGTGGGGGTGAATGTGTTTTGCCTGGATAGCCTTGTGCACCACACTTTGCTGTTGAAATTCATCCGTTGTCTTCATCCGCACAAAGGCATCCCATGTATCCAACGACACGAAACTATACTTTGTGTAAGGTGTCCGATCCTTGTTCATGTACTCCGTGACAATCTTGCTCTTGAAGGTCTTCCAAGCGTGTCCCATCGAGAGGAACGCCTGTCGTCGCATGAGATCAGAGAATTCTCTTTGGGATATCGAGCAGCGTTGTAATTTCAGATCCTGGCTGGTCTTTCTCTACGTCCGCCAGATCCTTTCATTTCTCTATGGTGATGGGGACTCGTTGCCTTCCAAGTATACGCGCAGTGGTGCGGAATCTTCTTCTTTGCTTTCTCGGGTAGCGAGAGGGACCCCAGAGAATCTGGCGGCGGTACCGTGATGGTCATTTGGCCCACAGGCATTTTTGATATTCCTCTAGCATGTCGCTTAGGTACAAATATCCTCAGAGATCCAGACACATTCGGCGACGTCGATGATGGCAGCGAAGAAGGTGCGGATGCCATCTCGCAAGATTAACAAATTAGTACTGCATCAATAAATGATATTACTGCAAGATCAACAAATCAGTACTGCATCAATCAAGATAAAATGCTCAAAAGATAGAACTTCACATCAAAATAAATAATCAATTGAGAGTTTACTATTAATATTTCAATTGAATCAAATACACAATATTTCAATTGACAGGAATATAAACAATGACAGAACAATGATCACAGTGAACAGAAGCTACCAACAGAATAGACCAAAATGACCAGACAACATCAACATAATGAAAAAGAGGGATCTGATGAGCATGAATAACATGACACAATAAAGAGGGATCTGATGAGCATGAATAACATGACACAATATTAGAGAATCCAAAGCGATAAGCTCATACCTCCCACAACATTACTAAGCAATATCTCCCAGTGCTAGAGTCAATCAAATCATCACAATTTGAAACTTCTACTAGCACAATCCAAAGCGGTGAGCTAGTACATTGATGGGAGGCATGGACGCAGAGGGAGTCGAGGTCGGGGGTCGTAGAGGGAGGACATCAGCGTAGGGAGAGAGGAGGCTCGGGGATGACGGAGGCGTAGAGGATATCAACGGCACAGAGAGAGGAGGCTCAGGGACGACGGCGGCGTAGGGGAGCTCGACGGCACGGAGAGAGGAGGCTAGGGGATGACGGCGTAAGGGTGAGGGGGAGGCGGACCGGAGAGTGAGCTCTGAGGACTGAGGAGTAGGGACGCAAACCCTAGCGGGGCCCTACTTAAAAACGATTATCGCAGACGGTTATATTAAAGAACCGTCTGTGATATTACATATCACAGACGGTTCTTTAATATAACCATCTGAGATAATGGATTATCACAGACGGTTATATTCCAGGACCGTCTGCGATAATCGAACATATCACAAACGGTTCTATTGGAGAACCGTCTATGATAACGGTTCTATTTTACTAACCGTGTGTGATAATTGTCATAGACAATTTTATTATGGAACCGTCTATGATGTTGGGGGAAATTTTTGGACGCATGCGTGGGAGAGCGCGCGGCGCGGGAGGCGAAATATTTTGGTGCGTCGTTATCATAGACGGTTTATTCCACTAAACCACCTGTGATAGTTCCTTCTGTTTTTTAAAAAATATTTTGTTTTTCGGCTAGCCTCAGGAAATGCTAGCCACGCCCTCTGAAAACAAGAAAGCAGCTAAGAGAATGACAGATGGAATGATTTCTGAATTAGTTAATCAAATACAATGGAATAATTCCTTAATTACATGCCGAGTTTGTTAAGTACAATGGAACAATTTTCCAAATAGGTGTCACCGTGTGGGATCATTCCACTTGCTATTTTGTTTTAAAATATAGCCCTTCACGATGATCGACGCGCATATAGCTAGCTTCCTTACTGGGTTCTTCCGAAAGGAGGCAAATCGTCAAATTGATTGTACTCTTCCTCATCCACTGCATTCTCAACTTCGACAATCCTTCTTTTTCCATGAAGAACTACGTGGCGGTTCTTATTTGTCAGGTTCTTTACATAAAAAACATGAACAACTTGCTTAGCGGGTATGAATGGTTAACCGACACATTCGAGGTCCACAGTAGTGACGTCGTACTTGTTGACCTTCACACCCTGTAGTTTGACCCAATGGAACCGAAACAGGGGGATCTTGAAAAGTACGTAGTCGAGCTCTCAAATATCCTCCATGAACCCATAGTAGGAGCTCAACCCAGCGGTATTGAACTGCTCATGAAACACATCTATGCGGACACCGCTGTTCTAGACTGTGCTCTTCCTATCCTGAGCTCTCGTATAAAATGTGTACCTATTTATGTCGTATCCTTGCCATGTCACAATTGTAAATTTTGGCCCGTTTGCCAACCATGGCAGCATGTCATCATCACTTGATGACGGCCTCCCAATGAATCGCACCTTTAACCATGTGTTGAACAGGCGGTTGTGCTCTCTTGTGACCCAAACCTCTGACCGGCCTAGATTCTATTGGTGTACCATGTCTTTGTGCTTGTTGATGTACGGAGACACTTCGACCATGTGTTACAAGACTGTGAAATGAGCTTGAGCATACGCGTCTAAATTGGGAGTGATTGCTTTCCTTCCGATGGTCCCGATACCCTCCAGCCTCCCCTCATGACGAGATAGAGGCACACCTATCGGTTCCACCTGAGCCATGTAGTCGACGCAGAACTCAATGACCTCTTCGGTTGAATAACCTTTGATGATGCTGCCCTTCGGCCGAGGTCGATTCCATACATAGGACTTGAGAATTCCCATGTACCTCTCGAACGGGTACATATGATGTAGGAACACAGGGCCGCATATCTTTATCTATTTCACAAGGTGAATAGTAACATGGAAAATGATATCAAAAAACGACAGAGGGAAATACATCTCAAGATGACATAGAGTCGTCACCACCTCGGCCTGTAGCGCATCTAGTTCTTTGGGATCGATGACCTTCTGAGCAATTGAGTTAAAGAAATAACACAACCTCATGATTAGCACTCATACCTTGTTCGGCAAAATATTTCTAACTGCAACAGGAAGCATTTGTGTCATCAGCACATGGCAATCATGAGACTTCATACCAATTAATTCAAATCTTTCATAGAAACAAGTTTCTTCATGCTGGCGAAGTAACCGGATGGAACTTTCACACCATGTAAGCTCTGGCACAATTCCTTTCTCTCGGCCTTGGACAGAGTGTAGCAAGCCGAGGGAAGGTACGTTTGTCGTTTATCGGTCTCTTTCGGTGCTAACTCAGTCCTTATGTTCATATCAACCAAGTCACACTGTGCGTTGACATTATCCTTTGTTTTGTCACGAATGTTTAGTAAGAGACCAATCAAGCTATCACATACATTCTTCTCCACGTGCACGACGTCGATGCAGTGGTGAACTTCTAAGTGCTCCCAATAAGGTAAGTCCCAAAAAATTGATCGCTTCTTTAAGATGTTCTTCTGGCAGGTCCTCAATTTTCGTCTCTTTCCAAGCACAACATCGATATCCTTGACCATATCATAGTCCTCTTTCCCTCTAAAAGCCCTTGGAGCTGAACCATCCTCCTTATTTCCGTCGAATTGTTTCTTCATCTTGCGGTATGGGTGATACCTGGGAAGGAATCTACGGTGACACATGTACACAGTTTTGCGTGAGTTGTTCAGTCACATACTCTCGATATCATGTAAGCAATGCAGACATGCTTTGGCCCCTTTTGTACTGAACCCCAACAGGTTACGAAGAGCAGGAAAATCATTGATGGTGCAGAACAACATGGCACGTAAAGTGAAGTTCTCTCGTTTGTACGCATCCCATACATGTAACCCTTTGTTCCACAGTGTCACAAGATCTTCCAGCAATGGTGCTAGGTACACATCAATATCGTTCCCAGGTTGCTTCGGCCCTTGGATAAGTAGTGACATGAAAATGTACTTCTGCTTCATACACAGCCAAGGAGGAAGGTTGTACATACATAGATTCACAAGACAAGTGCTGCGTCAGCTGCTCATGTTACCGAAAGGATTCATTCCATCTGTACTCAACCCAAACCTTATATTCCTCGGTTCTGCACCGAAGTCTTCAAAGCTCCTATCAAAGTTTCTCCACTGGGCACAATAAACAGAGTGTCTTATCTTTCCATCTTTCGTACGCTCCTTCGATTGCCAACGCAGCAATCTTGTCTCCTTTGGGTTCACAAATAAACGCTTCAAACAGAGAATTATAGGCAGATACCACAATACCTTAGCAGGGGGTCCTTGCTTCACATCGATGCCCTCGCCGTCATCGGAGTGATTCTCACGCTTGTATCGAGATGCTCTGTATACTCTTTACAGTAAAGGATACAATCGTTCGGGCATGTATGTATTCTTTCTACTTCCATTCCCAATGGACAAGGAATCTTCTTGGCTTGGTAGGTAGTTCTGGGCAACACGTTTCCCTCTAGAAGGATGTCCATTAGGAGACCTAGTAACGTCGTGAAACTCTTGTTGGACCAACCATTGCTTGCCTTCAATTTCAACAGTTCAAGCACGGAGAACACCTTGTGTATTCCGGCTTGCAGCCCAGGAACAAAGGTTTCCCCGAGTCCTCCATTAAGCCCTTGAATCTACCAAACCCTCTCTCACTATAGTCCCCTTCTGCACCACGTAGCATCTAATCTAGATAGTCATCGTATGACCTACCTTCATCGAAAGCACAGTCCACATCCGGCATATCGTTGTCTCCCTTGACGATGTTATTACCTTTTAGTATAATCTGCTCTTCACTGTGACTGGCCCAACATGTATACTCCATTTTGAAACCCCTTCGAATCAAATGCCCTTCGATCTGCGCTGGGTTGGTGAACATCTTTAGATTATTGCAATCGATGCATGGACAATACATAAATTTTATCCCCTTATTCAACATATCCTGCTCAGCAGCTCTTTTAAAAGCAGACACACCATCAATGTACTCTTCACTCACATGGTTCTCAATGTACATCCAGCCTCGGTCCATCTACACTACGCACGTAACAAATTGAATAGCGACCAACCCAGGGCAAATATAAATTTAAGGATTACAGTGTACATGTATTTCTATTTATTCTTGCTGATCTAAGTTTAGTATTCTTTTGTCTCTGATGCTGCTACTTTGAAGAAGATGGCGAGTACGGCTAAGAAAGCAACTAAGCCCACCACGAAGCATGATCTTTTTTTTCGGTTATCGTCCACCCAGCATGAGGTGATGAGATAGTAGCCACGACCTACATCATTGAAGCTGACACACTCTCCTGGCAGCCGTGCTTCTTGAATTTGCAGGGGCTGGTCATACCGTGGTTGTATTCATTAGCATTCTCTGGTTGAACGGTATGACCGACCCCTGCGAGTTCAAGAAGCATGGCTGCCTGGAGAGTGTGTGTTCGATGAGGTTGGCTATGGCTACTGTCTCATCCTCATGCTGCGTGGACGACCCAAAAAAATAATGCTTTGTCGTGGACTTAGTTGCTTTCTTAGGCGTACTTGTCGTCTCTTTCAAAGCAGTCGTCCATTATCAGAGATGGTTCTTGTTAATAACCATCTATGATAATTAAAAATCACAGATGGTTCCAATTAATAACCGTCTGTGATATTACGAGACCTCACCGACTGTTTCTAAATTATCACAGACGGTTATTATTAATAACCGTCTATGATATTCTCTATTAAATATCTGGTAGTCCCCTCAGATCTAGATCTATCTGAAGTGAGAGATGTCTCTGATATATCTAGTAGCAACTACTTTGAAGGAGGCGGCCAGCTCTGGGGTGCGTTTGGTGAAAGAAATACCCTAGATTTTCAAGTGTGCTTGTATTTCTATTTCTTCTTGGTGATCTAAGGTTAGTATTCCTTTGTCTCTGATTCGGCTGCTTTGAAGAAGATGGCGAGTGTGGCTAAGAAAGCGATGAAGCCCAGGACGAAGCATGATCTTTTTTTTGGTTGTTGTCCTCGCAGTTTGAGGTGATGAGACCGTAGCCATGCCCGACTTTATTGAAGCTGACACACTCTACTGGTAGCCATTCTTTTTGAACTTGCGAGGGCTGGTCATACCGCGATTGTATTCATTAGCATTCTCCGGCTGGTCGGTATGACCTACCCCTGCCAGTTCATGAAGAATGGCTACTAGGAGAGTGTGTGTTCGATGAGGTTGGCTGTGGCTGCTGTCATCATCCTCATGCTGCGTGGACGACACAAAAAAATTCATTCTTTGTTGTGGACTTTGTTGCTTTTTTAGGCGTACTCGACATTTTCCTCAAAGCAGTTGTGCGTTATCACAGATGGTTCTTATTAAAAACTGTCTGTGAAAGACATCACAGATGGTTCTAATTAAGAACCGTCTGTGATAAATAAACATCACAGACGTTTCTTGTTACTAATAAATGCATGATATATAAATATCCTGACGGTTTGTTCCAATAAACGCTTTGTGATACATATCCTGACAGTTTATTCCACTAAACCACCGTGATAGTTCTCTGACCTTGACATAAGTAGGGTCAATCCTGAGCTTTCTCATCTTCCTCTAGTAGTTGAGCTCAGCTGTTTCTCCTTCTGGTCTCACCTCACCTCATCTCCTCCTCTTGAGTGAGGGCCATATGTTTGAGACATCGAGCTCACTAAATCGGAGGGCCCTAGCGCTAGCCACTGCTAGGTGGGTGGATTGCCCTAACTGCCGTGTGCAAGCAAATGTGTTCTATGCCAACACTGAGGGAAATACTAGTCGGGTGTTTTACAAATGTCCTTATTTCTATGTAAGTAAACATGAGTTTGATTTCTTGCGGTTTGGATGTTTCTCTAGTAGCTATGAAATGTGTGTGCTGTTTTGGCATTTGTACAGTTCTGTAGGCTGTAGGATGTCAATATTTCCAGTGGGCAGACACCATGGACAGAGCAAGGGAGCGCAGCAATACAGGGCAAAGGATGGATTATGGGCTGGAGCAGATAATGGAAGTTGTGCTAGAGCAGAGGCTAAACATGCTGGAGTTGAACATGGAGCGCATTCTAGACCATATCAAGTGGCTGGTGAAGATTTTGTGTGTGTGTATCATTGTTGTAATTTATGGCATATTTGTGAAGTAGCTAGTTTCCTGTAATAGTAAAAAAATATCAGAAATGGTTCCAACCACAAACCATCGGTGAAACATATCACAGATTGTTATACTTAAAAAACCATAGGTGCAGTATTCATTATCACAGACGGTTATTTTTAATAACCGTCTGTGATATGTAGATTTCACAGACGGTTGTTTGAACTAAACCGCCTATGATAGTAAATAGTGCAGTAACTTAACTTCAAAATGGATTTCTTATATCATTTTTTGTATTTACATATGGCCAAACAGCGTGGCTAGTCGCTTACTTACAAAATATTTTAAAAAATTAGAAATAATAAAATTTCAAGTTTTTCTAGTGGCCCAAGTAGCCTGCTATCTTTGTTACCAAAGCTTCGTAGGCGATGTCATCGGCATCAGAGGGTTCAGGATCAGAGCAGGTAGCCTAAAACACTTCCAATCGTTGACGTGATCGTTCCATACTCGCCCAAAGAAGCTCCTCCTAAGGAGCCAAGTAGAAAAGTACCCATAGGCCCACTTCTCTTGCTTTAGGGGTCTCGGCTTGGTTGACTCGATCACCCACCGCCTCGATGTCGCATTCCAAGTGACAATAATCCTCCTACCGACGTGCAACCTCTTGCTCGAGGACTACACCGATGGCGAGGTTAGTTCGCCGGAAGCTGCAGACCACCCAGAAGACACGGCAGACGAGGTCGTCTAGACGGCAACGACGCCGTCACGTGTCCCAGCATATCGTCCACTGGAGGAGGGAGGGCACTGTGATTATAGTGTCCTTCCGTAGCTTTCGCCAGCGTACGACCGGCTAGGCGATTGTACAGGATGGCCAGATAGGCCATCAATGTCGATGTCATGGGAGAAGAGTGAGTAGCCATTTTGTTCGTGCTTGAGAGTACGTAGAACGATTTGTAGTGAGGAATACGGTGGCGGATGATCTCGTTTGTGCTTGAGAGTATAGCGATGTGTTAGAAGTACAATGGCAGATGATCATTGTTATAAAACATGCAAGGAATAACGTCGGTGCGAGAGACGAAGAGAAGCATCACGTGGGAGGCAATGTGGCATTCAACATATCACAGACACTTCCAACCACAAACAGTCTGAGTACAAAAATAATCACAGATGGTTCGTATTAAAAACCATTTGTAATAGTCTTAATATCACAGACGGTTTGTATGAAAAGCCATCTATGATAGTTCACAGACGGTTTTAAACATTCACCATCTGTGATATCAATAACTATCACAGATGGTTCTTTTTACTATCCGTCTGTGATATTTCACAGATGGTTTTAAACATGCACTATCTGTGATATTAATAAATATCACAGACGGGTTTTAGTCCGAACCGTCTGTGATAATTTCACAAACGGTTTGAAAGATGAACCGTCTATAACATGACATCTTCACAGATGGTTTTTACCACAGCCAGTAGCACAGATGTGCACTAAACCAAAACCATCTGTGATTGTATTTAATACAGACGGTTCAGAGGAACCGTCTGTGATGAGCCATCCAGGACAGCCCCTTTTGTAGCAGTGTGTCGTGAAGACTTATTGTTAATACTCACATGGCCAAGCGGGGTTATCATTTGGTGTGAAGCCTATGATAACAAAACCTTAGTGGGTATAATTATGTTAAAATAATGTAGGGTAAAGACCTCATGATAGTTTCTTAATCGCACGCCTTCGGAAGCATGTTTTGGCCAACATGTTAAGCAAACTATCTCTTGTGGGTAATGTTGTACCAACTCTATAGAATCTATTTGAATAGATGTGTCCGTGGTAATGGACATGCTAAGCAAAGCCTTTCATGGATTATACTTGGTTTTGTTTTTAAAATAATTTCAAACTCAAAAGTTTTTGGATATTCAATCCAATTGGAAAAATTGGGCAGGAAGCTTGGTGTAAGGGGGTTAGTCCTTCACCACTTATGTATGGAGGTTTATCCTACACTTGTGATGGATGAATCCAAATAAAACTTTGATGCCTCATGATGACATTTGAAATTTTCTGGAAATTTTTCCCAAGGGTTTCCTATTTTCAAAGATCAATGCCTCATTTGAATGAAAGCATAGTCCTTGAAAAATCCTTAAGCAAACCTTGTGAGCATCCTCTGAAAATATTTTTCCTAGCTCCTAGATCACTTTGGTGACCCCTCTGAAAAATTTCATAATTTTTAGAAATTATTTGCTATTTCTAAGAGGTTAGTCAAACCAGTTTGACTCTTGGTCAAAACCCTAGGTCAGCAACTTGTGGTTTTTTCTAGAAAGAAATGCAACGCATGAAAATTTCTGGAAACATTACACAAGGTTGTTCTCAGATCCAGTGGCCTTCCATAGAAATTTTAGAATTTTTGGAGCTATTAAACTCCCTCTAAAAAATTTGCTAACCATTTCAGCCTCATCTTTATAAAAATCAGAATTCACTGTTCCTTGGGCTTAGACCCAACCCTGGCTCGAGCCAGTTGCTTGGTTGGACCGCCTAATTGCACCGGCGTGCCCAACTCAACCTTGCCACCCTTGCTCATTGTGAACCGTCCGATTTGGAAATCAATGGACTAGATTGATTGGGCCGTTCGGACTATCCGAACGCGTGTGCAATCTGGACAGTCCATTTTCAATCGGACCATCCGCATTGAGTGGGCCGTTCGGACCATCCGAGTGACACACTCAATCGCGGCCATCCAGTTTTGATCTAACGATTGAAACCCATCCCGCTCGTTTAAACCAACCCAGCCTTTTCCTCTCACGCTGACTGGTGGGGCCCAGTTGCCTGTTCTTCGTCTCCACGTCGCAGCCGCTCCCGTGCCACCTCGCTTGCGCACGCCATGGATCTTCTCAGGCTATGCGTCATCGTCAACGACTCCGCCACTGGTTTTTGACGTGCGTCAATGGTTTGGCCCATGGTTTCACACTCGCCCATGCTCCTTTCACCTCGCCATCGCGTCACTGCCGCTCACGGTGGAGCCATGGACTAAGTTCACCGTGGGAGCTCCATCTTTGTGTTCCTCCGCCCTAGGGCCTATAAAAGCTCTCCAATGGCCTCTCTGCATCTTTTTCATCACTCTCGAACCATCCACACCACCATTTTCCTCTTCCATCATAAGAAATCGCTAGGAACTCAAGCTCTCAGTTCTGGTCGTGAAGCTCCTCGTCACCACCGGCGCCACAGGGGTTCAATCCCATTTCTTTTTGCGTCGTTTTGCGCCCCTCATCACCATCATCATTTCCCCTAATTCAATTTTGGTTTGCATTCACAGGATTCACCAAATTTTGGATTAAAATTTATTCGGCCAAAATTTGTTCCCTTCGTCCCCAACTCCGGTAAGGCGCTCCATTCTTCAATTACTTGCTCGCGTACAATCTCTGAGCCTTACTGAAGCGTTCCATACCTCTTGGGCCCTTTCTTTTTGCTCAGGCTACCATCTCATCATTGTCTTCCTCCACGTTGGTATTGGACTTCGTCGCCGGCACAACTCCAGCAAGCTTTTCCTATCTGGGTCATTCTGGTAAGGTCCTTGAGCCCTTCTGATGCTAGTACGTGCATTAGATGGCTTAAAGCTTTGCTGTATCATTGTTGTCATTTTTCCCGTAGCTTCACCTCCGTTCCACCTCGTCGCGGTACCGCGTGAGCTCGTCTCCGACGATGCTCCAGCCACCGGTGAGTGCGCAATAGTATTAGGAACCCATTTTAGCCCTTAGCTCATGCCGCCATAGCCACCTTCACCGGCGACTAGCCGGAGAAGCTCACGGCCAGAGCGTGCATTGTGTTGTTGTTTTTGGACACGCACTATAGCACAATCATTAGCCATTAATCGCTGTCCTAAGCACGTTTATCTGTGTAAATCCGATGGTTTGAGTTAGTGTATCGGCGTGTAGGACCCCTTGTCGGTTAAGCAAGTAGTCGAAACATTTTTCGTTTGGACCCTTCGATTTGATTTCAACGGACTGGATCATTTGGGCCGTTTGGACCATCCGAATGTCCCACTCGTTTGGATCATCCAATCTTGATCTAACAGTCAAGATCGTTCCGCTCATTAACACCGATCCAGCGCCTCCACCTCGCTCGCTGATGCGTAGGCCCGAGGCATTTTGATCGGGTCTGTGTGGACTAGGACCGCATTGACCGTGGCCCACTGATCAGTGTCCATGGCTAGAATAGGATGGGTATAGAAAGTATTTACTCCTTATATATACTTCGAAATGATTTATTTGTGTACTATTATTTTGTTTGAACTTCAAAAATACATAAGTAATTCTCTGTAACTCCTTTTTGAGCAAACTCAATTTTATTAGAATCCTCTGTTAGTGTACTTTATTGTAGAATAGCTTTTGAGCATGTTACATCCTCTGAAAAATTTTGTTTTACATATGTTTTGTGCACTACTTTCTTGACTTTGAAAAATCATAAGAAATTCATTTTAGTTCCAAATGAGGTGAATCAAATTCCATTGTTCATCTCATGAGGTGCTCTATATACCGTAAAAATTTCACGTTCACCACCTCTCTGGAAATTTTCACCAAAAATTTAATTTCGTATGAACAGTACCCGAGAGGTATTTTCCAGCATTTATTCGAAAGACTGATTTTGTTTTGGCTATAACTTTTGCATGCAAACTCTAAATCAATTGGTTTTTGTTGCTAAATTCATTTAAAATCATGCTCTCCCTTCTATGAAGATTTCATGAGTTTTTGGATGACTTTGTATTTTTGAGTATTCTCGGTGTTATTCGTTCTTATTGGTCTTCTCGAATCTTTCGATAGATTCTGACGAATTCGCTGAGTACAAAGTGATCCTCTACAGCAAGATTATCTCCAACAAGGCAAGCAGCCCCCCCCCTTGATCATATTGATCCTATTACTTTTGTTACAAAATGTCTTGCTTGCAACTTGTATGTATGCATGCTTGTGACGACCCACCCCGTGATGTACCGCAAGAGGTCCGGGAGGACCATTTTTTTTTTTGCGAAGTCATCACGGAAGGATGTGGTAGCACCGCATGGAGCTTTACCGAGGAGGTGCGGGACCTCCCAGAGGTCTTCGGACCTCCCGGAGGTCTTGATGCCTTCGACCTCCCGGGGAGGTCTTGAGGACCTCTGGAGGTCGTGGCCGCCACCGCTTCAGTAGCACCTCTAGGCACATCACCAAGAGAGGTCGGCGGGGACCTCGAGCTAAATCCGTAGGACCTCCTGGTGGTCACCGCCTGCATCTGAGCTAGTCCTAGGACAATCGAGCTAGCTCGCACAAGAACACAAGCCAATACCACAACCACGAGGTCAAACAAAGATGAAGCGGACAAATTAAACTTTATATAATAGGACCTTATGGTCAAGCTTGTTAACAAGAGGTGCCCTTGAGGGCTTACAAAACCAACGAGGACTTACAAGCTGGCGACAAGGAGCTCTAGGGCTCAAACACCAAAACACGAAGCCATCCAACAAGCACCACAGCATGTCGGGTGGAGGGCGTCCTAGGCATCTTAGTCGTCGAAGAATTCCTCCTCGAAGAGGTGCCTTGCCTCGCACTTGGTCATCCTCATAATCTGCTTTGACACATGGCTTAAGCCATGAGTACGTGGAATGTACTCGACCAAGTCACGAGAGAGCAAAGATGCCATAATATTCATGCAAGGACTTACCAATGGAGAGCTGTATGGTTAGTTTGCATAAAGCCAAATTTGACAATAATAGCAATAATAGATTGAAAGGCAGCAAGGTAAAACCATAATACATAATACTTTTGATGTTTTAATAAAGGTGGTGTGAGCACCAACTCACGGCCACAACCAAAAATTGGGGAGGTGCGATCACACGATGGCGAGTCCTCACCCAAAACCCACTCGAGAACACCCATTCAGAGGTCAAGACCAACCTGGACCACTACCCGAGCCAACCTTGACCCCTCTGGAGCGGCCAAGGTCTCTTGAGGCAAAGCCAAAGCATCTCGCGGAAGTGTCGATGGCACAAGCTTTTGAAACATCTACCCTTGCACCATTTCTTGAGCATGTCCATGACCAAGGACTTGGCTATTGAATAGATCTTTTACTCTGCAGAGGTGTACAACTTTACCCACAATCCACGATCTCTCTAGCGGGATGGGTTCCGATCACCCTTGCTCACTTCCTAAGGTGAGCAGTCTAGAGAGCGCAAGGCAAGGCCTTCTGGCTTTGAGCCGACTAGGGCTGCCCGCTAAGGTTTCATAATCCTCGGTGGTCTAGAAATCCACGGGGTTATGGGGTGCCCCTCTTGCCAACGAATCCACGCTCAGCAAAACATCCCCAAGCCATCTCATTGCTAATTATTCACCCAGACCATTCCCATAAAATGATCTTGTGGTTGCACTAATTGGCCCGATTAAACAGATACAAAGTGAAGTCCTTAATTGTGCTAAGGCAAGACTTCCACAAACCGGTGTGCACAGCACCACTACTCCTCCCTGCCTTCTTGCCTTAGCAAAACAATTGTATTAGCCCATGCCAAAAGACCACCCAGTCTGGCACACAAATTTTAACCAAGTGGTCTCACACCACGGTCGACCACAACTTAGGCATCCCGCCATTTGCTCAACAATGGCACCAACCACACATTTCATAACTTATTAGTCAAGATTATTGGAGATGAAGCATGATACGCTCAAACCACGTTTTCTAAGCGAGGCTATATAAGACCTCGGCCCCCATGTTGGCAAATAACGAGAACGCCAACTAAATTATCACCCTAAGGCTCACAAGGTGAATCATGACAACATGATGGAGACAAGGTATAAAGGAGGCATAACGACAAGTAGGTAAGTAACTATAGCCCAAACCATTTTCTTATAAACATAGCCATGCATGATAATTTAAACCGAAATACATTTGCAAAGCTTGGTTCAAGATGATCAAAAGGAAGTGCGTGGCTTGCCTTGGTCAAGCGGTGGAGAGCCTACTGCAAAGAAGAGCGGGTCCAAGATCTCCTCGAACTCGTGATCTACCGTTAGCAAGAGAACCAAATAAGCAAAACCACACTAAGCGAAGAACAACAAAAGAACCAAAAAGGAACTCAAACCAACTCAGCCAAAAGGAAACCAAGAGGCTTAACACCGCCTCAAAGAGCTCTGAGGGAGGGTCTTGCGCAAGGAAGAACGAAAGCGAGAGGAGGCGAGGAAGGAAGAAATGAGCAAAAGATTACAAGGCACGCCCTCCCGGGCTAAATATAGCCGGAGTTGGTGGTGTGCACCACAAGGAAACCAGAGCGTGTTGGCAATCGGGACTACTTAGGCGGGGCTTGCCCAAAAAATTGAAATAAAGTACCTCGGATGGGATTGCATTTAATGTGACCGACACCTATTAAATCGCCTGAGTTCTGAGGCGGGAGCAACAATTACAAGGTGAAGAGGGGTGGCAAGTGGGGCCGATCAAAAGGGTGCACTGCTTGGTCAAAGAGGTGGCCCCACCGAAAAAGGTCATTCCGCCAAAGACCACCGCGAGGTCTGGGCAAGAGGTCCAAGACACTCAAAGGGAGGTCTGGACAGGGAGGTCCAAGGACTCAAGAAAGGTCTGGTCAAGAGGTCCTCAAAGCTCACAACGAGGAGGCCACGACACTCGGACTGCACAAGGGAGGTCTAAGGGTCAAGATTTCAAGGGAGGACCTCAGCGGTCCGGATCAAAGAAGCGCGAGGAGGTCTGTGAGTAGATCTCAAAGGGAGATCTAACGGTCAAGATCTCAAGGGAGGACCTCAGCGGTCCAGATCAAAGAAGCGCGAGGAGGTCTGACGAGTAGATCTCCAAAAGGAGATCTAACGGTCAAGATCTCAAGGGGAGGACCTCAGCGGTCGTAGATCAAAGGAGCGCAAGAGGAGGTCTGACGAGTAGATCTCCAAAAAGGGAGATCTAACGGTCAAGATCTCAAAGGGGGGCGGGATCTCAACAAGGGAGAGTGCGGCTAGATCTCAACAAGGGGAGGTCGGCGGCTAGATCTCAACAAGGGAGGTCGGCTAGATCTCAACAAGGGGAGGGAGGGCGGCTAGATCTCAACAAGGGGAGGTGAGCGCTAGATCTCAACAAGGGAGGTCGGCGGCTAGATCTCAACAAGGGAGGTTTGGCTAGATCTCAACAAGGGGAGGTCTTAAAGGACACGGAGGAGGTCCATAGGACACGAGAAAGGTCTGCGAGGGACAAGGGATGTCTATTTGAACACAAGGGAGGTCCAAATAGCCACAAGGAGGTCTAGAAAGGTCCCAAAGGGGCCTTTGGGAGGTCAGAGGAACTCGGCGCCCAAGAGAACTCAGAGGTTCAGAGGCGTGGAGAGGTCCACAGGGAGGTCCAAAGAAGCAAAGCCAAGCGTGGCTTGAAGAGACCAAAGAGGTTAGAAACACCAACCCGAGCCGAGTTCTTAACAAGAAAACCCGAAACAGGAGGGGTCCAACAGAGGGGAAAGATGAGAGAGAGAGAGGGAGGTCGAGTCTCAAAGAGATTCAAGCCAACAAAGGAAGTTAAAAGAAGACAAAACCCGGGGCACAGGGGAGGCTCGGGGACAAGACAACCAAGAGCGGTAAAGACCTGTGAGAGCTACAACAGGCAAGGAACACCAACTAAGAGCTTAGTTAAGGTTTGATTAATTCCAATTGAACTCTCCAGATTCAAAAATCTCAGGTTAAGCTTTGGATTCTCAATAAAGCCAAATGGTTACTTTTATTTTGAAAACTTGGCAAGGACTTTAAAAGAAAACGGGACGTTACAATGCTCTACTTGGGTGATTATTTTTCGTTAGAGGTAGTTATTCCTAGTAGATGCATGAGCTGTAGGTAAATGTTATCCTTTGCCACTGAACTTAGGTTAATATCCCCACCGATGAATTAGAGCTCGGTGCATGAGTTATGGTCATAATAGATTGTATACGAGTTGTATCGCTTAGCACTACTTAGAACGATAGAATGAGGATCATCGCCTCGGCGATGGTCATTATATTATCACTTTAAATTACTTGGGTTAGTCCCACATGATCGACCTACTAGCTCAGTCCCTCAACAACAACCAGAATATGCAAGTAGCAGCAGCACCTCATGCTCCTCCACCACCTCCACCACCTTAAAGTATGTCCGAGTTCATGAGGATGCGTCCACCAACCTTTTCAAGCAGCACAGAACCCATGGATGCAGATGATTGGCTCTGGGCTATTGGCAAGAAGCTGGAAATTACTCAGTGCACTGACCATGAGAGGGTGTTGTTCGCCTCTCTCTTACTCTCGGGACTAGCTTCCAAGTGGTGTGATAACTACAGCCTAGCTAACGATGATGACCAGTCTATTACTTGGGTTGAGTTCATGCGAGCCTTTCGGTGTGCACACATTCCTACGGGCACTATGACCCTCAGGAAGAAAGAATTTATCTCACTTCGCCAAGGCAATCGCTCGATGAGCGAGTATTTACACAAGTTTAATCAACTTGCCCACTATGCACTAGAGGACGTGGCCAAGGATGAAGACAAGCAAGAACAATCCCTAGAGGGATTGAATGATGAACTCTCCATCCGTCTGATCTCTCAAGACTACACTGACTTTCAGTAGTTGGTGAACAAAGCTATCAGCTAGGAGGGCAAACATCAGGAGATGGAGAACTGCAAATAGAGGATGGCAGCTTAGAAATTCAACTCCGGAGGCCTCCCAAAGCCCCGCACTGCTTCATCTCAACCACCGTAGCGTGGTAGATTCCAATCTTCTTCCTCTTCAAGGATGCCTACCTCTGCACCTCGCCAAGAGTTCCGCAACTCGTCTGTAGGAGGCCAGATTTCGAAGGACTTGTCAGCAGTCAGTAGTCACTTGCTATCACTGCTAGGAGAAGGGGCACTTCACTAATAAGTGTCCTAAGAAGTATCTTCCAGCTACACCCAAGACAGGAGTTCAAACTACTAGCAACACCTCCGTTGCTAAGAAGTCGAATCAGTTCGTGAAAGGCAGAGTGAACCACATCACAACCAAAGAAGCTTAGTCTGCACCGAATGTTGTTCTTGGTATGTTTCTTGTCAATTCAGTACCAGCATCAGTTTTGTTTGATTCAAGAGCTTAGCATTCTTTTGTTTCAAGTAAGTTTTTGGGAAAATATGGGCTATCTACCTCTCCCTTCGTTAACCCTATGTTAATCCATTCCCTGGGCTCGGAAATAAGGACTAGTTTTATATGCCCAAACCTCACCTTAGTGATATCTGGAGTATCTTTCTTGGCCGATTTAATAGTTTTACACTCCCAAGGATTAGATGTGATCCCCGGAATGGATTGACTAGCCAAGAATCGAGGACAGATAGATTGTGCCAACAGATCTATCACCCTTACCAATCATCAAGGTATTAAAGTGGAATTCAAGCCTAAGATTCCTATCAGACGAAGCTCCGTCCTTACTAGTCGCAAAGAAGTAGAGCTAGAAGAAATTCTAGTGGTACAAGGATACCAGGATGTGTTTCCCAAAGAATTACCCGACATGCCCCCAGATCGGGACATCATGTTCCTAATTGACTTAGTTCCAGGGATGGCACCCATTTCAAAGAGACCCTACAGAATGCCCGCTAATGAGTTAGCAGAATTGAAGAAACAGATCGAATAATTGCAGAACAAGGGATACATTCAACCCAGTTCATCAACATGGGGAGCTCCAACACTCTTTGTCAAAAATAAATATAACAGTATGAGGATGTGTGTAGATTATAGATCACTCAATGAGGTTACAATCAAGAACAAGTATCTGTTACCGAGGACCGACGATCTCCTTGATCTGTTGAAAGGAGCAAGTGTCTTCTCAAAGATCGATCTAAGATCCAGTTACCATCAGTTGAAGATTAGACCAGAAGACATTCCCAAGACTACTTTCACCACCAGATATGAATTGCACGAGTTCATAGTGATGTCATTTGGATTAACAAATTCCCTAGCTTATTCATGAATATGATGAATAAAGTGTTCTTTGAATTCTTGGATAAGTTTGTAGTTGTCTTTATCAATGACATTCTCATCTATTCAAAGGATGAGTTAGAGCATGAGAAGAATCTCAAAAAGGTGTTAGAGAAGATCCGAGAACATCAACTTTATGCCAAATTCAGTACAAGTGAATTTTGGTAAGCCAAGTAGCTTTCCTCGGGCATATTGTATCAGTTGGAGGAGTTACAGTGGATCCCACCCAGGTTGAAGCCGTAATGGATTAGAAGCAGCCTAAATCCATCATGGAAGTGAGAAGTTTTCCTGGATTGGCCAGTTATTACCGCGGATTCATCGAAGGTTTCTCCAAGACAGCTAGACCCATGACTCAGCTTTTGAAGAAGGAGAATATGCTTGAATGGACAGATGCCTATGAACGAAGCTTCCGAGAGTTGAAGCAAAGACTAGTTTCTACCCTAGTTTTGGTTTTGCCTGACATCCATAAGGTCTTCGAGGTTTTTTGCGACGCCTCTCATCAAGGTCTTGGATGTGTGCTCATGCAAGAAGGCAAAGTAGTAGCCTACGCATCCCGGCAGTTGAGACCTCATGAAGGAAATTACTTGACACACGATTTAGAGTTAGCAGCAATCGTACATGCGCTGGAAATCTGGCGACATTACCTCATTGGTAATCGCTGCAAGATTTTTACGAACCATAAGAGTTTGAAATACATCTTTACACAGTCATAACTCAATTTGAGACAAAGAATATGGTTGGAATTGATAGAGGATTATGACCTTGGAATTCATTATCATCCTGAAAAAGCAAACATAGAAGCAGATGCCCTGAGCAAAAAAGGGTATAGCAATACTATGTTGGTGGAAGAAAGTTAGCCAAAATTATATGAAGAATTGAAACATCAAAACCTAGAGATTGTCAGCCACGGTTGTGTGGACACTGTAGTGGTTCGACCAACCATTCAAGCTCAAATTACAAAGAAACAGAAGGAAGATGAAGACATCAAGGAAATCAAGAAAAACATGCGAAGAGGCAAAGCTCCATGATTTTCTGAGGATGAACAACGTAGAGTTTGGTTTGGGAACCACATCTATGTACCTGGTCATCAGGAGAAAAAACAGTTGATTCTACAAGAAGCCCATGAATCCCCATACTCCATCCATCCCGAAAGTACCAAGATGTACCAAGATTTAAAGGAAAAATATTGGTCGGTCAGCATGAAGCGAGAAATTGCTGAATTTGTAGCACAATTCGATGTGTACCAAAGAGTTAAGGCAGAACATCATAGGCCCACTGGATTATTGCAACCATTTCCAGTTCTAGAATAAAAATGGGAAGAAATGGGTCACTCATGCACGTATTTTAAAGCGTTGTCTTCATCTCCTCTTGACCTAATACGCTTCTCCACGCACCATCTTGCACTGTGGGTTGGCAAAAGGTCACCAAGGCGGTATTTGGTAAAATTACCAAAATACTCCTTCTCGATCTTTTTGTAAAGACCGAGTCCCATCTTCGTGAAACACTTCCATGCTTCGCCACATGTAGGTTGATCCAACAGCTCTCATCATGTCGACAAGTCTCTCCCATCCGGCTCCCACCGAAACCACCATGGCACTTACACTGACCCCCGCGTCGCTTGATCCAACCTGTCACAGCAAACTGTCTCTTCGGTCACCTTTGTCCCTTATGCGCTATGCTTAACTCCATTGACCTCATCCGGCATCCCCGATTGTTCTGGACCCTAGCTCTCCAAGCTTAGTCCTGATCATCCTCGCCGTTGACCGTCATTGACCTCCAAGCACCCTACACAACAATAGATAAAGAAATCGATTCCGGAAACAAGTTCTTCACAACTTGACCCACATTAGTTAAAACATGTATCATGCAACACATATGCACTGAAACCCATGAACTTGACCTAACCCAACACTCATCGCCACTTTTGGCCGATGAACAGTAGCAAAATCAGCAGACCGCCATTCAATGGCCGGTCTGACCGCCATTTACAAGTCGGTCGACCTTTGGCGGTCGGACAAATGCGCTGCAACGTCGGTCGACGCGACTCGACACGCAACATTCCAAACTTCAATGAAAACGCGTGTTTGGACAAACCGTTAACGACATTGCCAATTGTAACATCATCCTAAGATCGTGCACATATCCCCATGATATCCACAATCTCTCCCTTGATGAACACATTGGCAATTTCCCACAAAAGCAACTTTTGAGGTTTGAAAAGTAAAAACTCAACGTTTTTGCACAAAGGCACAACTTGGTCCAAATACAAGAGAAAGCAATAGAAATGACCAAGTTGGCTTCAGAATAACATAGACAAGTGAGATAAGGCATATGAAAGCGAGAAAGCTTCATTTTCTATAAAAGAGTCGAAATCTCACTTAAGGTCCATATGAAAGAACAATTGTTTAAATTGACCTTTGATCATTGTGAGGTTGCAAGAATTGCAATTCAAGTTGAGAAATGGCAATAAGACCATAAGAATGCAAATAAGAAACTCCCCCTCACTATGATCCTCAAATTCAGAAAATTTCAAATTCTCCAATTTTCTCCAAAAGCCCCCCCCCCCCTTCAAACATTTTTGTTATTTCTTCTCCCCCTTTGACAATGGAGTCACTAAGGAATCACACCTTCCTCTCATCCAGAGATAACAAATGCAGAATTGAGGAAAAAGCATAAGATGGAGCATGCATGAAATGCAATGGTGTGGCTTCATTTTTTGTATTTTTCAATTTTTGATTGCAAGAAGCTTTGGAGATTACCCAAAAGAATAAGCTAGCATTTCTAATATTGCACAAACAACATATCAAGCCTAACAGCGCTAGCAAGATCATGATAATACATATATATATATATATCAAAGCTAAGCTCAAAGGCTCAATATAAAGCAATGAATTTGATCAATTTAAGCAAACCTTCAAATTTAGCAAGTTCATCAACAGGGATCCTAAAATGATACTAGCCATGTAAAAATGTCAATGTGAGATCAAAAAGCTAACAATGACCACATTAAGAGACAAACAGATCCTGAATTGAATCATTTTGCTCAATTTTCTCAAATGCCCATTTTTCAATAGTTTTTCATTTGCAATGAATTTTGAAGTTGACTAATGGTCTAACTTAGTGAAGAAGATCCTAGACTAGGAGCCATCCAGAAACTCTTCCTAAGCTTCGACCAGAAGTTGATTAAAGGTATATCTTAGCGAAGAAGATCCTGGACTAGGAGCCATCCACAAACTCTTCCTAAGCTTCTACCAGGGCGACAAATCTTGAGGTTCATGTCAGTTTTGACAAGCAGTCCCCATGAGATCGTCTAGATCATCAAACTATCTCCAAGTTCATATCTATGACATGCAGTCTCGTGAGAGTAGTTTGGCATATTTTAACCAAATGACAATCTTTAAATTTGATTTTTCAATTTTTCACAAGAGCAGTTTTAGATTCTCAAAAGAACAAGAAGCTCAAGTAATGATCAATTTTAGATTCAGAAGCTAACAAAGCAATTTTGAAAGGGCCAATGTCACAAAAGGAGCACTAATTGCGCAACTAGCTAAAACATCCACAGATTGCAGTTTTAGTTCAAGTTGTTTTTAGAGTTCTAGCTCATTTAGCAAAGACTTAGCTACACATGTGAAGGCATGATAATTCTAGCAAGTCAAAGAACTAGACATGGCATTGAGCAAGAATTGAAATACTAAAGCTCCAAAGGCTAATAAGCAAAGCTTCATCAATTTTAAGAGATAAACAGAAAAATTTATGTTACAATGCATCTTTTTTGGATTTTTCATATGAATGTAATATGATACAATGAGATGCATGAAAAGCTCAAAAAGCCTAAAAAGATCAAAAAGACCAAAAAGTTCAAAAAAAGATCAAGAAAAGATCAGATTAATAAAATAAGATCAGAAAAGATCCAACTCCCCCTCAAACCAACCCATAGGGATAAATTACCCCTAACTCGCTTCTCAAGGTGGCAAACCTTGTTGGGTCTAAAGGTTTGGTGAGGATATCGGCCAACTGAGCCTCGAACTCCACAAAATGCAGCACAATATCACCCTTCTCGACATGGTCTCTAAGAAAGTGATAGCGAAGTCTATGTGCTTGGTCCTAGAATGTTGCACTGGTTTTTAGCAGCAGAAGTGTTATCACAGAAAAGAGGAACACTAGCAAAGTTTAACCCAAAATCCTTAGAGTGGACACCATCCACAAAATCGACTCTGACAACTAGTAGCGACTACATATTCAACTTCAAAGATGGATTGTGCAATGTAAGACTGCTTCCTAGAAGACCAAGAGACAAGATAAGTGCCTAAGAAATGACAAGTGCTAGAGGTACTTTTCCTATCTAGCCGACAGCCCGCAAAATCAGAATCAGAAAACCCCCGAAGACAACGAAGAAGAGCAGTAATACCAAATGCTATACTAGAGGGTAGAGCGAAGATGCCTGAAGATGCGCTTAACAGCTTTGTGATATGAAGTCCTCAGAGACGCCTAAAACCTCACATAGAGGCAGACCACGAATGTGAGGACCCCCGGGTTATCTCCGTAAGACCGAGACTAAGCATGGTCTTAAGGACATAACTCTAGGGCCTCAAGTAAATGGATTCCAACTTAACTCAATCTCAGTGAAAGGCTTAACTACAAACTAGAGCCCCGACGATCATGTCTTGTTGCTCCTCTGCGAGCACTACATGATTGTCGGTTCTCTAACAAGTCAAGCACTACACTTAGTGAGTTAAATGGGAAGCCACAAACAGCGAGCATGAGGTCATGTTGGCTCCCAAGATCAGTGACCAACATGCCCCAAACTCACATATAGCATTGATCATATCCATACAACATTCATACATTCATAGGTCAAAAGACATACAACATAATAGTTCAAGTCTACAACTATTACAAGTGGCCGACCGGCCAAATTCAAATAAGATCATAAAGTAACAGCGGAAGCAAGTAAATAAACCAAAATATCCAGCATGGTATGCCCCATAACCCATCGGCAACCGACTGGGAGTTAAATGATAGCACTACTCGTCAATGTCGCCTAAATCGACACTAACGAGCTCAAAGTCTTCCTCACCTGAAATTGCAGCAACCGGGTTGAGTACAAAGGTACTATAAGTCTTACACAAATAAAAATTAGTTATGCTAGAGGTTGTTCCAAAGGATGGCTCATATTGGCTTAGTTTTGCAAAAGAGACGCAACAATTTACAACCTATACATACTAGTTTTTCAAGTGCCATTTTGAAATCAGATTTGAAGTAGAAGTAAAGCATGTGAATAAGTAGTAAATTGAATAACGAATAAATCATACAAATGACAAAGTGGCTGTCCACTTTGATACTACAACAAACATGAACATCCCATTCATGACAATCCCAAGTTATACCACAATTTTAATTCTGAGTCTAACAATAGCAACCATGTAACTCAAGTGGTCGTCCATAACCGTGGACACGGCTATTCGAATAGATTTATACCTGCAGGGTGTACTACTTACCCACACGACTTGATTAGCCCGTAAGCCTCCGGATGCCTCCGAATATAGCATACTTCCTATGGTATGCGGTAGGGTAAATCAAGATATGGTCATTTTAGCAAGAAGATCCTATTGGGCTAAGTCCATAAAACCACGGGCTCCTAGGCAACATAAGGCGTCACGGTCTATATGCCCTATCGGCCCATAAGGAAAACATGGGATTTCACGGTCCCATGCCTTTATAATTTCCACAACCGAGGGACCTAACACAACAAAAGCTTCCCCCTACTTAACCATCGGCGCCCATACACCGCGTGTGATAGCACAATTTTACTTGAATCAAAGATGTTACCAAAGTTCGGTCCTTAATTGTCCAAACAAGTCAACCACTTACCCAAGTCTCGTGCACAATGGCACCATCACTAACCATCACTTGTCCAGACCAAAAGCTTATTTAAAATGATAAAATTTTGACTCACAAAACAGATACGAAGATCTGAAACAAAAGTATATAATGACAGTTGTGTTTATTCCATAATTGTCGGGTTATTCCCGACAATCGGCTACCGTTCTAGACTTGCATGGCTAAGCAAACACATACAACGTAAATCACACAACTTATCTTAGCATTTCAGTACTGGAATAATTCATGGATAGCCACAATGACAAGATAATAGGATGTATCTAACTATTCATCACAAAAATAGCGACATTATCAAAATAGCATGCAAGCAATTATCATTGCACTAACTTAATAAAAGCGGGATCAAATATGATGCAAAAGAAAGTTCAAATGATGCTTGCCTTTCAGGGAGTTCACTTGCTCACTCTCGGTTACATACTCACTTACTTCTGGCAACTCGGAATCTATAGAAAGACGATATCGAATAAACATCGAGAAAAGCCGAAAAAATCAAAGTGCTAAAAAATGCATGAATTTTATACAGTAGCTAGATGATGATTTTATATGATTTTAGGTGAAATAATTATTCCATTTGGACTTAGTATGTGAGAGTTATGAAGGTTTGAAAATCAGTTTTTAGGAAATTCCAATTTAATTCAATTCGGTTACTGTTCACTTAATCTAATTATTTGGCCAAAATTTGTAGAGCAGTGGTGAGGATGAGGATTATATGGATGGATATAGAATATTAATATAAGACCAAAATAACTTGGTTCATCCTATTTGGAGTTTTTATGAAATAGTTATGGATTTTTAAACTTAAAAGCATTTCTAGTGCAAAAATAATTGTATTCCGAATTTTTCCAAATCATTTAATATTTTTTGCATACATGTTAACCTAGCCTCTATCATGACAAATGAGGCCTACAAATATTCTTTTCTATTCTATTTAATTCCTAAAGAAAACATCTATCGGCAACTCTAATATTCTCATGATCATTGACTTAACCAATTTTTCGGTGTTGAATCCTATCACATGCATAACACTCGCTGATCATATTCTCATATCTTGATCTAAATCCCATACTAACCTCCACTAAGGCATAATCAAGGTAGTCAATCCAACAAATAATTCTCGGACTCATAGACTTCCATCTACACAATCCATCTAGTAGTCATATGAAATCCACCAAGTGGTAAGCATACGACCATGACGAAATCTATCAATCATTCTCCAATATGCTATTTAAGCTAATACTAACTATCTAGCTCTACTAGTCTTGCCTTGGCAAATCACATTCATATACACCAACATTTCCACCGATCGAGGTTTATTTGACTTACCGACACCTAATGAGCTTTACAATTAATAGCACATCCAACATTTAATAGCTCTCTAAAATTCAACTTACATCCATCTCACGGACTAGTTGTGTATGACAACTACCAATCCAATCACATATGCGCCTTACCGATCGACTATTAATCATTTATTTACTAATCCAATAGAGGGTACAAAATTAGCCAACTCGGTACAATAAGACTTATCTATTAATTGCATGGCAATCCAATTAGTTATCTGAAATCGAATCATTCATCCTACCATCACCCAAATCTAGCATAAATGACTTACATAGCTATTACTTAAGACATCCCATCAATTTACTCATGGTTAAATAAATTGCCCGATTCAACCTCCATATCTCCATAGATATCATCACAAGGGTTATCCATCAAGTAATAAATCATAAAATCCTTATGCATCCTAACTCCAACAATTACCAATCCAACATGAAGAAAAAATCTCCAATTAATGTATTATCCAAAGATCACTACTAACATCCATGCCACTTCAAAATAATATCATTCGATTAAATAATCCAATTTATATATATAACCTAGCATCTACGAACAATAACACATGCATTTCACCACAATAATATAATTATTCGCATCCACCAATGTATCGATACATAATCACACCTACGCACAATTACGACCTAACCGGAGAATTAAACCGGTCTTAAGTTACGTTACCAAATCATTTTTATAATTAAACATGCATAAATAGATGACATGCACATGACTAATATGCAACATGAACGACTAATATCGTAGCGTGGTAACAAAATAGCATTAAAGATTTTACCACGGCACTAGGCGTGCGTATCGTCACCGGACGTCGTCTTCTCGGCTCCGCGTCCGCCGTAGTCGTCGCCGTCGCTCTCGGCCATGCCCACGAGCCGCCTTTGCCGGCGTCGTGTGCCGCTGCAGCACCGCCGAGCCGCTGCCTCGCCCGAAGCCGCGATAGAGCTCAGAACATGCGAGTGTGCATCTTTGCCTTTGGCGCCTCTCGGCACGCCATTGCGCCACACCTTGTTGTCCTCCGTCTTGGCGCCATCTTTGCTTGCTGCAAAGACACCTCGTCTTCTTTCAGTCGCCACGCCTCGCCTAGGCACCGCCACCCGCCGCCTGCCTTGCTTTGTCTTTGAGTGCCGCTGTCCGCCACTAGAGCATGGAGCCGCCTCGTCGCCCCACTCGCTGGGCACCTTCGACAGCGAAGACTACGCCGCCTTTCATTGCCCAAGCATCTGGCGCCTCCACCACAACAGAACACACAAAAGATGTCGCTTTCAAGCTGCGGCCATCCACCCGCCACCCTTCTACAACTCTCGCCACATGCAAGCATGCATCGGCTCCTCCTCATTGCTGCCACCAGCGCCCGCCATGTATGTTGGTTCTTCTTGCGCCACCAGAGCCGCCTTGCCGTTGCCACATTGGCTCCTCGCCTCGGCCACCTCCGCCTCGGCTGCGGATGCCGCATCTCCGTCAAGCTTCGCCGCCGCGAGCCACGCCCGCCACGCCGGATCGCATGGCGCCTCGGCTCCCAAAGGCTCGCCATCGCCGCTTCTTCTTTGAGCTGCCGCACCATCAAGCTTGTTGCATGTGGTCCTCCGTGGTGGCCTTGCATGCTCCAAGTCTTTGGCCGATTGACAAGATGTGCTACTTCCTCCCTCTTCTCGAAAACACACAAAAGTCCATGCATGTGAAAACCAACTTGATGAAAGGAAGGCTCAAGAGATGGGGAATGCAATGGTATAGCATGCATAGGGTGATTCTTGTTTCTTGATGGAGATTGGAAAGAGAGAAGGCAATGGAATGAACATGTTCTAAAGTGCTAGCTTGACTAGAAATGGTGTTCCTGTTGGGGGAGAAAGAGAATGACGTGGGGGAGGAATGGTTGGGTTCGGCTGGCACCACAATGAGAAAATAGTGGATCCGATTGGAGATAAAGAAATGGGGAAGGAGCCTTGCTGAGTTCGGGTGGGGAGAAAAGGTGGCAGGGCTGAGCTTTGTTGGATAGTGTGGGAGGTGAATAAAAATAAGAAGATGGCAGTATGTGGAGAGGAGCTCTCTCGGCTGAGTAAAAATTCGGATGAATAGTGGACAGCACTAAAGAAATGGGCAGAGAGAGTTAAAGAATATTTGGGCATAGAAGTTTAATTCCAAAAATCATGAAATTTTTATGGAAGGTTCCTGACATAATGTTGATATTTAGGTAAAATTTTTAGGAATTTTTCCAGAGGGTGCTGCTCTCTAAAAATCTTTGAAGTTCCTGTTTGTCTGGAAGATGAATAGCAATACAGTGCTTCTTCTTTTCTCCGGCTCACTCCAACGACCTTGCATGTGCGAACTAACCGCCAAAATGGAAATCCCTCGAGACAACGATCGCAACGGTATAACATGCATCGCCGGATTCTTGATTTTTGGTTGTGATTGCGAAGAGAGAAGTTAGGGAAAAGAATAAACACGCAGTTGTTTTATCTGCTATTTCTTTTTCTCTTTTCGCGAATTCGCTCAAACTACCATGCATGCGAAATCGAATTGCGGAAATGGGTTGGTTGTGCGATAACGATCGCGATGGTATGACATGCATGGCTCGGTTTTGAGTTTTTGGATGAGATTAGAAGGAAAGAAGCGAAAAGAGTTAGCGAGGAAGGAAAAAGGAGATGAGGAAAAGATGGAACACGCAGCGTTTAGCTTGCGATCGGTTGAGTCGGAAAATAAAACGACGATACAATGCATGCATCATGGTACAATTTTTGAAATGCATGTGAAAATAAGATATCAATACAATTAATTTTTAATTTTAATAATATATATATTTTTAACATAGTCTTTCAAACAATTTGTTTTAATAAAAATGCAACCTTTTAATTAATTCCATTTGATTCTTAAAGCAACATTTTGATTAAACACTGAAAAAAATTTTAAAACATAGTGAAAAATTTAGTAGATCTCCAAATTAAATATTAACATCCCGATTCTGAAAATCGGGGTGTTACAACGAAGTGGATGTCCGGTCTTGAGGCCGTCAGGTACAGAAGGGAGCCGATCATGCTATGGTACTCGCGTTGATCCATGGCTTCTCCTTCCTCATCAGGATCCAAAGCAGTCGAAGTCGCCATGGGAGTGGCGATCAACATGGTCTTAGAAAAATTGAAAACAAGAGCATGAGAAGAACCATCAAAGATAATATCATCTATGTAAATCTGAACAAGCAGGAAGTCATTGCCATGCCTAAGAATGAAAAGAGTCTTATCTACCTTTCCCATTTCAAAATCATTCTTAAGCAAGAAGGTCTTAAGTCTATCATACCAGGCTCTAGGGGCTTGCTTAAGACCATACAAGGCTTTGGATAGCTTAAAAACACGATCTGGTTGCTTGGGATTCTCAAAGCCAAGAGGTTGTCTAACATACACTTCCTCCTCTATAAAACCATTCGGAAAGGCACTCTTAACATCCATTTGATGCAACCTAAATCCCTTAGATGTAGCAAATGCAAGCAGAATACAAATGGCTTCTAGTCTAGCAACAGGAGCAAAGGTCTTATCAAAGTCTAACCCCTCAACTTGGCTAAAACCCTGAGCTACCAACCTAACCTTGTTTCTAACCACAGAACCATCCTCATTTTGTTAACTTTTGAACACCTAACGGGTTCCTATCACATTATGACCACTAGGAGGCTCTACTAGGTTCCAGACCTTGTTTCTCTCAAAATTCTCTAACTCCTCATGTATGGCATTGACCCAGCTAGAATCAGATAAAGCATATGATATATCATAGGGTTCAAAAGAAGCTACAAATGCAGAATGAGAGAAGAGACTCGGATCATGATACCTAGAGCGAGTGACTCACTCATGAAGATTACCTATCATCTGATCTGGAGGGTGTTGCTTCTGAATGTGCAGTAGAGCGCTTGGGGGAGATAGCATCTCCTCAACCTCATGATCTTGCTAATGAAGAAGATCTGTGAGAGCCTTAATTGGAGGTGAAGCAGTCATAGCAGGTTCTGGAGCTTGGATAGGAGCATCAGCAACAGGTGGAAAAGCAATATCAACTTCATCATCATCTTCTTCTACAAAAATGCTCTCTGTTTCCTGTGAATCACCTGAAATGTCAGATCTAGCTCCAGGGCTAGTCTCATCAAAAGTGACATTGCATGTCTCCTGGATAATGTTAGTTTCAACATTAAAAACCTGAAAACCCCTTGAATGAGTAGGATAACCCAGAAATAAACCATCACAAGTCCCTGATTCAAATTTATCTAGGTTTCCTGTCTTGAGAATAAAACACTTTGATCCAAAGATTTGAAAGTGAGAGACAGAGAGTTTTTTTACCAAATCGAAACTCATAAGAAGTCTTGTCCAAAGACGGTCTCAAGAAAACACAGTTTGAAATATGGCAAGCTGTCGCAATAGCTTCGGCCCAAAACCTCCTCGGTGTGCTATACTCATCTAGCATCGCCCTAGCCATCTCGACTAAGGTTATGTTCTTCCTTTCCATAACACCATTTTGTTGAGGGACCTGTGGAGAAGAGAACTGATGCTAAATGCCACGCTCAGCACAAAAAGAGGCAAAAGAAGCATTCTCGAACTCTGTGCCATTGTCACTGCGGATCGCTATCAAGGCACCAGGAAGTTCAAAAGCCAAACGAAGAATAAGATCATGATAATGATCAAAAGTCTCATCCTTCGAAGCAAGAAAGAACACCCAAGAGTATCTCGAAAAGTCATCAACTATGACAAGGATATACCATTTGCCACCGACTGACCGAACCCTAGCAAGACCAACAGTATCCATGTGAAGCATCTTGAATTAGGTCTCTAATGTAAACAAAAAATTCTTCTTTAGACCAGAAGATGGGTATGAATTTCGTTTCTTTAATTGGTCTAGCATGGGAATGGTAATTGGCAATTCTAGGAGATTCAAAAAGGGTATGGTATAGGGTAGGACCCGGGTCACTTGGCATAGGGAGGTTGTAGCTGCTTTGGTGAAGTTGGCTCGTCAATGAAGGGTGTGAGATGGCAACTTGCTTGCCATGCCTACAGAGCGCACATACAGCATCCTTGACGGCTTTGAGTTTAGGCAAACCTCTCATGAGATCAAGGCCGCTAACTCGTGTTAGATGATCAAAACCAATGTGCCCCAAACGTCGGTGCCAAAGCCAGATATCAGAAGAAGATGCAATTAAACATTTGAGAGATCCAGCAAGAGATTCAGAAAAATTAGCTCCAAAGATTCTACCAACTCTAGAAATCCCAAAAACAAGCTTACCGGCAGAATTAAGCACACGATAGGCACTTTTTTAAACGAGTTTCATAGCCATCATCAAGAAGTTGTGAAACAGAAAGCAAGTTGTACCTTAGCTTGTCTACAAGGGCGACGTCCTTCAAGATGAATCTGCCATTCGCCTTGATTGATCTCGTTCCTTCAATTCACCCTTGTGTATCATCTCCAAAGGTGATGAAGTCATCACCCGTCGACCGCGTGAAGGAAGTGAACCATCTTGAGTCTCCGGTCATGTGGCGTGAACAGCCGGAGTCGACGAGCCACGCATTCTTCCTCCATCCGCGGTGATCCTGAAAATCAAGGCACAAAAGATCGATGTGTCTTAATACTGGGGTTAGTTAAACATGACTTGGGAACCCAGTACTGAGACACATGTCTGCGAGTAGTATGCAAAGCAGAAGTGCTATCCTTGATTTTATTTGAAGTTCTGTTATGAGCAATGGTTATACAAACATAAGAAGCATCCTGTCTAGGAACCTTGTGATGATGAGCATGCGAAACAAATCCTAGTCCAGGTTTCTTCCTTTCTAAATGACCATATCTCATAAAAGCTCTAGGTTGATTAGATGAAATTCTAGCAATATTTTTCTTAGCATTCTTCAACCTACGCCAATAGAACTCAACCAAATGTCTACTCTTCTTGCAATAGGTGCAATGATATTTGGTACCACTGGGAGAAGCACCTTTTGGCTCAAAAGAAGGTTGGACAAAACCTGTAGATTTGAAAATTGTTTTTGCAGGTTGGGTTGTGAATTAACTAAGCCATTTTCCAAGGCTTGAATAACATTAGGCTTGGATTTATCCTGGGCAGAGTTGTATCCTAACCCTTGCTTCTTATAAGGAGTTTTAGATGTGTCCAGAATCATGTTTAACTATTTCTTACCTTTAGAGAATTTTTCTAATGTGTCCTTAAGGTAAGCATTTTCTTTTCCAAAGTTAACACATGAATTACAAGTCTTGGCCTTAATGGCTCTAGCATGTTTCTCCTTAAGATAAGCAACTTCAAGCTTATAGGTTGCACATGAGGCACAAGATGTAGACTCAATTGTGTCCTTAAGCTTGGCATATTTAGCTCTAACTGCTTTTAGAATGTCTTTAACTTCATGTTCACGTTCTAAGCAGAAAGAGCAAAAGATAGATTTAACATTACCAGAGGCATCCAACTTACTAGACTCTAAGCATTTTTCATAGGGAGCAGATTTAACATCAATTAGCTTAGTCCTAGCATTTTGAAGTTAGTGCAAAGCAATATCATGAGCAGATTGCAGTTTAGCAAATTCATAGTGTAGAGCATGGTAAGATGAACATTCATTAGATTCAAGAGTCTTAGCATTTACAAGTTCTAAAGTCATATTATCTACTTGTGACTCTAAGTCCTTGTTCCTAGCCATGGTAAACTGTAAGGCCTTATCCTGAGTCATGAGTTGCCCAAACATGGTGTCGCATCTAGTAGAAAGAACATCATAGGAAGGAGGTACCTCATCATTGTCATCGGCGTTGACGGACTCGGCCATGAAGCACATGCTGGTGAAGTCCTTGGCCTTCCCTTTCTTGTCTTAAGGGAGCTCCTCCTCCTTGTCCTCCTCGCTCTCGGAGTCCACATCGCTCATGGATTGCTCTCCAAAAGCGGCAAGGACCCGGTGAGTAGCCTTCATGAGCTTGGCAGCATCATACTTGGGCTTGCTCCCCTGAGGCTTCTTCCAGGCAGTCTTCTCATCCTTGCGGTTGCCCTTACCTTTCAGCGTGGGGCAGTTTGCTTGGATATGATATAGCTCTCCACACTCATAGCACGTCATAGGGCCACCTCTCTTCTTGTTTCTAGCATTGTTATATGCCCGTGTGACTTTCTTGGCTAAAAGAGCTAAATCAGCCTTAGGAAGACTCTCAAACTCTGCTATAAAGCAGCTCTAAAGCGAGACTAGATAGATTGACTTTCTCCTCAGTGGTAGTAGCCTTCATCTCCCACTCCATGGTGTTGATTACAGCCAAGAGGTGGGTGGCATTCTCAGATTGAGAGTACCCAATGTCAATAGCTCTCATCTGATTGATCACCTTGTTAAAGTGAGTAAAAACATCATCGATGCTCTCGCCAGGACGCATATCAAATTTGTTATACTCTCGCTTGTAGACCGTCTAGCGCACTTGCTTGATCCGGGACGATCCTCATGGTAAGTTTCGAGGTGTGCCAAATCTCATGTGCGGTTTCAAGGTTGTAAATCCTATCGTACTCCTGTCTACCAAGCCCAGCATATAGGAGATTCTTAGCCTTATGGTTGTTTGCCAAGAGGGCTGTTGAAGCCAGCGAAGCAACCTCGGGCAAAACGAGCGGAGCTCGAACAACCTTCCATATAACTTGTCCTTCGCTCTGAAGGAAGACTCACATGCGATTCTTCCAATAGGCATAGTCGAGCAGATCGAAGATATGCGGCTTGGTCGAGTACTTATCCATTGCCAAGTTCAGTGACTGGTTAAGATCAAGATTAAACTAACCGGGCTCTGATACCACTTGTTGGACCAAAAAGGCGACTAGAGGGGGGTGAATAGGAGCACGATCACTTTTTCTCCTAGATCGGATTCAACACATTTTCACTCCAATAGCTACAGAAGCTATGAGGATCAAAGTACAAGCACAGTGGAAGACTTCTATTGAGTCCAATCAAAACCTCGAAGCAAATAGACCAAAAACATAAAAACTGAAAACCTAAATGAGTTGGGCGATCTGACCTCCAACTAGAAATCAATCTGACCTTTGGAAATCAGTCTAACCTCTCAATACATGGCGGTCAGACCTCCAGGCCAATGAACAGTGAAATCAGCCCGGAAACCAAACTTCAAATCGATCTAACTTTTGATCTGTCAGGTCAAACCTTACCAAATTTGAGACACACCTTCTCTAAGATATTGGGAACCTATTCTAATCAAGAATCGCGTAGATCCAAGCCAAAGTTCCTATATTTTTTAGTTTGAACGAAGGGTGCTCAAAAACCAAGTCAAAATCGAAATATGTTCTAAAGTATTGCTCGTGGGTGATTGATGATTAAGATGATCCTAGATGGGTTCCTACATGTCACAGCAAGTTGGATCAAGGCAAGAAACCAAACAAAAACTCGCGGATCAAAGAAAGAGTTAAAATCACCAAATAGAGAGAAGGAAATCAAATAGACTCATCTTGAGGAATCTTTCCTTGGATTGATTTTGATATGGTATTGGTTTACAACCACTCCATCAAGGAGGGCAAAGACTCAATACATGAGCACGAAATCAAATCCAATTCTCTAGAACCCTAACCTCCAACTATCCTTTCCCTAAGCAAACTAGGGTTTCAAAACAAATGAAAGGGTTGAGGGGGTGTAGCCACCTCCCTCCTCTATTTATAGTAGAGGCGTAGACCTTCTAGAAGTGTAAACCCTAATGGGCCCCTGTTAAGCCCACACACAAACGGGTCACTCACGCACATATTTTAAAGTGTCATCTTCATCTCCTCCTGACCTAATCCGCTTCTCCACGCACCGTCTTGCGAAGTAGGTTGGCAAAAGGTCACCAAGGCGGTATTTAGTAAAATTACCAAAATACCCCTTCTCAATCTTTTTGCAAAGACTGAGTCCCATCTTTGTGAAGCACTTCTATGCTTCGCCACGTGTAGGTTGATCCAATGGCTCTCATCATGTCAGCAAGTCTCTCCCATCCAGCTCCCACCGAAACCACCATGCCACTTGCACCGACCCCCGTGCCGCTTGATCCAACCCGTCGCACCGAACTGTCCGTTCGGTCACCTTTGTCCCTTATGCGCCATGCTTGACTGCATTGACCTCACCCGGCATCCCCGATCGTTCTAGACCTCAGCTCTCCAAGCTTAGTCCCGATCATCCTCGCCGTTGACCATCATTAATCTCCAAGCACCCTGCACAACAATAGACAAAGAAATCGATTCTAGAAACAAGTTCTTCACAACTTGACTAACGTTAGTCAAAACATGCATCATGCAACACATATGCACTAAAACCCATGAACTTGACCTAACCCAACACTCATCGCCACTTTTGGCCAATAAACAGCAGCAAAATTGGTCAGATTGCCATTCAATGGCTGATCTAACCGCTGGCCGGTCTAACCGCCATTTACAAGCTGGTCTGACCGCTAGCCGATCTGACCGCGCGCCCAACGCCGATCTGACCGCACTCGACCTGACAGCATTCCAAACTTTGACGAAAACACGTGTTTCGACAAACCGTTAACGACATTGCCAATTGTAACATGATCCTAAGATCATGCACATATCCCCATGATATCCACATCTATAGACTAGAATTAGAAAGGGTCCAATCTACCTTGGTGCAAGCTTCACTCTTACCCTGAAACGACGAATTCCTTTGAGAGGTGAAACCTTCTGGTACACATTTTCTCCTAGTGCAAAAGCTAAGTCTCGACGACAGTTATTAGCATAACTCTTCTGCCTAGTCTGAGCGGTCCTCAGCTTTTCTCTAATTGACTAAACTTGATCTTTGGCTTCCTTCAAGATGTTTGGTCTGAGTACTTGGCCTTCGCCTATTTCGGTCTAATACAAGGGTGTTCTGCATTTCCAAACGGGACATCTACAGACTTGATTGATAACTGTTATTGTACGAAAACTCTACATAGGGCAGACTTTGGTCCCAACTAGTCTGGTTTGCTAAAGCGTAGGCTCTCAACATATTGTCTAGAATGTGATTTACTCTCTCTGTTTGGCCATCTGTCTACGGATGGTAAGCTGTACTAAAATTTAGGTCCGTACCCAAAATTCAGGTGAACTGGGATCCTCCATCCGACACGATCTTTTTCAGCACACCATGCTAACATATTATCTTTGCCATGTACAAATTTGCAAGTCTGTCTCCTGAGTAGGTGGTCTTAACTGGAATAAAGTGAGTAAGTTTTGTTAGGCGATCTATAATTACCTAGATAGAATCATAGCCAGCTCTGGTTCTCGGCAAACTGGTGATAAAGTCCATGCCAATTTCTTTCCATTTCCATTCAGGTACGCTTAAAGGTTGCATGATTCCAGTAGGTCTCTGATGCTCGGCTTTAACTCGCTGGCAAACAACACACTAAGCTATGTATTCAGAAATCTCATGCTTCATGCTAGGCCACCAGTAAAACTCCTTGAGATCTTGATAGATCTTCGTGCTTCCGGGGTGAATGGAATGCAAGGTTTCATGAGCTTCCTTGAGTATCAACTACTTAAGCTCGTTCTGGTCTAGTACACAAATACGTTTATCAAACCAAATGGTTCCTTGCTCGTCTTCTGAAAATCTTAGGGATTTACCCTTCTTCATTTTGCCCTTTATTTCTTTGATATCTGCATCTTCAGTCTGAGCTTACTTGATTTGACTTTGTATAGTGGGTTGCACTTCCAAAGCAGCTAAGTAACCTTCTTCATCCAATTCAAGCCTCAACTTTTGAAATTCTTCGTGCAGTGCTGGCTGACTTTCCTCGATCATTAAAGTATTGCAGTAGACCTTTCTACTTAAAGCATCTGCTACGACATTAGCTTTACCTGAATGATAATGGATTCCCATATTGTAATCCTTGATCAACTCCAACCATCTTCTTTTCCTCATATTAAGATCAACTTGAGTGAAAATGTACTTTAAGCTCTTATGATCAGTGTAAACTTCACAGTGATTACCGAAGAGGTAATGTCGCCATCTTTAAGGCATGCACTACGGCAACTAATTCCAAGTCACGAGTAGGGCAATTTGCATCATGAGGCCTCAACTGACGGCAAGCATATGCTACTACCTTCCTTTCTTATATCAGGACACAACCGAGACCTTGTCGTGAGGCATCATAGAAAATCTAAAAGTCATTTCGAACATCAGGTAGGCTTAACACTGGTACGGTGGTCAAATGCTTCTTCAACTCTTGGAAACTCTGCTCATATTCTGGTGTCCAAGCAAACTTCTTCTCCTTTTTCAGCAACTGGCCATACCAAGGAAACTTTTGACTTAGGGCACAAACTTTGTTGACTCCTAGTTGAGCACAACCTCAACTTCGCTAGGGTTAACGGCGACTCCTTCTGCAGACATGATGTGTCCCAAGAAGATAACTTTCTTTATCCAAAACTCACACTTGACGAACTTGGCATAGAGTTGATGATCTCTAAGCTTATTTAGGACCAAGCGAAGGTGCTCTTCATCCTCTTCTTCACTCTTGGAGTATACTAGAATATCATCAATAAAGACAATGATGAACTTATCTAAATACTCCATGAATACTTTATTCATCAAGTTCATAAAGTAAGCAGGGACATTGGTCAATCCAAAAGACATGACCGTGAACTCGTACAGTCCATAACAGGTTGAGAAAACTGTCTTGGGGATATCCTTTGGATGAATCTTCTATTGGAAATATGCCCTAGAGGCAATCATAGAGATGATTATATTTCATTATGTTCATGACATTGGATAATATGTTATCTTGTTTCTAGAATAATATTGTTAATATTTATTATCAAGTATGTGACTTGATTGTGAAACTCTATATTTCTGCGATGATTATTCTTAAACGTTCCCTGGTCGAAAACATATGAGGACACATATGAATAGACTAGCATATGTATTGGTTGATGACTATGTTTCACGAGTCATAGATATGGAGATATCAAACCAATAATATGGACACATGTTAGAGAACATGATGTTGGATTAGACCCACCTTGAGACACTATTGAGACTGTTATGATTCTATGTGTTGTTAGTTGGTCTCAAGCAATGATGATGTATAATCCTTAGACCTGAAATTAACATGGTTTCCTACATGTGTAATAGCACTCTTAGGGGTTGCCAAACGCTACTCCGTAACTGGGTAGTTATAAAAGTAGCTTTGGGTATGCTATGAAACATGCAGAGGAATGTGATTTGGTCGGATATGGGATTTGCCCTCCTAACATAACAGAGAGATGTCTCGGCCCTCGCAGATCGATAAAGAAAGTACATGGCCGTGCCACTAGTGGTCGAAGTGTTCGACCACGTAGTTATCTCGATACTCGTCGAGAAAGAATTGAGCAGATCCATGGATGACACAACATCTCACGGAGTTCAACCGGACATCGTGAGGCAAAGGGAGTATACGAGTAGATCACTCGATTCGATCGCCATTCTGGGTCGTATGGAGATACGAGCTGGTCGTAGACTGGTCGAACGTAATCACAGAGTGGTCGGAACTGGTCGTGACCACATACGAACTGGTCGTATAGAGATAGGACCTGGTCGTAAGTGATGAGGACATGATCGTAGATCATATTGCATTAAGGTTCGTCTGATATAATTTGTGTGTATTCGGGAATCGCTATGTTCTGCTAGGAGCCGCTATGACTAGTGATCGGAAAGGGTTTCCGAGTCACAACCGATTACGCATGAACCTACAGGGCCACACACTTAACGGGTTGGAACAAACCATTATGAATACGATTCGTAAAAGTGTTCAGATAGGATCCGTCATGAGCACTATATAAGGAGATGCATGAGGCTGTTGGGAGGTGCACGTGAAATACCACCGAAACCCTAGCCACCATCTTCCTGAGAGCTCTGCCGTGCGACTTGGTGCTAGCACACCGACGTACGGTTGTTCCTCCCCTGGACATGTGGATACCGTAGAGGCGCTACTGCGACTGTTGCGCTTGAGGACAATCCGCGATCTTCACAAGGAACCGCAGACGTTGCTGGAGGAGACGATCGACTCGTGAGGGCGTTGGACGATCGGCTACGACCACTGCATCGACGCGCTCTTCGATGGACTAGGCTGCGCCAACCCTTCTTCCGCTGCTCTGTGCGTTCGGTGGTAACGATCTATGATCATCTACTTGCTTGGCTTTCTGGTTTGCGTGGTAGAAATTTTTGTTTGTAGCTATCGTAGCCTACCTATAACCCAACATCTTCAGCTGATGATATTCTGACCTCAAATCTATCTTGGATAACACTCCGGCTCCCTTCAACTAGTCGAACAAATCACCGATCCTGGGCAGAGGGTATTTGTTCTTCATGGTGACTTCATTGAGTGAGCAATAATCCACACACATCTGCTGGGTACCATCCTTCTTTGCAACAAAGATTACTAGGGCTCCCCAAGGTGAAGAACTTGGTCGAACAAAATCTTTATGTTGCATCTCCTCAATCTGCTTCTTCAGCTCGACTAGGTCGTTAACCGACAAATGGTAGGGTCTCTTGGAAATGGGTGCAATTCTCCAAACTAGGTTGATGACAAACTCTAGGTCCCTGTCTGGTGGCATTCCATGAAATTCATATGGAAAGATATCTGGAAAATCTCCGACCACTAGCACATTTTCTAATGATACCACATTGGCACTTCAGACTAAAGACGCATCATGCTTCTCCGTGAAGGCTTCAAATTTCACTTTGGTTCCAACTGAGCTGACCAAAGTGATGCTTCTACCACCACAATCCAAAATTGCTTGGTGAATAGTAAGCCAATCCATACCCAAAATCACATCTAGGGACTTGGTGTTGATGATTATGAGATTGGCTGGAAATTCTACCCCTTTTATGGTCACTTTAACTTTTGGGCATTCTTGGTTCGTACTCAACTCCGAACTGGGGGATTGAACCAACAAAGCATGTTTAAGAGTCAAAACCTTAAGATGATGCCTTGCGACAAAACTCTAAGAAAAAATGAATGTGAAGCTCCAGAATCAAACAAAACAGTAGTAGGTGCTGAATTTACAAGGAACTTACCTAGCACGACGTCCGGGGCTGTCTAGGCTTCCTCCACCATGACATGGTTCACACAGCCTCTCCTAAAAGGCTAAGGGGTCCTGGCTTGTGCAACTAGAGTCTGAGGTGCTCCATGACCTGCTCCTATCATGCGGGTTCAGGTCGGAGTAGCTCCCAAGTTGAATCTGATAGGTGTTGGACCATGCTTTTGCGGGCAGTTACTAGCGTGGTGTCCCAATTGTTGATAATTGTAACAGGTAATTCTTGCAACGTGATTGATGTTTCTCGGCTGCTGGTTATTGGTGTTATTGTTGCTGAAGCTGTGAAATCTTAGGGCAGCTGGGTGAGGTGCTGTCAGAGGGGTCCTGAATGCAACAGGAGGAGCAAAATGGGCAGGGTGCTGCACATTCATTCTGGCTTTCTGTGCATGACTTTGATGAGCGCCATACTACATCATCTTCCTCTTATGAGATTCTTCGAGCTCACGACGAGAATCTTCTATAAGCATAGTCTTGTTTACTAGACATTGAAAATCTACATAATAGTTGCCAACGACTTGAGCCTTCAAGCTAGGGTTGAGTCCCCGCTTGAAACGCTTCTCATGTGCATCATCTGTGGCAATGTCCTCTTGAGAATAACAAGAGAGTTGAGTGAACATGTTGAGGTATTCACTCACTGACACGTTTCCTTGCCGCAGCTCCTAGAACTCGTTCTTCTTCATTTCCACCTTCCCATCAGGAATATGGGAGTGGCGGAAGGCTTCTGAAAATTCAGCACAAGTAATGTTTTGGTGATTTTCATGGAGGGCACATTAATTTTCCCACCATTCTGTGGCAATACCTTCAAGCTGGTGCGCAACATACATGACCTTCGCATGGTCGTCACACTGGGTGATGGCGAGCTTATTTTCAGTAGAGAACAACCAGTCGTGTGCGTCCAATGGCTCGGAGGAGCTGGAGAACGTAGGTGGATGGGTCCTCATGAACTCTACCAGCCTTTACTGAGGGAAAGCTGGTTGGGTGGCATGGCAGCTACTAGATTGTTCTGATTTAGCATTGTGACTAGAGCGGCAGCAGTCTGATTCTGTTGAGTCATCATCTGGTTCATATTCTACATCATCGCATTCATCAACTGTGTCTAGGCTACCATGAACTGACCCAAATCTTGATTTGTTGTTGCTGCCGGAGGAGGTGGTGGTGGTGATGGTGTAAAGGGATCAACTAGTTCATCTTGGCTTACTGAGTTGTGGGTTTGAACCATCTGCACCAATCTTCCTAGGTTTAATAGACGAGAAGAAGAAAACACAATAGGTTAGAGGGAAAAAGCACGAAAGACGAGAGAGAACGAGGGAGAAAGACAGAGTAATCTAACTAGGGCAAGTATAGAGATTACTAAGGTGAGAATGATCAGTTTGAATTTAGAAACAAAGTTTCAGAAGGGATAAGGTAAAATAACTTACGATGATATGGGGAAAGATTAGAATAAGATGAGAGAAGAAGAGTAAGGTGAGAGAAGAATAACTACTCATGTTATTCGATTGGTTTGATTTATTAAATAAATTTTGAAGCTTTTGACTACACGACCATGCTAAATACGGTTATATCCTACAGTCGATATGGCTCTGATACCACCTTTGTCGGGACCCTGGATATGCAACTCTAAGACCCTCTGTGTATTCTGAACTAGTGCCATCATCAGTAGCTAGTCCACATAGTTGCAACATAGATGAAATCATATCCATACAATAAGATAGCTAAGAAGCAGACAAAATAATCTTACTTAGAAGGAAAAGGACCTTATGGTCAAGGTTTTACAGAGTTTACCACGCAGGGCTAAAGACAAAAGAGTACACTTGCAGCAAAAATAAACAACTCGTGGAAGCCATACGATATGCCCACAGGCAATCGAGTGGAGGACATAGCCTAGTTCGCATGGTCTTCGAAAAAGTCTTCCTCGTAGAACTTGATGCTCTCTGGGTCTTCTTCGGTGACTGATCAACAAATGGCGCGAAGCCGTGAGTACTTAGAGTACTCAGCAAGTCGTAGGAAAATGTATGCAAGTAGTATTCATGCAAGGCTTGGCAAGGATAGCTTTATGGCTATTTTGCAGAAAGTAATATTGACATTTGATACAATAAGTAGATTGTAAAGCACAATTTGAAAGATTAATACATAAGTAATCAAGTTTCTTTGAAACAACTCGTGAACACTCTGTTCACTCCCCAACCAACAACCATTCCAACAACTCGTAACCCTCCAAGACAACATTTTTGAGAAAATCTACCCCTTATGTGAAATCACCAGGCATTGTCCATAACCGGAGACACGACTATTCGAATAGTTTTACACTCTACAGAGGTTGTACGACTTGACCCACAAGAGATAATCATCTTATACTATCCACCCACAAAGTTCTGAGGTGTGCGACTAAGAGATTATCATAAGGCCTTTACAAAGCTCCATTTTGACTCTGTTCTGCTCGCTAAAGATTCGCCATGCTGGGCCCCCTCTTGCGCTGCTCATCAACCCAAATAGAACCGACTCAAAACATTATTAATTAGTTGGCCAGGTCCACCCCATCTTGGACATGTGGTTGTACGGTATGGCTCGGATTAATAGTGCACAAAGTTAAGTCCATAGAGACTACTCAAGCGAGGCAACCACATCCCAAAATTCTTCTCCTTTACTACATGATCATTCGCCTGAGTAAGAAATCATTTTTTGGTTCAATCTGACCAAATGGCAACCCTTGCCATGGCACCACAACTTTTAATAATAGTGGCCGTGCCACAATTCCATATATCATTAAGTCAAATTTATCATCATTGAATCGTGTGATTGAAAGACCATCGCATATCTAAAGCATGACTAAGTAGAACACGCACCCATGTTGGTATTACAATAATGTCCAACTAAGATACCCAACCTATGGTGTCCAAGGGTACGTGTCAACATGTCATTCACAATTATTCAAGGAGTCATATTGTCAAGTAGGTATTAACTATTCCCGAAACTATTTTTATACAACTAGCCATGCATGTTTATATCAAACAATATAATTTTGTAAATTGGGTACGATATGATCAAAGGTCGACGACCTGCCTTCGTTGAAGAGTTGAGATGCTTCGATCGTTGGGTCCAAGAGTTCTTCGGAAACACCGTAATCTATGCGTGCAAAAAGAGCCAAATAAATAAAACAATTCCAAGTAAAATACAAAAATTACCAAATTAGAACCAAAAGAAAGGTACTGAATTTAGAGATTTGAATCACTCAAATTGAAGCTTGAATGAAGGATAACGAGCCCTTGGAAGGAGGTTTGACTATAGGTGGTTGGAAGGAGGTTCGACTACTTGGTCTAAGGAGGTTCAACAGGTCGGAAGGAGGTTCGACTACCTGGTCGAAGGAGGTTCGACTAGTCAGAAGGAGGTTCGACTACAGGGTGGCGGCACTGTTGCACGGTGAACCGGCAGTCAGGTGGCGCTCTGTGCCGAAGAAAGGGGGAAAGAGGGAGAATAGGGCACAGGGTGCTCACCAATACTGAGAAAGAAGCTAGAGGAGGAGGCTGGAGGAGGTCAGAGATGGCGCAGGTGCTCTGGTGAACTCTTTGGTGGTGAGGAGGTTGAAGATGGTGTGGTAGAGGCGATGGCAAAACTCAAAGCACAGTGAAACGAGGGCAACAGAGAGAAAAAGGGAGAGCTAAGGGGAAAATAAGAGGAGACAAAGAGCTCCCTGGGGCCCCATTTATAGAGGAAGGAGGGGGACCGGGCGACAAGATGGAGCGGCGGGATTCGAGACGGCGCGACAGAGACGTTGGCATTTAATGCGCACATCACGACGGAGACAACGACATTTAATGCGCATGTCATGGTGGAGACAATGGCATTTAATACAGATGGCACGACAAAAAAGGGAGAGAGAGGGAAAAATGCATTGAGGCGAGGGTGGTCGCAACCAACAGGGTGGTCACAACAGAGACGGTGGTCGCAATGGAGAGGGTGGTCGCAACTGAGAGGATGGTTGCAACCGAGAAGATGGTCGCAACCGAAAGGGTGGTCATAACTGAGAGGGTGTCGCAACCAAGAGGATGGTCACAACCGAAAGGGTGATCGCAACTGAGAGGGTGGTCACAACCGAGAGGGTGGTCGCGTCGTGACAGAGAGGGTGGTCACAACCGAGAGGGTGGTCGCAACTGAGAGGGTGGTCTCAATCGAGAGGGTGGTTCCAACCGAAAGAGTGGTCGCGACTGAGAGGGTGGTCGCAACCGAGAGGGTGGTCACTACCGAAAGGGTGGTCACGACTAAGAGGGTGGTCATGGCTAAGAGGGTGATCATGGCCCACAAGGTGGCATAATCGAGAAGGTGGTGCTTGGTCTGTGGCAGCAGGGAAAGGAACGCAGGCCGGGAATTAGGAACAAACAGAGAAATGGGATTTTAAATACCATAGAACTCTAATAAGCTAAAAAATAAACCAAATTTTGAATTAGTTCAACTTTGATTTAGTCATTTAAATTATTTTTAAATTCCAAAATTTTAAGTTAAGCTTTAGAAATTCAACAAAACCAAATGGTTATTTTTATTTTGAAAATTTTCAAGAACTCCAGAAAATTGGGATGTTACAAAACGCCTCCGCTGCCTTCATCCTCATCGTCGGTGATTTTCGCATTCTCCTTCGCATCAAAGGTGCACAGTAGAACCACTGTAGCACCCTCTCTCTTTTGGTGCCATCCCCGAGCCTCGCCGTGGCGCAAAGCGCCGGTGTGCATGGCTCATGCACGTCAGCGCCACATGGCACCACGCCAACACCATGTCAGCACATGCGCCGAGTCAGCACCACATGGCTGCCCACATGGCTTCCTACACTAGCATACGTGCACACGTGTACTATTCCATAAACCAACCTCATGGTAGACATTGACCTTTTCGTGGGCCTGGTCTACAGACCATGGTCCCACATGTTAGAGAGAGAAAAGGGATTTCCTATAGGAAAATAATTTAGCCGGTAAATTAAATTCCAATGCTAACGTCAATCTTGTGGCATTTATAGCTTTTCCTTTAGAAAAGTAATTCCAAAATTCCAAAAAAAATCGATTAAAATTTTTTTTAGGGTTTAATCTTCTGAGGACTCGTTCTCTTTCATACGAGCTCCGATTTTGATGATTCAAATTTATAAATTCATCAACAATCAAGATCTAGCTAACTAAACTAAAATTATTTAATTTGGAGTTCATTTGGATTTATTTGAATTTTTTTGAATTTGGATTGTTTTCGTGTATAGATTTTTGACGACTCTAAAGAGCTTGACCCTTCTGAAGAGTTAGATTATTAGGACTTTGAGCAAGGAAAGTTGTAATCTTTGATCATATTTAAGCCCATTATTTAAAGTTATTTAAATTCTGTTTCAAAGTATTGCATGCATATTTATAGTTCAATATTTTAAATTCATGTTTCAAATTCCTAGTTACTCTATTTTCTTTATATGGCCAAAATTGATGTTTGGATTATTATTTCCTTGTAACCTTAGTAAAATAAATTAGAAAATTATGCTTTGTCAATGCTTATACCAAAATGTGGATTTTGGAGAATTTAGCCAAAATACAAAGTTGATTTAAAATTAACACTATAGTATTGTCTTTACCATAGAATGTTTGAAAAATGTTTTGACATGAAAAATAAATAAAATTGGTTTAGACTTAGGCGAATTGGACCGTGGTGGGTGCAAGTTTGTGGACGGGCTCAAATTAGTGAATGTTTGAGGTCCAGGGAATGTTTTGGAAGTCGCCCATTCATATAAGGACCAATCTGCGAGCTGCGGATTGTTAAGCCAAACTCGTACCACCACAAGTCTCGTGTGAGACATAGTTGGCCAAATAAACTATATTATTTCACCATAATTATGTCATGAAAAGATGTGGCTGTCGTGAAGAATTATTGTTAATACTCACATGGTGCAAGAGGGGGTTATCATTTGGTGTGAAGCTCACGATAATGAAACCTTAGTGGGCATAATTATGTTGAAATAATGTAGAGTGAAGGCCTTGTGATAGTTGCTTAGTCACAGGGCTTCAGAAGAGTGTTTTGGCCAACATGTTAAGCAAACTGTCTCTTATGGGTAAAGCTGTACCAACTCTACAGAGTAACAATCTATTCGAATAGCTGTGTCCGCGGTTATGGACATGCTGTGCAAAGCCTTTCATGCATTAGACTTGGTTTTGTTTATAAAATAATTTCAAACATAGAAGTTTTCAGATATTCAATCTAATTGGGAAAATTGGGCATGAAGCCTAGTGTAGGGGGGTTAGTCCTTCACCACTTGTGTGTAAAGGTTTATCCTACACTTCAGATTGATGAATCAAAATAAAAATTTTACTTTTAATTATAAATTAAAATTGCTTTAAAACTTAGTAATCATATTTAAAACTTGAAAATGCGCTTTATGCAAAAACAACCATATGAACCTTCCTTTGACATTATCCTGCAAGCATTATTCTTGTTATTGGGTGTAACTTGTGGAGTACATTTTGTACTCACCCTTGCTTAAATAATTGTTATTCAGGAGAAGACTTCTATCCAGACAGTGAGGACTTAGAGGACTAGGTCGCGCCCCCAAACGATTGCCTATGGCAGATCATGTGGCCTACCTTTTACTTATGCTTTTTCGTTGTATCTTTCTTTGGCCTTAGGCCCATTTGTATTAAACTCAGTTGATTGTTCAATAAATGTGTAATATGAAGTTGCTACCAATTTTGTTTGACTATGTACACTAGTTGTTCCTGGACTAGTGTATGAAACACAAAGAATCTGGGATCCTTCGTTCCCGGGTTCGACAAAAGTATCCTCAATTGGGTATTCACCAATCGGAACAACTCCCTCCACAGAGTACTAGTAAATATTCTATCTCGATCCGAAACCAGATATTGCGGGAGACCATGGAGCTTGAAGATGTTACTGAGATAAGCCTACGCTACTTGAAAAGCAGTAAAAGAATGTGCTAGAGGTATGAAATGGGCATACCGCGAAAATTTGTCAACCACCACCATGGTACTGTTGTAGCGAGATGATCTTGGTAGTCCTTGGATGAAGTCCAAGGACACCATTTGCCATGCATGCTCTGGCACCGACAGAGGATGAAGGAGGCCAGGGTACTTAACATGCTTCATTTTTGCTTGCTTGCACACAGAGAAAGATGCCACAAAGGCCTGAACACTTTTCTTCATTCCCGACCAAGTGAACAATTTGTGCACCCGATTATATGTCACTTGAAATCCAGAGTGCCCCCACCCCCATTGCACTGACGTGCATAGAATTGACAATTTTTTGTTGCATCTAAGTATTGGTTCCTACCCAAACACGCCCCTCATAACGTAAAATGTCCTCCTTCAATTGATATTTGGGGTGCTTGGCTCCCTTTGTGCTTAATTCAGTTAACAAGCGCTTCGTCTGCAAATCGTCTCCATAGCCTCCAACCACTTCTGATAGCCAAGATGGCACACAAGTTAACACCGCTATTAGCTCTCCTGTCTGGCTTGATGTTTTATGAGATAATGCGTCCGTAGCTCGATTTTCCACTCCTTTCTTGTACACCAACCGGTACTACAATCCTAGCAGTTTTGCTAGAGCTTTCTGCTACCATGAGGTATTCAATCTTTGGTCATCAAGATGTACCAAGCTTCTTTGATCGGTTCTGATCACGAATTCGTTATGATGTAGATACGACCTCCAATGATCAACAACCAGGATTATTGTGAAACTCTCCTTCTCATAAGTAGATAACACTTAAGTGCGAGGGCCTAATGACTTGCTGAGATATGCCAGAGGATGTCCATCTTGCATCAGCATGGCTCTAATGCCTTTGTTAGAAGTGCCGGTCTCAATCTCGAATCTCTTTCTGAAATCGGGGAGGGCTAGCATAGGAGCAGTCACTAGGGCTTCTTTGATAGCTTGAAATATTGCCTCCTTGTCGGGTGTCCACAAGAACACTGTGTTCTTCTTGAGCATATCCGTGAGTGGCCGGATAATCAACCAAAAGCTTTGCAAGAATTTTTTGTAATAGCCTGCTAGCCCAAGGAATCCCCGGACTTCCTTGATATTTGTGGCAGATGGCCAACTACGCACAACTTCAATGTTCTTATTGTTTGTCGCCACTCCTTTGCTGATAACGTGGCCCAAGTAAGTGAGTTGTTGCTATGCAAATGAACACTTGGATTTCTTGATCTTCAATTGGTGTTTTTCCATAATTTCCAACACTTGCCTTAGACGTACAACATAATCTTGCAAGGTATGACTGTACACCAATATGTCATCTATGAACACCAACACCCCTTTTCTCAGCACAGGAGATAAAATGGTGTTCATCAACCCTTGGAAGGTGGTAGGTGCACTAGTGAGACCATAAGACATCATTTGAAACTCAAAATGCTCATGATGACTTGAATGTTGTCTTGTGCTCATCTCCCGGCTTCATTCTGATTTGATGATACCCCGCTCGCAAGTCCAAACCAGTGAACCATTGCAAACCTGAAAGTTCATCAAGGAGCTCATCTATGATCGATAATGGATATCGGTGTTTACCTGTCGCAGCATTCAAATGGTAGTCCACACAAAAACACCATGTTTGATCTTTTTTTGCACCAATGACACCAGTGACGAAAATGGGCTTGAGCTAGGCTGAATGACCCATTGAAATAACATTTCGGCTACTTGCTTGTCAATTTCATCTTTCTATGCGGGGTTGTATCGATAATGTCTCAGATTCGCTAGCTTAGCACCTCACAATAATTGTATAGAATGATCACATGCCCGATGCGATGGCAGCCCTTGTGGTTCGGCGAATAGGTGATCAAATTCTACCAACAGGGACTTTATGGACTGCGGCATCTCCATTTCATGTTTCTCTGCTACACACTGTTGGAAATATGCCCTAGAGGCAATAATAGACATGATTTTATTTTGTTATGTTCATAATATTGGAGACTGTTGAAAATATGCCCTAGAGTTTTGCTTTACGTTTGATACTTGATAAGGAAAAACTGAATAAAACAAATTTTGCGGATTGGTCCCGCAACCTAAGAATTGTTCTTAGGCAAGACAAAAAAGGAACATGTTCTAGAGGAATCAATTCCAGATATGCCTGCTGAAAATACTACTGCTGCTCTTTAAAAACGCCCATAAAAAGGCATGTGATGAATCCCTTGATGTTAGCTGTCTCATGCTTGCTACCATGAACTCAGACCTTTAGAAGCAGTTTGAGAACATTGAGGCCTATGATATGATCGTGAAGCTCAAAGACATGTTTGAGACACGAATAAGAACTGAGAGATATGAGATCTCAAAAAAATTATTTGGGTGTAAGCTAGCTGAGGGTAGTTCGGTGAGCCCACATGTGATCAAAATGGTTGGTTATATACACAGCTTGGAAAAACTTGATTTTCCCCTTAGTCAAGAGTTGGCTACAAATTTGGTTCTTACTTCGCTTCCTACAAGCTATGGGCAATTCATTCTGAACTTCCATATGAATGGCTTAGACAAGAATCTCACCGAGCTGCATTTGATGCTCAAGACTGCAGAGGACAACATTAAGAAAGGCAATAGTCATATGATGATGGTGCAAAAGAGTACAAGCTTCAAGAAGAAGGCGAAGACTTGGTTCAAAGGAAAGGGCAAATCTAAAGTTTTGGATGGGATCCGAACTAACAAGCCTAAGCCCAAGACTAAGTCCGGCCCAACTCAAGAGAATGAATATTTTTACTGCAAAGAGTCAGGCCATTGGAAGAGGAACTGCAAGAAATACCTGGCTGATCTGAAAAAGAATGGTGGGACTAAGCCTTCCACTTCAGGTATTAACGTTATAGATATTTTTCTTGTTGATTCTTCTGTTAACTCTTAGGTATTAGATACCTGATCGGGTGCTCATATTTGCAATTCGATACAGAGTCTAACAAGCAGTAAGAAAATTTCAAGGGGCGAATCCAAAGTGATGTATAGAATCAACTCCAGTGCGTGGTGTCCCTACCCCGTACATGTGGATACCTTGGAGGTGTTGTACGAAGCATCAGCACTAGGACGATCCGCAACTCGTGACGATCACAGTAGTAGGAGGAGAAGACGTGCAGCGAGTACTTTTACTATGACTGCATCAACTCGCTACATCGACTCTACTTCCGTTACGAGTCAGTGCATCTAGTGGTAATTCTGTGATCCATTACTAGCGGAGGCTCCTTGGTTGCGTAGTAGAATTTTTGTTATATATTATTGTAAGCACTTTCTGGACTTTCCAACTATCTAGGCCATATCATGCGGCATTGAGATGTCTTCATTCTGATTCCCTGCAAACACACCCATCCTCCTTGATACTAGAATGACAAAATTTTCTTCAACCAATGCACATTCATTGGGCTATGCTGCTCAAGCCAATCCATGCTGCGGATGATATCATAGCAGCCCAATGGCAATACTCCAAAGTTGGTGTAGAATTTGTGGCCTTGTACTGTCCACTAACAATAAGGGAATTCTTTAGTGCATTTTAGTAGTCCTCCATTAGCAATACACACATGAATTGGAGTCAGGGATTGCCTACCACCCACTTTCTAGTGTGCAAAACTCTCACTGATAAAACAGTGAGAATTCCTTGAGTCCACAATCATAGTAACTTGCCGACCATGCACCTCTCCTTGTAACCTCACAGTTCTAGAAGTTTCTGCACCATTCATTGCTTCTTTTGAGATTGACATTAGATCATCTTCTATCCGAGATTCCTCCTCATCAGCTTGTTGAGATCCTGTCTCATTACTTTGCAACATTCATTGCTTCTTTTGAGATTGACATCAGATCATCTTCTATCCGAGATTCCTCCTCATCAGCTTGTTGAGATCCTGTCTCATTACTTTGCAACATTTACCATAGTTCTTCCATTACATGAAGCTGCACTATCGGTCCACACTTGTGATCGTGAGACCATTGCTCCCACAAGTATGACAAAGCATCTTTGCACGCCTGTAGGCACGAAGGGCGATAAGCTTGTCATCGAATGGAGTACCTCTCCGATCATCGGCTCTGGTAATAGGTGTCATTTTCCCGGGTGGCAGGGGTAGGGGTAATGTTGTTCGCGACACTGATCGTGCTCCCGATGGCATCTCCCCACAATGAGGATCCTTCCTCATCGCTTCTAGCACCTCTTCCTACAAACCAACTAAAGCAACAACAATATCTAGATCTTGCAGTCGGTGTAATACCACAGTCAACCTTATATCACCACATAAACCATCCACAAACTGAGTAATGAAGAACACTGGATTCCAGGATGCATGATGTGCCAAATAGTTATGCATGAGTTCATTAAATCTCTTTGCATATTCTGCCATCGAGTTAGTTTTGCGCAAGTGACTAAATTGTCTCATCAGCTGCTACAATTCTTCTCTACCAAAGCGACTACACACAACATAGGCAAAAGTTTCTCAAGTATTTAAGCGGGTATACGCCTTGGATGACTGTAACCATAGTAAGGCCCCTCCCACAAAGTATGCTAATCATGAATTCAGGATGCACTGAGCAAACTCTAAAGAAGTTCTCATATTTTAGTTGCCATGCTTTGGGATTTTCACCGTCAAATGGAGGAAAGTCTAATTTTGGAGGAGAGGGATGATGATGATATGAGCCTTGATGTCTAAATGGTGCATTAACCGCATCATGTAAGGGAGAAAGTGTATCAGAGCGGTATGGCATACCATTGCCCGGAGGTAGCCCTGGGGAAATTTTTTTCTCGATGACCTTCCCCCGGTATGTGAGTTCATCATGGCAGACAATTGGCCCAATGCCTTGTTCTCCCATGAAGTGAGATGGATCCTCCTTTCACACCGGCTCTATGTCCACCACCAACATCGACTCGGGCTTGACGACCGGTGAAGGCAGGATCGGTGGTAGATCCATCGGTCAGATGGAGAGCACCAGACTGCGGGAGATCTAAATGACTTGTGATCATAGCTCTATCACCTCCGTGCGTAGCTCATCGACTGACTGGTCCATCTCTGGTTTCCACTTCTGCAGATCGAGCACAACAGGTTTGATTTTCTCCATCGAGGTGTGGATCGCTGCGCTCTTGGCTTCTAGCTTCTTAAGTGACTCCCCCTGAGCGAAGATCACCTTGGTCCATTCTACCATTTGCTGATCCGTTTCTTGTGAACAGATCTGCGCATGAGTCTGGTAGTGTGGATGATCTAGGGTTTCGGAACCGCTCTGATACCAATTGTTATGTTCCACTCAGGTTCTCGACAGGAAACATCAAGGAAGCAGTAGATTGGGACGAGATTTGGGGATTGGGAGGAAGAACTAGACTGGGAATAGAGAACTTTTAGATAGAGAAGAAGAACCGTCTTTCAGAGTTTACAACTATCATGCCTTCTCCTTCCGAATAGATGGTTCAAATCTAAAGGAAGTAACGACAAAGGGACTGCCAGCCGGGTCCTCAAACACCTATTATTACACAGGCTGTCATTCACCTAGGACACCCAATGAGCCTCTGGGAATTGCGCGCAAGGCTTCTGGGTCCTTCTCCTGCGCTGTTCCACGTCACGACAACAGGAGGCCTCCTCTACACCATCTGGCGACGTAACAACAAGTTTGCTCCCCGATTCTCAGTCACCTGGGAGCTTAGCTATGATCAAACACCATTCTTTAATTTTTCTGGTATAAAAGAAAGAATCAAGGACTTACCTGAACTGCTCCCTTTGATGTTTTCACTCATTTTCGTTAGATGAACTATCCTTGATACGGGGTGGTCCGATTTTCTCGAGTAGAACTATGGATTAATAGTGCTTGATGACGAACAACGCTCAACTATACACCATGCGCCAGTGCACGGACTTGCAGCTCTATGGATATTCACCAACATGCACCAGGATGATCGCCGCTAGACCACGAGCGGAGATCGTCAAGCCCTCAATTCCCAGCAGAAAAGCAAACTTGACCTTAATTAGCAGAACGAACAATGAATTGCCTAGTCCTCGCAAGAACTCTGGTTTAGAAAGAACAATCAATAACTATGTTTCAATTCTTATGCATAAACTGGTCTGCCTTTACAATAAGGGTCTACCCCTCAATATATAGTATTGGCCTAAGAACTATTCGGTACTAATTTCCCATGTGGTACTATTCATGTGCATAATGTTCACACGCACTGTTGACGACCCTATTACTGTTTGTATGCCCGATTACTGTTCATGGTACTATTCATAGGCCGATTGCTGTTCGTGCCGTGAAATTGGGCTTCCTTCCTGATTCCTCCACATAGCCTTTGTGCTTGAACGCTTAGGCCTTGATCCCTCGCTTGGCCGTATGGACATTGGCCCTCTCTTCTTTGGCCGAATGGGCCATAGACCAGCGCCTTGACCTCCTCATTTGATGGCCTTCTTTGGATGACCGCCGTATATCCTTGATCTTCGTCCATCGCTAAATCTTCAAAATTGAGCACAAGCAAAACACTGTTTTTAGGTAGTATGAAATTCTCATTAAAATCAATGACATGTTCATTAAGGAGCAAGTTCACCTGAGTTTGTAGTTTCTTAGCACATGCTCTTGTTATTGGTCGTGTCGGCAACTCAAGACATATATGATGAGCATTAGGTGGAGAAGAAAAATGTGTCATAGGTTGGGGTAGGTAGGTTCCAACAACTCAGTGACATACATGTATGCTTTTTTTTAAAAAAAAGGACTTTTTTCTTTACATGTATGCTTTTTTTTAAAAAAAGGACTTTTTTCTTTCTTTCAAGAATGTGGTTTCCTCTCTGGCTCCTATTATAGAAACTTAAGTATTCTACAAGTTCAGAGTTACCAAAAAAAAAGTAAGCTAAGCCTATCCGGCACATCGCCATCACCGTCAAGCCCATTCATTTTATCTTTAGGAAATCCCTATCTAAACACGCTACACTAGGTGCCGTGTCCCGCCCGCATGTTGCTACGCGTATGATTGGGCATGCACTAAAACTAATCTACTGGGAGTGTTTCATAATCTTTTCCACTATCTTTTGATTAGATTACAGTGCGCCAGAAGTGTTTCATTCCATTTCTTTTGATTAGATTTTCTTTTTTTTGTCAAAATCAGACCTCTAACCAACAACCAAATGAAAACTACGATGTCTAAAGGCAACTTGGTCTTCCAATGAATCTGCATGGTAGATGTAAACCAGTAGCCATTTTTTTATTAATTAATCCATTTTTTAATTTTATTTTAAAGTCAATATCCAGCGCACTTTATTTCCAATTCTGACCCCTTTGGTCACGCCACCACCCAAGGCGTGACAAAACAATGCTGTCATGTCAGCCCATATTTGGGGCAAGCTCTTGTCACGCCACCACTCGTGGTATGACAGTATTGTTTGGTCACACTACGACCAGTGGCGTGACCAAAAATGCTATTTAGCGGACTTATCCTATAGCGTGACAACATTGTTTTGTCACGCCATTGGTGCTAGTGTGAACAAAGGGTCAGAATTGGAAATAAAGTGCGCCAGAGGTTAACTTTAAAATAAAAATTAAAAAAGGGTTAAATAATAAAAAAAAAAAGTTCACCAGTGGCATAATTACTAAAGTTAATTCCCCAAAGAAAGGGCCACCTCTGGCGGTGGCCACATCACCCCAATTAAGATCACCCATCAGATGCGCAGCGAATAGGCCGGATAGCGTGGAGACCAGCGCTTGCGATTGCTGCAGACACGTGCTCCACGTCGCTTGAACTAGAACCTTCCCCTCGCGTCTTCTCTCTCGTTCCCCTTTCCCAAAAGCACAATCCTCATCCTCTCATCGCTCGGTCCATCCTGCGCCGCCGTCCCCCTCGCTCCATTCCTCTCCGTCTCCTGGCTCCTCCCCTCGATGCTTCCTCCATCGCTGCCTCGCGCCACCGCGCACTGCCGCCCTTCTCCTCCGCGTAGCCGCTCCTCCCCTCACCGCGTAGCCCCTCGCTGCTTCCCCCGATGCTGCAGGTCCCTCCTTCCCTCCCAGCCGCTCCTCCCCTCGCTGCTTCCTCCGTCGCTGCCTCGCGCCGCCATGTAGCCCCTCGCTGCTTCCCAAGCCTTCTGAGTCCCTCCTCCCCCTACGCCCCCATTGCGCTATTTAGATCCTGCCCCTCCCTCGCCGCTCTGTTGAGTTCCTTCACTTGCCGTCCTGTGCCGCCGCTCCTCCCCTAGCTACTTCCACCGCCGCCGCCTCCCGCTCCCTCCGGCTCCTTCCCCGTCCTCACGGTCCCGTCCCTCTCCCTACCCCACCTCCCTTCCTCTCCACCCGCCGTCCCTTGCTTCTTCCTACCCAGCCGCATCTCACGCCCAGTTCTATTCCTTCTTCTCGCGTCTGCTCCGGTCTTCTTTTCCCCTTCACCTAGCGTCCCTGCCTCTGCCGTCGGTCTGGACTCCAACACCGCGTGCCGCGCCACGCTCCTTCTTCACCTCCCGGTCACCTCCCTCTCCCTTCTTCGCCTCCTTCCTCTCCACCCGCCGGCCCTTGCTGCGTTGTAGATGGTCGACACGGTTTTTCCGGCTTGCTATTAAATCGTTGCTTACGTAAAAGATTGAAGAGTATGTTTCCTTTTGCAACTACATGTGGCTAAATCTATTCACTTGGCTTTATTTTGCAGCTATATATGATGATCCGTGATACCAGACCTCTACAGGAAAGGTACGACTCAGAGCTCTTAAGCAGTTTTAATAGCCCAAAAATGATTTTCTTCTTGCTTAGATTTGCCGTTATATTGTCTTTCGTGCTCAGTGTTTATATAAACTTTTTTGTGAATCAGACTGATGAATGATGTTTCGCTTTGACAACAAAACCATCATCATAGCCTACCATTTTTCCTTTCATGAGTGTAGCCAACACACTATATGTTACATATGGCTAAATGTGTTCGCTTGGTTTCCTTTTGCAACTGCATGTGGCTAAATCTATTCACTTGGCTTTATTTTGCAGTTATATATGATGATCCACTATACCAGCCCTCTATAGGAAAGGTACGAATCTGAGCTCTTAAGCACTTTTAGTAGCCCAAGCATGATTTTCTTATTGCTTAGATTTTCCGTTACTGTCTTTTGTATATAGTGCTTATATTCACCGTTAAATATATATTGCTTAAATATGCCGCTAGATTGTCTTTTGTATATACACTGTCAGGTCAGATTCTCATAAAAAAATTATTTTGACGATGTGGATATCTCCTGTGTATTGGTGTGCGTCCTACTTGCTTAATCTTGCCTGCGTTTTTATATTGCTTGAGCAAAAAAAATGGTTATGTGTGATACAATTATAGCTTAGGATGATTTCTACATTTGTTCTTCTCATTTTTTTATATATCTTTAGATTATCTTACTGTATACATGTTTTCATTTCGAGGGGCAGTGAAATGGTCTGAAAGGTTGCTTCAAAGCATTTCCTTTAGATATAGAAAATATTGGGTCGTACGGGGCACAATTACCAGTGTGCGCTTTGCTTAACATGCGGCCTTCACAGATTCCAATAGTAAATTCTTAGATTCAACAAGCACTACTTCGCTATTACAGTTTCTAATTTTGTGCTTAGGTTTGTTATGAATCAATGTATATTTACGCTATTATATTTGCCTCATGAGGTTTTCCTGTGCTGGACATGAGCAGAGTTTCATTTGATTTCCTTAGTTCTTGTAACTTCAATTGCCTCACAATGTGTTAAGTTCCATTGTTTTATCCCTTTTAACCTTACAGAAATTCAGTTCAACTTTTCACTTAATTTCCAACGATTCATATAACTTACAGAGTATGTATGGATGATCCCTAGCCTTAGATGCAAAATGATTTTCGCTTTGGCCTCGATAGGTTCGATAGTTTTGCAGAGATGATTTTCATAGAGATTCCCTTTCAGATTGCTTCAGTCAGTTGTTACTTACTGTTATCATTTAAACCACAGGAGAGTAGATATATCATTATGTGTCCGCTCTTTCCTCTATCTGTAAGTATCTCTTTCTAGATTGTGCCTAAATATAGGGGAGATGCTACTCAGATTTGACCCCTCCTATTTTTATACTGCTATCTATTAGGTTAGATTACATGTTTCAATGTCTATCACTTATTCGCTTATCATTGTTTGTGGTTGCCTTTGTAGAATGTACAGTCTCTGTACTAAGACTGCAGAACGACACATGTGAATAAGTGTTTATTTTTTTGGTATTAAAAGAGCTGAAAAAAATTACATATTACATTCTGCATTCCTATATCTTGGATTTATGTACATATGTTTTCGGTAAGAGATAGATTTTCGAATTCCGTATTTTGATTGCTTCAATCGGTTGTTACTTACTGTTATTATTTAAACCACAGGAGAGTAGATATATCATTATGGGCCCGCTCTTTCCTCTATCTATAAGTATCTCTTTCTAGATTGTGCCTAAATATTATAACAACAAGTTATAACATCATGATGTTATTTTATTTCAGACTACTCCATCACTGACATTTAAGAAATCCCTTAATTGCTACATCTTTCATTTTAAAAAAGGTTAGTTATTACCTCAGACATATAGAGATCTGTACATACACCTTCACCTAAGTTTTCATTAGTATAATAGAGACATAGTCCTTTACACCATTTTACTAAAAATATGTGCACGACATGAATCATCATGTTCTCATGGAAAATAATGGCAGAGTTAGCATTTTTGTTATGATGATATATAATATAGCCCACACCATATTCAAAAATTAGAATCGTTTTTTTAGACGTAAGGGAATTCAGAAATTACGATCAGGAACTCTTGGCTAGACTTTAATTACTTAAACTTAGCTTCATGATAATTGGTAAATACTTCTTTCAATCTTGGGTTGTGGTACCACGGTATGATGACTATGATGAAGCCTACAATGTCGGAATCTGAAAATACTACATGGCTGCTGGACAGGTATATAAATAATGCAATCAAATGGTAGCTTGGCATATGAAATGCTATTGCCTCTCCTAACAACTGTAGCATTAGAAGTCACATGTTGATGCTAATGTAGATCCTAATGCTTCATTCAACTAGGGAGCCATCAGGTTGCTAATACACATGCATACATGACTGCTTAAGATTTAGTACCATCAGAAGATTTGTCAACATAACAAAAGAATAGCTAGGCCATCAAACTGGACATAGAAGTAGCAGCCTTTGTTACCCTAGACAAAGACTCATCATTACAAAATCCTATCCGTTTTATCTGTTTTTATGTTTTAGTTTTAAAGCTCGCTTCTATTAGCTTCTTGTTGTCTTCGCCATGTAAAAGCTATCGCTTTTGATGACGAAAGAGCACTGCCACCATTTGTCGCTTTCCAAGTTTCTTATTCCATGGAAAAGAGGTCTACTCTATCATACGTCTTTCTTTCAGTAGTACTCTATTTATTCCATGGAAAATAAATATACTATATCAAATAGCTTTCTTTCAGTGACACTCTATTTTTTGGGGCTCCCTATCCAAAAGAATACAGTTTTAATAACCTATTTCCCTGTTCTTCTCCCTATCCATGGAAAATATACTATAACAAGCTTCATCTATTTTGGTAATAACATGTTTAGATTATGCGTAGCTTAGAGACGGTGATATTCGCAATCAAGAAAAGATGCTAATAAAAAACCGCCTAATTAGGCCCCAGGTGTTTTTTTTATAAGCGTTCCTTTAACTTCTATCTTTTCTATGATAGCTTCTTACCACGTATGATGACTATCTTTTTGTTTAGCTAGATGAATCGCCTATAAAAAATTATTCACATCCTACTCTCATCTGTGATGGGAAACACCTAGCTTGCAGATTTCATCTCGGTTTTTTTATGAAGTTGTTAGCCCCCTACAGAAGTTTTTATTTCGGTCAAGATAGTTCCATTTGATATAGCATGCACATGTAGACATCAGAACCCAAAGAAGACCCATTCCAGCATGGACAGCCACGTATGCAAAGCTTATGTAAGTACAGTTTCTATTATTCGCCATAGCATTCGATCTTATTTTATTACACAGATCTGTGTCACCTCTTACTCACTCTATGATTGCTCGACCAACAGAGAAAACCCATTCATCTAAAAAAACCCTATTGCATGATCAGATCACTCTGCATGTCAACAGAACCTCAGGTATGACACACTGACAGTTCCTAGAAAATAAAATCCATGCTGTTTTATAGTCTCTTCTAACTCACTGCTCTCTTTACAGTCTCTACAGAGGTCATCCCTGACCACCACATCAAACACTACTTCCCCAGGAACAACTGAGCATTTAATTACTCCTATCTATCAATTCTATGCAATACGTTGATTCTTTAGCCCGTACTGCTACTCCTTTTGGAACCTATTTTGTAAATGTTCCCAACACAAATATGTCCATCGACAATACCCACTTTATTTGTACACACGCTTTAAGATCTTCCATGCTCTTGGTGTCATATGATACATGTAAATGATAGTTCTTTTTCTCATCATGGCATTTTTGCCAGATTTACACTCACTGCCAGACCATTACAGCCTGCACCATATGGTGCGAGTGATCTTCTAGTTGATTTATAAAGATCCCGGAGAGGATAACCAATTGGTTATTAACTTCCACTTGAATTCCAATTGACAGTGCCAAACATAACTCATCAATTCATGGTATTCAAGTTCAATAGCCCCAGGCTGCCTTGATCTTTTGGTAGACAAACTGTGATGTCAATCGGTTACATGTTGCTCCTAGTACCCTAGATCTTATTGCCACAGATGTCAAGCCCTGACGCAGTCCATTCTTTGCAACACCCTCTTGGGTGCATAGTAAAAGGACATCACATAAAGAGGGGTACAACTCAAACAAGCATTAATCAGCGCCACCCTGCCCCCAATTGGAAGTAATTTCCCTTCCCAGGCCAAGTTATTCTTTCTACCCAACCTACCTTCAGTATCTTTCAAGCATGAACTTTTCATTCTTGCTGCCTTGGCTGATAGGGAACCCCAAGTAATTGAAAGGTGTCGGACCCGGATTTTGCAAATCCAAATCCTCTATAAAAACACTGTGTTATTCCCTAGATCAGTAGATAGCACTCACAGGCATATTGCTGAATCACTTCATACATGGCGTGAAGTAACCATACCATTCATTAATTTAACACATCAGAGTTTATATAGACCGCATCGGGTCAGATTTTACAATAAGGGCCAAACAGGCCAAACTGATTACATTACAAAAGTAGCGGAAGCGACAATGGAAGCAAAAAGGTGAGAGAACATCTCTCCATAGGCAAACGACTGGGGAAACCCGCGTGCGTCTTTACCCAAGGACTCAGATAATATATGATGCATGTAACTACCAACGGAGTCAACTAGACTGAGGCGAGGCTAGAACAACTAAAGACTAAACTACGCTTCATCATCTCCTGGGCCTCCAACTTCTGAATCCTTGTAGTATGCGTAATCTCTAGGATTTCCTACTTTTGAAGGTTTTGGGGGGAAAGAGCGAGAATGAACACAACTTCCGTGCTCACGAGCCAATGCACATAATGCAATAATATACATGTAAGGCTTAACAAGGATGGCTCAGGTTCTTTTATTTGCTAAAGCAACATTTCCAATTATCATAATTACAAAGTCCTATCACTTAGCATTTTTAACCAAATTGTGTTTTATTAAAAAAGAGTAATTGTGCAATATTTATATCAGCAGAGGTTCCCTCCGTCGGAAACTCTACCTATGCTTCATTTGATTGGAGCTACCTCCATTATTAACACCACTGAGCTCGACGGCTTAGGTAAAATCTAATCTCAGGGCTAGGTGAGCCCACCACATTTTTCACACCACCCACAAAGGTTTTTGAAATGGAACTAACTCAAGTAAAGTTCCCATGTCCGCCTTTGACCGTAGACGCGACTGTTTAAACAGTTTAAACTCTACAGAGGTTGTACACTGTACCCACAAGAGATAGTCATACTCGTTACCCCACACGATTCCTTAGTCATGTAGTTGAGCGACCGTCACAGTAACCTTTCAATTTACCTCGCCCCTTCCGTCATCTTACCCATATGGGGTTACGCCCATACGTTGTGCAGGATGTTTGCCTCAACGATCTGGACTAGTTGAACTACCCCACAATGACTGGCTTACTTCAACCTTTACAGGTGTCCCATTCAAGTCGGATATAGCACGCGCTTGCACATTTTTACTCTTCCACTAGTGAGATGACTTTTAGGGTCCAATAAATTTACTAAGCCAAGTTGCACTTTGCAGACTTGTGGTTGTTCTTGTTTAACACGGGAGGTCATGACAAGATTAAGTCCTTAGGGGTTATCTTGGCAGTTTATTCCATATACCATCCACATTGGGCCGCATTAGCACCCATCAACATATCATCCGCCTAGATAGTAACAGCAAGCTATTGAGGTTTTTGAGGAGTAAAATACATCAACTCAACCATCTCAGTCATTTACCCACAATGACTGCCCGAAACCACTTTCATGTTTTAAAAGATGATGATTAGGATATTTAATGTCGTAGTACTTAAGCAAGACTAGCATGTCTCTTAAGTACAACCTATAACTAGTATTTACATATAGTTACTAGGGTGATATGGAATAATGGAGTCAATTGTCAAAGAATGGCATTTTAATTAATTAATCATCAAATGGGTATTTAACTACCTCAAGCTTTAACATACATTTCATTAAAGAATTAAAGCAGGCAATTTTGGTAATTTAAATGAATATAATTTCCATAAAATGTAAGATCAATATGATCAAAGCGTTGACTCGCCTTGGTTAAGGGTATGTGGATGTCATGAGGACATTGTGGATGTCATGGGGACATGCTCATGATCTTAGGTGATGAAACAATTGGCAATTGCTTTCAGAGTTTGTTGAATTCTGGAGTTTTCAGCAAGTGTCAGGGAAATCGGTAGTACCGGAGTTGAAGCTGCGGTACTACCGTAGGTCGGTTCGACCGCAAGTTTGTTGGCGGTAGAACCGCGATCTTGATGACCGGTTTTGTGTGGCGGTTGAAGAATTCGAAGGCATGTTTTGGAGACTTTGGTTTTCTCCTAGAGCGGTAGTACCGTTTGGGTAGTGACGGTTGTACCGTGACTCGGTAGCACCGATTGTGACATGGCGGTTGCAAAATTCCAGAGAAGGTGTATTTGTGCTCTGGTTTTCTTGAGGAGCGGTACGACCGTGCTTTGGTTGCCGGTAGTACCGCATGGCGGTGTGACCGCTTGAGAGCGGTATGGAATTTCCAGAGAGGAGATTTTGGAATTCTCCGGTGGTGTGACGCGACAAGAAGATGTTGTGTGCGTACAACCGCGATGCGGTAGTACCGATGGATTTGTGGCGGTAGTACCGCTTGAGGATTGATCTGAGCTGAATGTTGTTTCATTTGGAGAAATGGTTTTGGGTTTGGTCAAGTTCATGTTGATCATTGCTTATGTGTTGCATGATGCATGTTTTGGCTAACGTGGGTCAAGTTGTGAAGAACTTGTTCCCGGAAATGGTTTCTTGGTCTATTGCTGTGCAGGTGGCTTGCAGGTCTATGACGGTCAGCGGCGAGGTGGATCGGGACTAAGCTTGGAGAGCTGAGGTCCAGAACGATCATGGATGCCGGGTGAGGTCAGGTGACTCAAGCATGGCATGAGAATGGACGAGTGGATCGAGCAGGCGATTCGGTGCGGTGGTTGGATCAAGCGGCGCTGGGTCGGTGCAAGTGCCTTGGAGGTTCCGATGGGATTCGGACGGAGAGACTTGCCGACATGATGAGAGCCGTTGATCAACCTACGTGTATAAGCATGGGATTGCTTCACAATCTGTGGACTCGGTCTTTTGGAGAAGGATCGAGAATGGGTATTTTGGTAATTTCACCAAATACCACCTTGGTGACCTTTGGCTAAACATGGCGCGCTGGTCGGCGATGGTGAAGCGGTTTAGGTCAATCGATGATGAAGACGACGCTTTGAGATGTGTGCGTATGTGTAACCCATTGTGTGTTAGGGTTTAATGGGTGCCCTAATGGAATATTCCCTAGATGCTTAGTCTCCACTATAAATAGGGGTGTTGGTGGCTGTTTAGGGTTGCTGGAAACCAAGGAGATAGCCAGCCCAAAACCCTTGTGGTTGCCCTATTTTGGTTTAGGGTTTTGAGGAGAAAGATGAGAGCTAGGTTCTAGGGTTTGGATTGAGAGTGTGTGCTCACGTGGTGAGCTTTGCCCTCCATGTGGAGTGGCTGTAAGCAACAATCATTCATCTCAAATCAATCCATCCAAATCTCTTGAGATGAGTCTCTATTTCGCTTATGTGTTCATCCTCTTTAATTGATGATTTTGGGGCTTTCTTTGATCCATGAGTTTTTGCTTGGTTTTCCTTCTTGATCTTGCTTGCTGGGATATGTGGGAACCCATCTAAGGTCATCTTGATCATCATCCACCCACGAGCAAGTTTTGGATCAAGTTTTTCATTTTTGCTCGGTTTTGAACCCTCTTTCGTAAAATTGAAAAAGATAGGAACTTTGGCATGGATCTTTGCAATGGTTGCTTGGAATAGGTTCCTGACATCATTAGGAAGTTGTGTTTCAAATTTGGTGGAGTTTGGCCAAGCGGATCAAAAGTTACGTCGATTTTGATTTCGTTTTTCAGGCATTTCTTGTTCATTCGCCTGATTTTATCTGTTCACGCGAACGACCGGCACTATTCATCCGGTTCAACCGGACTGCGGTTCAACCGCCACTGTTCATCCGGTTCGACTGTTATCGTTCATCAAGACTGCTCATAAGGCTGATTTTTGTGTTTTTGGTCGTTTCTTTTGGGGATTTGAAGGGTTTAAGTACAAGTCTTCCGCTACGCTTATATATATTGATCTTCATAGTTCTCATAGCTATTGGAGTCAATATCATGTTTGAATCCGATCAGCAAAGCGAAAAATAGATAGTGCTCCTATTCACCCCCTCTAGTCGCCTTTCGGTCCTACAATTGGTATCGAGCCAAGTTTGCTCTTTTGTGATCTTAACCGATCTTTGAGCATGGCGACAAATGTGAGGACTTGTGGAGCTTCTTTGCATCTTGTCGTGGTTCTTTTACCCATGGTGTTGGTCGTAACAAGATATTTGAATATATGATAAGTGTAATGGCGATGGAGGAGGAAGTCTCTGTGATATCTGTGGCAAATCCTTTTGTTTTGATTGTCCTAGTTTGAGGATAAGTCACTTTTAGAGCCCGCGAAGAAGAAGCCCAATGGCGTATGCAAAGGCGATTGAGGATGATAATGATGAGTCTTTCGAGGGCGATCCCTACTCAAGCTAAGCATGGTGAGCAAAGAAAAACTCATTGATGACTTGATTTCATATGAATACAAATTACATGCTCTTAGGGAGAAAATGAAATTGCTGAAAAGAGAAAAGAATGATTTGTCTCATGAGCTCTCCGAATTGAAAACCTCCATGAATGCTTATGATTCATTGCTTGTAGACATGGAGAACTGAATAAGCATCTTGCATGCCTAAAATCTGAAAATAAATTGTTGAAATTAAATGCTTCTATGCCATGTGATTCTTGTGTTGCCTTACATCATGAGCTTGATAATGCTAAGTTAGAAATAGGCAATTTTAGATCTATGGCTAGAAATGATTGTGAATCTTGTGTAGGCATGTTTGCTGATTTTGAGAAGTTGAAATTGACTAATACCTTTCATCTTGAGCAATTAGAAAATGCTAGGGCTGAGATTATTGAAATTGAAGCTAGGCCTTGTAGCATGTGCTTTGAATATGAAAAATTGCTTAAGAATGGTTTAGTCTCTTGCAAGAATTGTGCTTGTTTAGAAACTGAAATTGATGCTTTGAGCGCAAGCTTAATTCAAATGCATCATTAATTTCTTGCACATCTTGTATTTCATTGAAGAGCGAGGTTGAGTCTTTCTTGGCGATGATATGAGCGCCAAATCATGTGACTCTTGTATTTGCCTTCACTCCGAGATTGATGTTTTTAAGATTTCTCTTGCATCTTTGCATTCGGAGTTGGAGTCCTTTTGTGCTAAACGTGAGTCATTTGGTGTTGGTTTTTGTGGCATCGCTTTGGATAGCTCTTCTTTGGTGAGTTCGACTCTTTCGGACTCTTCTTGTGTTGTCCAACGGATTTCAAAAGACAAATGTGCTTCTTTCTCAAATGGTACTAAATCTTCAAAAGACAAGTACCATTGCACATTTTGTAAGAAGAATGGACACACTATTGGGTTTTGCTTTCGCCGTTTGAAACATGAGCGTCGAGTGCGTCATCGTACCTCTAGGAACACACATAGCCTTTCTCATGGCATGTGTGGGTCTAGTGTCGATACGAGGACGAGTCATGATGCTAGTTCTTCCAGGACTTCTTCTTTGAGCGACAATGGTGTTTCGTCCTCTCGGACCGTGTCTACTAGTAGACCTTTACACCATTGCTCATTTTGTGGGAAGAATGGACATCATGTAGATTTTTGTTTCCGGCATGCAAAATATTTGCGTCGAGCTCATGCTTCTAAGTCTCCTAGTGGGCATAGTCTTTCTCATGACATGCATACTAAAGAGCCAAGCATGAAGACTCGATTTGTTGATGGCTTCTTTGACACCTTTTCTAGTGGTGTCGGACAGCACCGTGGACATGGTTTGCATAGTCTTGGTTTTGGTCCACGAGCTGCCCCGAGGCAAGATTTCCGCCGTTTTCTAAGAGGTAGACCTCGTTTTGTTCATCGAGGTACACACCCACGGCGAGGTTGTGTGAGTTTCTTTGATGCTTCTGTTGGTTCTCATCATGGTGCTTTCAAGCAAGGCCATCACCGCTTTTCTAGAGTTGGACCTCGTTTTCCTCATCGAGCTGTCCACTCGCGGCGTGCCTTCAAGGATGAGATTGGATCTTCTTGCATGGACCATCATTTGCATCATGCTAACTCACATAATGGTTCGACTGCCTCTAGTGGTGGCGTGTCTAAGGTTTGGGTTCCCAAGTATTTGCTCTCTAACCCTTGGGATCCAAGACTTGGACACCTTGCCTTTCTCATGTGTAGGTACCAAAAACACGGGTTGGAGAACACGGACTTAAAGATTATGATCTTTTCTCCATCACATGATTGGGTCACTTGATGGTTCTCCACCTCAACGATGGCCTCCAAGAGGCATATGCTTTCATGATTGGTGCTTTCACATATTTGGTGAGCTATCCTATTTCTTCATGTCTTTATCTTCATGATTATTCATACTTGGCATGTTGTGCTTGTCTTTGTGCTCACTTCTACCATATTGGCATGTTTTTCTCTTATGATATCTGTCATCATGCCTTTTCCTTTACCTTGCTTGTATATCCATGTATCTCATAGTTGTTCCTAATTTCCATGGGTATATGAGTTTGATTTTGTCAACATGAGCTTGTCTTTGTCTTGTTCCTTTATTATCTTGCTCTGTTGATTCTTGCTTATATATCCATGTACTATATTGTTGTTCATTATTTTCATGGTTATGTGAGCTGTTTTGTCATCATGAGCTTGTCTGTCTTGTACCCTTATTATCTTGCTCATGATTGATTCTTGCTTATATATCCATGTATCATTTTGTAGTTCTTAATTTCCATGGTTGTATAAGCTTGGTTTTGTCTTCAAGAGCTTGTATTGATTTCATACATTTATCTTATTCCTCTTGTTGATTTTTGTCTTATGTATCCACTTGTTCACTTGATATCCATGTTAGCATTCATTATTCATTATTTGTTCTAAAATGCTTTATGCTTACATGGTTATTGTGCTTTATTGTTAATTGTGGATGCATGAGTCTTGCCATAGCTTTCACTAGCTTGCTTTTGTTGTGTATATGATGGGTGATATGCTATGTGCTTGTTTGCTTGCTCCTATGCCTTATTGTGGATTAAGGATAGCTTGAGCTTTGTCATATCTTGGATAGCATGTGCTGAAATTGTCTTGTCTATCTCCATACTCATGTCTCAAATTATTGATTATTTGCTTTTATGAGTTTTGGATCATTTCTTTGCTATCCTTGTTAGTCATGTGTCTTGGTATTGTTTCCCTAGATATTGTTTCACTAACCCAGTACCAAGGCATAGACTTGTTCTGTCTCCTTGGTGTAGTCTTTCAGCTGAGAAGAAGAACATGTGGTTCAACAAGTGTTATCACCTCAAGCTGTTGGTTCTTCTTCATTTGTGCCTTCAATGATGACTATCACTTCTGGAGACGAACGAATTTGAGATGAGGATGATGGGTGAGCGCAACTACCTCTAAAGCTTCAAGAAATGGATCGTCATCCATCATAACTACATCTCACTGCCAAGCAGTGGGACTCAGGTTCGAGCTTCTATACCCTACATTTGTATATGGTATCCCTAGTCTACCTTGCATTGCATCTGGTTCGTGTCAGGTGTTGGGTTCAGGGTAGATAGGAGGCTCTGTTCTAGCACGTGTCCCTTCTAGACACTCTCCTTATCCCATGATTTGCTAGGATGCATTCTTCTCACTGACCTAGGTTGAGCTTGTCTTCCAATCACTAGTGTTAGCAGGTTTTTGAGTTACTGTAAGCTTTTTAGTGTTGGTGTTTCGCTCCCTAGCTTTTCGAGTTCTTGTCCCTAGAGATCTTGTGGTGTTTGAAGTATTTGTGCTAGTTTTGTGGAGTCCAAGGCTTTTTGGCAGATCTCCCTCAAAGCTTTTTGACCCAACAAGGTTTGCCACCTTGAGATCGAGGAAGGGATAATTTATCCCTATGGGTTGGTTTGAGGGGAGTTGGTTCTTTTGGAACTTTCTTAGTTCTTTTCGAACCTTTTACATTCATCTGAACTTTCCTTATTCATTTGAACTTTTGTGGATCTTTTCGATACCTTATTCAAGTGGTATCTTCTTTGGATCTTTTGATCCTTGTGATCTTTTTAGGCTTTTAAGTCTTTTGTGCATCTCATTGTATCATATTGCATACATATGGAAAATCCAAAAAGATGCATTGTTATATAAGCTTTACTGCTTCTGTCTTTTAAATTGATGAAGCTTTGCTTATTACCCTCTTGAGCTTTTGTATTTCAATTCCTGCTCAAAGATCGTGTCTAGTTCTTTAACTTGCTAGAATTATCATGCTTTTACATGTGTAGCAAAGTCTTTGCTAAAATGAGCTAGCACTTTAAACAACTTGAATTGAAAAGCGCAATTTGTGGATCTTTTAGCTAGTTGCACTATTAGTGATCCTTTTGTGACATTGGCCCTGTCAAAATTGCTTTGTTAGCTCTGGAATCTAGTATTGAACATCTTTGAGCCTTTAGTTCTTTAAAGAATCAAAAACAACCCTTGTGCAAAATGAAAAATGATTTTTTTGTGCGAAAAACTGATCTCACCAATCCTTTCTCATGAGACGGCTTGCCATTGCACTAGGCATGAACTCAGGGGGAGCTTTGGATGACCTAGACCACTCTCTTAAGCTTTTGTTGCTTGGGATGGTCGTAGTGAGGCTTGAGATCTAGCACAATGCTAAAAATGCAAATTGTCAAATTGGTTGAAGCTTAGGAAGAGATTGTGGATGGCTCCTAGTCCGGGATCTTCTTTCTTGAGATAGACCTTTTATCAACTTGAACATTCATTGCAAATGAGAAAAAGTTGAGAATTGGGCTTTGACAAAAACTTGTGCAAAATGGTTCATTTCAGGATTTTTGTCTCCTAGATGGCCTTTGCTAGCTTCTGGTTCTCACAATGACATTCTGACATGGCCATTATCACTTTAGGATACCTGTTGTTGAACTTGCTAATTTTGAAGCGTTGCTTAATTTAATCCAACAACATGTGGTATCTTCAGCTCATTAGCCTAGCTTTGCTATATATGTCTTAACATGATCTTGCTAGCTTTGTCAGGCTTGTTGTATCTTGAGTAATGGTAGAAATGCTAGCCTGTTCAATTGAGTAATCTCCAAAGCTTCTTTTACTTAAAAATTGAAAATCAAAACAAAAATGAAGCCACCCCATTGCACTTCATGCATGCTCTTTCTTTTACTTCTTCCTTTCTGTTGCACTTGTTATCTCGGATGAGAGGAAGGCTTGACTCCTTGATGAATCCATTGTCAAAGGGGAGAAGTTTTGGCAAAATGTGAAAAAGAGCTTTTCAGGTTAAGGGGAGAAGTTTTGTAAGAATGAGGAGTTAGGAGCTTTTGGAGAGAATTGGAGAAAATGAAATTTCGTAAATTTCTCTCTTGCAAAATGGTGATCATAGTGAGGGGGAGCATTTCAATTGCATTCTTTTGATCTCATGGTCATTTCTGAATCTGAATTGCAATTCCTAAAGACTCACAATGATCAAAGGTCAAATAGAACAATTGTTCTTTCATATGGACCATAAGTGAGATTTTGTCACTTCTCTGGATTTTGAAGCTTTTCTTGCTTCTTCTGCCGTGTCTCACTTGCTGAAACTATTTTGAAGCCAACTTGGTCTTTCTCATTGCATTCTCTTGTATTTGAGCCAAGTTGAGTCTTTGCGCGAAAATGTGAAGTTTTTTTTTTCTTCTTTTCAAACCATCAAACTTACATTTTTGAGAAATTGCCAATGTGTTCATCAAGGGGGAGATTGTGGATGTCATGAGGACATTGTGGATGTCATGGGGACATGCTCATGATCTTAGGTGATGAAACAATTGGCAATTGCTTTCAGAGTTTGTTGAATTCTGGAGTTTTCAGCAAGTGTCAGGGAAATCGGTAGTACCGGAGTTGAAGCTGCGGTACTACCGTAGGTCGGTTCGACCGCAAGTTTGTTGGCGGTAGAACCGCGATGCAGTGATACCGGTTTTTGTGTGGCGGTTGAAGAATTCCCGAAGGCATGTTTTGGAGACTTTGGTTTTCTCCTAGAGCGGTAGTACCGTTTGGGTAGTGACGGTTGTACCGTGACTCGGTAGCACCGATTGTGACATGGCGGTTGCAAAATTCCAGAGAAGGTGTATTTGTGCTCTGGTTTTCTTGAGGAGCCGGTACGACCGTGCTTTGGTTGCGGTAGTACCGCATGGCGGGTGTGACCGCTTGAGAGCGGTATGGAATTTCCGAGAGGAGATTTTGGAATTCTCCGTGGTGCGATCGACCCATGATGTTGTGGATGGTACAACCGCGATGCGGTAGTACCGATGGATTTGTGGTAGTACCGCTTGAGGATTGATCTGGTGAATGTTGTTTCATTTGGAGAAATGGTTTTGGGTTTGGTCAAGTTCATGTTGATCATTGCTTATGTGTTGCATGATGCATGTTTTGGCTAACGTGGGTCAAGTTGTGAAGAACTTGTTCCCGGAAATGGTTTCTTGGTCTATTGTTTGTGCGGTGGCTTGCGGTCTATGACGGTCGGCGAGGTGGATCGGGACTAAGCTTGGAGAGCCGAGGTCCGAAGCGATCATGGATGCCGAGTGAGGTCGTGACTCAAGCATGGCATGAATGGACGAGGTGGATCGAGCAGGCGATTCGGTGCGGTTGGTTGGATCAAGCGGCGGGGTCGGTGCAAGTGCCTTGGAGGTTCGATGGGATTTGGACGGAGAGACTTGCCGACATGATGAGAGCCGTTGATCAACCTACACGTATGGCATGGGATTGCTTCACAATCTGTGGACTCGGTCTTTTGGAGAAGGATCGAGAATGGGTATTTTGGTAATTTCACCAAATACCACCTTGGTGACCTTTGGCTAAACCATGGCTGGTCGGCGCATGGTGAAGCGGTTTAGGTCAATCGATGATGAAGACGACGCTTTGAGATGTGTGCGTATGTGTAACCCATTGTGTGTTAGGGTTTAATGGGTGCCCTAATGGAATATACCCTAGATGCTTAGTCTCCACTATAAATAGGGGTGTTGGTGGCTGTTTAGGGTTGGCTGGAAACCAAGGAGATAGCCAGCCCAAAACCCTTGTGGTTGCCCTATTTTGGTTTAGGGTTTTGAGGAGAAAGATGAGAGCTAGGTTCTAGGGTTTGGATTGAGAGTGTGTGCTCACGTGGTGAGCTTTGCCCTCCATGTGGAGTGGCTGTAGCAACAATCATTCATCTCAAATCAATCCATCCAAATCTCTTGAGATGAGTCTCTATTTCGTTTATGTGTTCATCCTCTTTAATTGATGATTTTGGGGCTTTCTTTGATCCATGAGTTTTTGCTTGGTTTTCCTTCTTGATCTTGCTTGCTGGGATATGTGGGAACCCATCTAAGGTCATCTTGATCATCATCCACCCACGAGCAAGTTTTGGATCAAGTTTTTCATTTTTGCTCGGTTTTGAACCCTCTTTGGTAAAATTGAAAAAGATAGGAACTTTGGCATGGATCTTTGCAATGGTTGCTTGGAATAGGTTCTGACATCATTAGGAAGTTGTGTTTCAAATTTGGTGGAGTTTGGCAAGCGGATCAAAAGTTACGTCGATTTTTGATTTCGTTTTTCAGTTGTTTCTGTTCATTCGCCTGATTTTCTTGTTCACGCGAACGACCGGCACTATTCATCCGGTTCAACCGGACTGCGGTTCAACCGCCACTGTTCATCCGGTTCGACCGTTACTGTTCATCAGCACTGTTCATAAGGCTGATTTTTGTGTTTTTGGTCGTTTCTTTTGGGGATTTGAAGGGGTTTAAGTACAAGTCTTCCGCTACGCTTATATATATTGATCTTCATAGTTCTCATAGCTATTGGAGTCAATATCATGTTTGAATCCGATCAGCAAAGCGAAAAATAGATAGTGCTCCTATTCACCCCCCCTCTAGTCGCCTTTCCGGTCCTACAGGGTAAGAGAGTCTTAACAATCCTGTGCTTGATCGAAGTGTAGATCCTTCGCGTCTTCGAATCCTAATCGGACAAATGTACGGGAAAAAGGAACAACAAGCAAAAGAAAATAAATAAATACACAAGAATAAAGAAATGAACTCCAAATTAAACAAGACCTATGCCATTAGCAAGATCTTGAATTTACAAAATTTTAGAAATAAAATTCATAATTTTTGGAGCTACGACGAGGAAGAATGGGGATTCTGAAGCTTGAAATGGAATTAAATCAAAATGATAAAGAGAGGAGGGAGAATTGGTGCACCCAATAGTACACGGACCAAGTCCATGCACTGGTCAAGGGGGGGTTTGCTGTGGCTGGGCCCACTTGGAAGAGAGAGGGAGAGGGGTTTAACGCCATTGATAGGTGGGGCCACTTAAAAACCCATCCCCATTCATTTCTTTTGACCACAGTGAGAGGGGAGGCATAGGCAGGCTCAGCAGCATGGAGCGGTGGCAGCGCGAGGCGGCAGGTGAGTGGGTGGAATGGATTCCCAAGAGGGTGGGGACCCCATGGGTGGAGGCGACGGTGCTAGAGAGGGACAAGCACGGTGGCGGGGAGGCCAAAGGCGGTGGCAGGTGCACGGGCGTGGAGGCACGAGCAAACCAGCGGCGGAATGGTGGAGTTAGTGTGTGCATGGGCAACACGCAGCTATGGGGAAGAAGCTGAGCTGGGCGGTGGAACTTGAGGCAGCCCGAGATGGTCCGGCAGCGGCGGCCATGGGTGGAGGAAGAAGAGTGGCGACGACGGTGCTCCTCGGTGGCGGGGAGGAAGAAAGGAGGTGGAGGTGAGCTTCCTTGGGCCTTGAGGCGCGCGGTGACGGGGCCGGCGCGGTGAGGGCACTCACTGGGGTGGAGAACGGCAGCGAGGCGACGTGTCCTACAATCGGGCACGACGGTGCTTCGGTCTTTCTTAGGGGAGACTTACCAAGAGAGGAGGGGAGTGAGAGCAATGAAGAAGGGAGGAAGGGGGAGGCTCTCGGGTCCCTCCTTATAGGCGCGCAAGGGGGAGGAGCCATTGAGGGAGGCCCGGAGGAGCTTGCGCTGTCCCGAGGCGACTTGGCATGGGCTGGGACGTGACTGGGCAGGCCTTGCTGACGAGGGCAACGTGGGGCGGTGAGTGCGGCGAGGACCTGAGCGGGAGCTGGACACCAGAGGTCAAGGGAGCAGGTGGCTGCAGGCGTGGGGACAAGACCTGGCGAGAAGGGTAGGGCACCAAAGTCGCGGGCGGCTGGGGGAGCAGGCGATCGCTCGTGGTGGTAGGGGCGCACGGGGATGGCACAAGCATGATGACCGGGTGGGGCAGGGGCGCTGCTGGCCTGGTGCTGATGGAGGCGCGGCGCATCGCTTGGACCGGGCATACGAGAGAGCAGCGTGGACATGGAGGTGCGCGTTGGACGCGACAAGGCGGCAGAGGAGCGACGTGGGCGCTCGTGGTTGAGCGCACAGGCTGCCAGGGAAGCAGGTGGCGCACGCGGGGGACAACGCTGACGATCAAGCGCACGAGGGAGGGAAGAAAAGGGGGCTCCAGTGATTTGGCTGGAGGAAGAAGACAAGAGGAACCAGAGGGGGAGAACCGGGCCAAGGCGGCTGAAAGGGAAAAAGGCCAGGGGGCTGGGCTAGGAGGAAGGAGTGGGCCGGGAAGGAGGCAGGCCGGGCCAAGGAAGGCCAAAGGAAAAAGGGGCCAAGTGGGCCAAGAAGAAAAGAGGGCCGGCCCAAGGAGAGATTGGGCTGAGCCCAAGAAAAGAGGAAAGGCAAAAGAGAGAAGGGCCCAAAATTTGAAAGGAGGAATTCAAACTTGAATTTTGAATTCCGGAACTTCAAGGAGGTTTGAAACACAAACCCGAGCTTAGAGGAAGCTTGAGAAATTTTGAAAATAATTGATAATTTGAAAATCAAGAGTCAAAGTAATTACTATTCGCCGTTTTCGAAAACAGGATGTTTCAAAAGGCATCTTGCTTGCCTACAGCAGTATAGTAGTTCTACAATCGTACTCCTTTTTTTTATTTATTCTTAGCATCTCCAGTAAATATATACATAGCCCTCATGATTGTAAAGTTGTTAAAAGATGCATAGTAACAAAATCTTCACACTTCATAGCTTTATCCACGTCATCATCCTTGACAAACAAGATAGGTTCATCCGCATACTGAACTATGGGCAAAACCCCTCTTCCAGCAAATGAGCATATGCATGTGTGGAAAATTTGAGAAACCATATGCCTATTTGTTGAACTGCCTGTTTGCTTCTTGCTAACGTAGCCACAGTTCGGTTGCTAGGTGTGAATCGATGAGCAGGAAGGAACCATTCCTTACCTAAGTTCGCCGCTGCTCCTAGAAAGGGGGCTTCCATATTTCTGGAGAGGGCAAGCGACACGTCAAAATAAAATGTGGCTGCGGCACCTTCATGTCCTCGTGTATTCGTGTTAGTTTTAGTCCTCATTTCACCCCCCTTTTTTGTAACTGTTTTTCGTAACTGTAACTCAAACTGCAGCGGGTCCACGATCGCGGAAGTTAATTTGACATTTTGACATGACATGGCACAAAACGAAGAACAGGGCACAAGATTACGAACACATGAAGTGATACATCCCTAGAACATAGGAGTTTACCGTCTCCACAGATTAGAAAACAAACATGTGAGAAATGTGTTGGTCGTGGCAGTGCGGCCACGCACCTAGCCGAACGGCTAAAATTGTTAGGAAACCTAGCCCAGACCTATAGTAGGTCTTATCCATGATGGGCGCCTTATTCATCCTGAAGACTATATAAAAGAGAGGATCCTCAACCATTGTATTACCGGTTACAGAAGAGCAATAAAGAAAAGCAAGAGATCCTATCATATCTCTGTGTTCAATCTACTATTTTGTTCTTGTATTCTTACATTATTCTAAGCGATTCTATGCTTGTCTACGAGATGATCGTTTGAACTAAACTCGTTAGTGATGGTTTCTCAACACGTTATCAGCACGATCGACTCTGGCCTACTCTACTCGGATCGAAAGGTAACCGTCATAGCACAATGCTCGTAGATCGAATCGCATTTTCTAGATCGCTTTCAATTGTGCAAATTTGGCTTTCTATAGTTTTTATACAGTGCAAATTCGCTCTAATCTACCGTGAACCAACTTGAAGTCGCCAGCACAATGCCGATCGGTGGATTGCATGAAAGAGCAGATATTGATTGCATCATGGATTGTAGATTGCAAAATCCTCTTTAATCTACCGCGAGCTGACTTGAAGTCGGCGAACAAGCCGATCGGTGGGATTCCATGAAAGAGATGACGTTGATTGCACCGTAGATCATTCCACTTAAAATGATGACTAGTTCCTATCGCCAATTGAAATGGCAATAGAAGCTGGTTTTTTTTTTTTTTGCAGAAATAATTGAAATAAAATTACATTTACATTTGTAGAGAATGCAGCTTCAAATTTTACAGGATTTGACTAAGTTTTTTGGTAATAACTTTTAGTGTCTGCGTAACCAATTATTTTCGAAAAAAAAGAACGAAATATTAAGTAGAGAACAACTTAGGAGTTAAATTTTGAAGATGCAATTTCTACTGCGTCAATAAGACTTCCTAATCTAGGTCTGAATTACATGGTGCCGAGGGTTTGGTAGAATTGCATTTGATTGTACCACTACTCTTACGGTAGAAACAACAACATACATGAATCATCAACCCGATCTACACGTAGGATACATGTACGCCTTTTGGAATTAAAAAAATTGGTGGGTCGGAAGAAGTCAGTCTCGATGGCCCGTCAACACCTTCCCCTTGTCTGCTGCAGACCCGCGGGCGCAGCTAGTCCCGAAGGTAGCCATGTACTGCGAGATGGGCTGGAAGATGGACTGATGTTAGCAGAACATAAGGCCAAATCACTAATCAGGGATGCAAATTGAATATAACTTACCTCTTCAATCCGCAATAAGCCCGGGCAATGGGGAGCAATAGGATGGTCGCTAGACTCACTAGCAAGAGCATTCCCCTTGTCCGCCGCGTGCTTGGCCCGGACGTCCTTAGCGTGCTGTTCGATGCTCTTTGGCTCCATTGCAGCGTTTCCCCTGCTATCAGGTACGTAAGGTTTCCAGTGGTGGAAGACATCGGGTGGCAGCACGTAATTGAACATGTACTTCTATTCGATGAATGGCCTATCGTACTTGTCCGGGCCATCAATCCATTGTAATAAGAAGCAAGACTCCTCCAGTTTCTATTATGCACGAATAAAGTTAGCGATATATGGAATGCTATGTCAAATGAGAAAAATCGATATGTGTGTGGGATTAGCGATACATTCATTTATTTATGCAATTCAATTAAAATAGAAATATTAACAAAATATCTACAACTGATCTACACACACCAAAAAAGATTTACTAGACTACAAAATCCTACATCTCAAACTATCTAATACATTCAATTACTGCACCATAAAAAAATATTTACATGAGTAACGACATATCTAAAACTAAGCTACACGCACCTAAAAAGATTTACTACAAAGAACTACACTACATAGCCATACATCTAAAATTATCTAGACCATTCAATTAATACACCAAAAATAAATTCTTTATGTCTAACCACATTTCTATAACAAAACTAGACACGCCTAAAAAGATGTACTACACTGAACTATACTACATAACCATACATTTAAAACTATCTAATCCATTAAATTATGGACCTATTAGTTTTAGTTGCTAACCTACTAGAGTTTCGAATTTAAATGTAAAGTTACAAAATAATTACATGTAATGTGGGCGACCGAATCTGCTCCTCCTACTCTCTCCTCCTCGGCTACGGACGGACAGGGTTTCACTACCTCTTCTTTTCCCCTCTCGTCCACTCCCTCTTGTCCCCTCTTTCTTTTTTCCGGATAAAAAGTGAATTATGCGCGATGTTTTGGCTCTTTTATAGCCTAGCCTCTGTCACCATTTCGAATGGCGGTAGAGGGCTGTGGGGTACTTGTCGCTATTCCAAATTACGATTTGGGTGCCAATCGACATTTCAAACGGCAACAGGGGACTTTACTGCAATTTGGTTGGCAACAGGGCTCTTATCGCCAATCCAACTGACGACAGGGGCCTGTCACCAATCGAAATGGCGGCAGAAGCTCATTTTTTGTAATTATATTAAAGTGCATTTATTCATGCAATTCTATTTTAAAATGTACTATTTAAAAAAATCTAGACTTGGTGCATTATTAACCCCCGGCTTGAATTAACGAAATTAACTAGTACAAAATACAAAAAAGCAATACAAGTTCTCAGGTAATCTCACTATTACGTAGCTTCGCTCCCCCCAAAAAAAAACTCTATTACGTAGCATTAGCAACCACCAAAACAAAAGGTAAATCAGAGCTCCGGAATCCCTTTCTGACGACAACAGAAACCGAAGCGACAACAGGCCAAATACTTGAGCGCAAGGATCATTTGATAATACTAGCAATTTTAGTTAGTTGCATCTCTGTGATGACTGATCAATGATTCAGTATATATCATGACACGTTTACTGTAGAATACTGTAGTTGCCTACAGCTGACTGAGGGCCTATCATATTATTAAAACAAGCAATTTAATTCCCAGAGAAACTAAAAAAAATTCTAAGTTTCAAACGGGGCCTATGTAATATAACAAATCTGACATTGTGTAGGGCACTATATATACTTAAAACCGTCAAATTTAATGAAAACTCCAAATGCCAATTATTACATAAGATTACAGTTTTAACTCTGATGCATCTTTTAGCCTACAATAGTAGGCATACAAGGTTGTGAATTCATACACCCAAATTTGAGTGTCACTTCAACCTTAAATTTCAACGTCTTCTCCCGTCACATTAAAAAAACTCAGCAGCAGCTGGATAATCCGGACAACCAATTCGACTCTGATAATCCGGACAACAGCAGCCGGCCGTAGGAATTCTTAATTACTACGTACCCGGACTGCCTGATCTGTTTGAACAAATCTGCATCGATTCTTAACAAAAAAAAAAAAAAAAGAAAAGAAACAAAGCTATTTAATTTGCTCCCGTGTTGATTATTGTCCTTATTCTTTATCTTCATCTTGTACTACAGTTGCCTCCGCCACTGTTACTAGTTTACTGCTAGTTCTACAGATACGGGTACGCCGCCGCTGTTGTTGGCTCACTACTTGTTCAACAGATACGAGTACGCGGGCCGCCGCTGTTGCTGGTTCACTACTAGTCCTACAGATACGAGTACATATAAATGCGCAAACAAAAGAAAAGAAAAGAAGGTAAACATCAAGTTCAGGTACAACACCTAAGTTTGGGCACAGATGATTGCATTTATTTCGGCTTTCACTGACACATGCATGCACTTCTAGCACTTCTATCCTGATTGTGATTAGGTTGAGAGGTCAAAATTAGGCCGAGAATAACGTTCTCTTTCACTAGTCAATCTATAATTAGTGTGGTCAATATTTTAAAGCTTTGATAACAAATATATAATCCCTTCAAAACATATTGTGAATGGTACAAGTATTAAGAACATTATGAATTAAGATAAAAGGAAATGACCATACTAGTCCATATCCTTGTTAAATACCTTCGAAATGGGAAATAATAGTTAATGAGTGTTATTTATAAATACATGCGAGAGACGATCCGATAAATAAGGGTAAATAAGAAAAAATATCATTCAATTCATATGTATGCATTTTATATTATGAAACTAGACAAAGAAAACTATATGCCTTATATTTTGAAACAAAGGGAGTAGAATATTATTTAGATTTGTAACATGGAAATGATCTTAGTAGATTTGTCATCAAAAGTATTTTCATGTCACATTTCAAATAATTTTTGCTAACACAAACATTATGATCAAATGTATGTATTGGATGACACGTCAATGTCCAAAATGGCATGTAAAAGAAAAATGGACGAAGGATGCCTATTGTAAAAAATATGTGTCATTTTAGAAATTTTATTTTGATTTGCATATACTAATTATTTTTTTGTTTTTCGAGGTAACATTTTTTATCAATTGTTTCCAATAGTTCCTTGTTAGTACATGAATCTACCATTGATAAGGGCAATGAATGCGAAAAAAAAAGAATGTATTTATTCAAATCCTTATAAGAGAGGTAACACAACATCTAAATAGAAACAGAGTTTACTGAAACATTATTGAATCTTTATGATCTTTTAGTTAGAAAGTGAGAGAGAAGCTGCAGAAGATTTAAATGTCTATATATTCATTTTGAGGTTTTATCGGATATCTGTTTTGCTGTTATTGGATAAATTTTGGATAGCTTATATCAAATATGAATACAGAGCGGATATTGCTCAGCAGCAACCTAAATCCCGTGAAAATCTTCGAATATAAATGTAGATATATCAAATATTAACTAGACCTAAAAATGACAAGCCACACATTCAAATATGATATCAGGTTGAGTAAATTTCATAAAACTGCAACTTTAGTGGCAAAACTATCAGTTTGTTACACCCCTAAGAGGCCATTTCACTGAGCTGCACCATTAGGAGACCAAATTCTAGCAAAACTACAACTTCGTCACGAACAGGGTGATATGACACCCCGGGCACACATGTCATACACACATGCAATACTCACATTGTTACGGGGTGCTGACGGTTCAGGCCTCATGAGCACCGATAGAGAGAGAAAGAATGGAGGAAGCACAGGCCCATGGCCAACGGCTATAGACGGCGTCAAGCTCCGACATGCAGCGGCTCAGGAGGCATGGGCAAAACAGGTTGGTGGGACCTTGGGGAGGAGATGGGTACGGTGGCGTCATGGTGGTTGCACAAGGCGATGAGCAGGGTCAGCGACAATAGCATTCCAACAGGATTCCAGCAATGGCGAGGTGAGCACAGAGTAGAACGCGGCATAGGGAAGATGATGGTGAGGTTGATGATGGCAGAGACTCACTAATGGTGGCGAGGCGACGGTGGTGGCGTGGGCATTCTGGTCACCATCCCCCTTAGTTTCGCATCAACTCTCTCTGCCTCATGCTCACCTCCATTCTTTTTCTCCCCGAAAGGACAGCAAAGGAACACAACTGTTTTCTTCTTCCTCTCTCTAGCACGTCGCCCAACACGACCACTACCCACGTAACCATTCTAGCCAACCTGTTGCACTTCTTCCCCATATTGTCGTGTCAAAATGTGTTCTAGGGCACCCTATAAAATTCCCCTTGATTAATCTTGATTTCTCATCAGTCACTCGCCGAAGCCTTCATCTTCTCCATGTTTGGCTAGAAACCATTGCCTCTGCCACCATCTCCTCTTCGGTGAGCCTACCTTCAATTCATCATGGCCAACGCATCCACGCACCACTATCTTCCTTCCCTAAACTATAACATGAACTCCTGTCACCCAACCACCTCTCAGCTCCTCCACATCCTTCATCCAGTTTGGTGAGCTCACCTCAACCTGCCTTAGCTCGTGTGCACCCAATTTCTGCCCTCTCCCGTCCAGCACCGTTGCCCCTATTCTTTACCACCTCAGCTGCCGCTAGCCTACCTTGCCGTGCCTCTGTTCGTGCTTCCCCATGGCCATGAACTGCAACTATTGCACGCCTCGTGGTGCCCTGATGCTAGTTGAGATCGACGATGGTAGGGTGCTACTACTTGCTTGCAGCCTTCACGCTCGCCCAACCGAGCCACATCACCCTTGCTTGTACACTACCGAGGAGATCGAGAAGGAAGAGGAGGCCGACATGGTGGACTCCAGATGTTAGACGCCCGCTCGAGCCACACTAGCATGATGTGTTGGCACTGTGTAATAGAGTGAGTACTGCGTGTGTGTATGGCATGTGGGCCTGGGCTGTTAGGAGGCCCCATTTGTGACGGAGGTGCCAATTTTGCGAGAATTTGGCCTCCTAATGTTGCCGATTAGTGAAATTGCTTCTTAAAGGTGCAGCAAACTGATAGATTTGCCACAGAATAAGTCTATTTTATAACCTTGAACTATCATGTTTGTCTAATTTTCAACCTCCAACTACAAAACCCGGTAACCAACCCCCCTCAACTATCATTACTGTTCAATTTACCCCTCTCAACCCAAACTATGGTGTTTTGTCTCGTGTGGAATTGGTGGATTTACAAACAAACAAAGAGTAAAAAGGATAGTTGCCCACATGTCAGTCGCTCTCTATCTTCTCTCTCCTTCCATCTTCTTCTTCCTATCTCTTCTCCTCTCACACTGCCGCCCACAGCCCTTTTCCAAGCCGCTTCTCGTCCCCACCTACTGCTGCCATTGGCCTGCCCTGACACTCCCCTTCCCCACTCCTGCCCATCCACTCATCCCCTCCTTCCGCGTCGTGCTCAAGGCCGACAAACACCTCCACACACTCGCACTAGTACTCCTCGTCATGCCACTACTGCTCTTGCTCCCTCGGCCGCAGCCACACTGCCACCTCCCTCGGTCACTCCTTGGACCGAAGCTGCGCTGGCGCCTCACTCGGCCGCAACCACATTTCGCCTAGATCTGTCACTTCTGTTGCCCCTGTCCCCAAATCAAGCTCTTTTGTGTGTTCACTACTCCCTTTGCCCTTTCGTTAGACCCCTTATTCGTAGCCTCCATCGCTGGGAAACTTCTTGTCATCGAAGACTTCCACTGCTACCATGGCCATGCTCTTTTCACGCTGCTTCGCCCACATGCCCGTCACTCCAAGCCTCTCTGATCCTCTTCATCCAAGTCAAAACTACCACCACCACCTCCTGAGTCCCTCCATGCCCACGCCCAAGTGTCCCCAGCGAGCGCCTCTACTTCGACGTGGCCACCACTGTGGCCATCCCTCCTGGTCATGTACGAGGCCACGCTACTACTACCAGAAACTTCCTTGAGCCCAACACTTGCTCATGCGCCACCCATCCAGTCCGGTAGATCGCCGAAGTCTGTCGCCGGTGAATTCCTCTCTTTTGCGACCGCCACATCTTCCTCGTCCTGTTCCAGCTACTACAGTCATAGTCATCACCACTCGCCACAAAAACAGAATTGCAAAGTCTGGGAATGCACCATGCTCGCCATCGCTTTGCAGATCCACTACTGTCTTCACCGCCTCATCAACCCTATCTCGCTAAACGAGGAAGAAGATGAAAGGGAGATATCAGGATGACGAGTGGGTCCCACCTTGTTTTTAAATTTATTTTCTTATCCTATTGATTGGGCTGCCACATCAGTTGGAACCTAGTGACATGGCCGTCAATGTGGTGAAAACCACTAATAAAACCAATCTAGGGGTGAAAATTGAATGGTATTGATAGTTTTTCACCACTAATAAAACCAATCTAGGGGTCAAAATTGAATGGTATTGATAGTTGAGGTGTGTTTTGCATAATTTACTCTATCGGATTCAGCGGAGGTTGTTCGCTCCTGTTTTCATACATACTTCCAACTGATACTTTCACCATTAAATTGTATAGCTAGATGTTAAAATAAATAAGTAAAATGTTTTATTGAAACATGTAGGCAAAAGATTTAGATACTTATACATAAAATGTTTTCTTAAACGTGTAGGCAAATGTAAGGTCGCAAAAGTCCCAATTTTGGGAAAGTATAGTGAAAATAAATGAGGAAGCAATTTTGAGCATGTTTATTTATGGGAAAAAAAATTGAGCATGTTTTTGAACTTTTGCATAAACCAAATATTAGAATTACATGCAAATAGCAACTTGAAAGAATTTTCATGAACAATAAAGAACACATAAAATTCTAGAAAATTTATGAAAGAAACCACACTATGTCAAGAGGCTCTAGAAATTTTTTCATAATTTTGGGGCCGGCTTGCTAAGTTTAAAAATTCATAAACCTTTCAGCTAGTTTGAAAATTCAAAACATGATTTGAATTCCCGTCGAGCCAATGGGCTGAATTCGCTCGACCCAATTCCTTCGTGGCCGCTTCAGCCCATGCCAGTGCCCCGCTTCTCCCTCTCACTAACGCATTGGCCCCACTTATCGGAGCCCTTCATCCACCTCACTCTTGCCTTCGTGTGCCAACGCGCTCACTTGCTTCGCCAGTGGATTGTGACGTCACACCCACCGTTTTCGAGCCTCAACTGCTCACGTTGCCTTTGCCTGCTCCTCGCCCATGCTAGCGACCCGTTGATGCTCCTTTTTTCCACACGGATGGAGAGACCAGAGCAAGCCCACGAATTTCTCATCGCAACCGCTTTTTCTCACCACTCATCTCACACGCTACTTGCCGCTACTTAAGCCTCCGAGCGCGTCAACATCTCTCTAGCTCGCCCCTCGTTCCATCTCACACTTTCTCCGAGCTCCTAGCTCTCTGAACCACGGAGAACGAGTGTGTCGTTCTCGACACCGATGACCAAACCTCACACCTCTACCGCCTTTGGTGAGCTTCATTGCCCGCCACAGCTGTGTCACCATGCATCTAATGCATCACTCATGCCATTCCTTTGCTTGACGCAGCCCCTGGAGCCATGTAGCACTAACGCACCATCATCTTCCCCAACTCCGACGTGTGCACCCGATACAAGGTATCACGCCCTTACCATTCTAGAATGTTTGGGGCCCTTCTGATCGTGTCATCATGTGTTCCGCCCCCTCAATCATTTAATCTCCTCACTTAATGGGGGCAACTCACTATGAATCCAAGTTTCACCTTCTTCTTCCTCATCCTCGACCATCACTGCCATTTTCAACATTCCTTGAAGCCAGAGAGTCTCCAGCCAATTCCTTCTTTCTTCTCCATCCCCAGTACACACATGAGCTAATGTGCACCCTCTTGTAGCCCCTCCATCGTCATAGAGTGCCAGCACTAAGAGTCTCCTCTGCACCACTACTGTTCTTCATCGACAAGCTTCTCTGGCCATCCCCCGAGGCCATCAAGGACCTTGGTGAGCTTCTAGTAGTCGTCTAGAGCTAATGTGCGCGTTAGTTTAGACGATTAGCTAGAGTAGCATAGGATTCACCATGGCCGCCCATAGCACCATTGTGAGAAATGGTATCACCGCTGCTCTGGTGACCATTGGTCCCAAAGTCACTGTCAGTGGTATCGTTGTTGCCCCCTATATCCAATGAGCACCATCATTCATCGCGAGAAGTCTTCATTTGTGAAAGCCACCGTAGACCCGAGGCGTACCACCACTTCTCGCTGGCGTACCACCGCCTCCATCGTTAACGAAGACACCCGTGTACCATGGGAGTATGACCAGAACGAGGTCAGGCAAGGAACCATGTACAAATGCAATGAGGCCATGCAGCAAGCTATCAAAGTTTGGCCCTTATCGGTGCACTGTACATTCATAGAAGTGAAGTCTAACTCAAGATACTATGATGTGAAGTGCAACATAGGGGGATGCCGTTGGCCACTACACACATTCTAGCCTAAGCAGGACACCTAATGGAAATGCTCTATAGTAGTCCCTCACACATGTTTCATCACTGAATCAATGCAATGTAACATCCCAAAGTTATGTTATCAAAATAAAATTAATAAAGTTATTATTTTATTGGATTTTTTGAAATTTAAAAGAGTTTTATTGCTTTTCTTTAATTTCCTAAATTTTAAAAATGAAAAATAACATTTATTGCATTTTCTGGGATTTTATTGGATTTAACGTGAAAAAGAACAATTTAATTAATTTCTTGAATTTTCTGGTATTTTTTAATAAAAATCTATTTTCCAAAGGACAAAAATAATTCATGTGCAAAAATAAAAGCCAACTCTAAGTTAGAAATAATTTTATTAAGATCCAAATAATTCAAGAAATTTCGTGAACTTTTTAGAATTTTTAGAATTTATTTGCTATTTTCTAAAAGTATATTTGATTTATTGCTTTTTTTGAAATTCAAAAATCAAATTCTGAATCTCAAATCAACGCCAAATCAAAATCCAAATTCTAAGTGTCAATTTAAATCCTTGTTCCAAAATCAAATATTTTTGCATCCAATTCTGGATTCAAATTCTTGCTTTAAATTCATCTCAAATTTGAATCTCAACTGAGTTTCAAAATTCAAATTTATATTTGAATTTTCTCTGAAATAAAAATTTTAGAATTTCATTTCTATTTCTATTCTTGGCTGAAAATCCTTTTCTTTTCTTTCTTCCCTTTTCCCTTTTTCCCCTTTTCCTTTTTCTTCCTTTCCCTTCCTTTCCCTTTCTTTCTTTCTTTCTTTCTTTTTCCCTCTTTTTTTTCTTTTCTTTCTTCTTCATCTGGCTCTCGCTCTGTCCTGAACCGACTGAACCACAGCTGCCATTAGAACCTCATGGAGCTTTTGAAATCCCATGATTTGCTCCTCCTTTGCTTGCGCAAATGCATGTTTTAAAATCATTGCATCCTGCCTCCCCCATTTCCGACCATCTCCCCTCAATTCTGCACACGATTTCGCAAGAACGCACAATGCCGCCACCAAACCCGCACGCCCGATCTTCTCACCCTATCCCCCTCCGACCCTATGAAGGAGAGCCCCGGGAGCACCTTGTTGTCCTCATATCATCCCTGAAGTTTCACCCTCCCTCTCCCTCTCAAGCCACTGGAATCTAGGTTTGAAGTTTGCCGACCGAAGCTCTCTCTGATGACGATTGCGCCGCCTACAGTAGAGCTCAACCACCATTGACTACACCACCAGCTTCGCATTCGCACATTCTACACGGTGCTTCCCTCGCTAACCGGAATGCCACCAGAGCATTGCGCCGCTGCCTCTCTCCTCACCGTCGCCCCCCCCCCCCCCCCCGTGCATGCCCCTCCACCACTAAGGTGAGCACCAAGTCCACTTCGTTCTCCTCTTTCGGTTGATGTCCTTGCCGGCCGTCGTTCACTGGAATCACCGCCGCCCGTGCGCCGCCCGCCACATGGCGCCACATCATCACCACCTCACCATTTTTCCTATGTGGCTGCCCAGTCAACGCCTACACGGCTGCCTAGTCAAATGGCCACGTGGCATTTTCATTTTCCTTTAGAAAAATAAATCAGTAATTTTTGAAATTCCAATTTTCATCATTTCATGTGAATTTCAATCTTCTGAGAGCCCGTTCTCCTTCATTCGAGCTCTGATTTAAGTGATTGAAATTCCTAAATTCATCTAAAATCAAGATCTAGCAATATAAATTGAATTTTATTTGATTTTTTCTAATTTGGCTTATTTTCGTATATAGATTTTGACAACTTCGAAGAGCCATATTTCGACACCGTTTGAGAACAACAATTAATTGAGCAAGAAAATTTACATATTTGATCATATTTGAATCCCAGTATTTTTAATTATTTAAATTTGGTTTTTAAATTATTATTGTATGCTTACTTTTATTCAAAGTAATTTAAATTCCTATCTTTAAATTGTAGCTAAATACCAACACTTGTATAGCCAATTTTTGTCAAGATAGGTAGTATAGAGAATCATTCCAGGTGTAATATATTTTGGAGTTAGAAATTAAAAAGATTGGCTAATAGTTTCGTGAATTGAAGGAAACAAAGGTATATTTGTGGATACCCATTGATTGCGGGCAAAATTTGATAGATGTCACTCCAAAAGATGACACTTTGAAAAATTCCACTCGAGAACATAAAATTGGAAATTTGCCACTCCAAAACTTGCGTCTTTATATTTTTGCCACTCTTGGACACTTTTGCCGTCCCTCCTCCCTACTTCCTCCCGACCGACCGGGGTCGGGTAAGGAGGAAGCGAACACTTGGCGCTAGTTGGTCAAGAGGAAGAAGGGTGGAGGGTCGGGGGGAATTGTTCTTTGCAATCTACTTACTATATTTACTGTTAATACTACTTTCTGCAAATTAAACATAAAGTTATCCTTGTTAAGCGTTGCATGAATACTATCTACGTACTGTTTCCTACGACTTGCTGAGTACTTTAAGTACTCACGGGTTTGCGCCATTTGTCAATCAGTCGTATAAGAAGACCCTGGGAGCGCCGAGTTCTACGAGGAAGAGTACTCTAAAGTCTATGCGAAATAGGTCACGTCCTCTACTCGATTGCCTATGGGCATGTCATATGGCTTCCGCGAGTTGTTTTCGTTTCCGTTGCAAGTTTACACCAGTCGTGGACCTGGTCGTGACCATAGCCCTGCATGGAAAGCTCTATAAATCCTTGACCATAAGGTCCTTTTGCTGTTAAGTATTATTAATTTGTCTACTTCATTAGCTATTTCGTTGTATGGATATGATTTCATCTATGTTGCAACTGTGTGGACTAGCTACAGATCTGGGACTAGTTCAGAATGCACAGAGGGTCTCGGAGTTGTATATCCGGGGTCCAGACAAATGGTTTCTCTCGTTAAAATATGTTAAGTTGAATGTTTTGTAATGTCATTGTGATTTGTCGACAAACTATGTGATGATGTTGTGCCGGAATGTTTTGTAACATCATTCAGGGGCGGACAGTCCCTTTCAGGTATGCTCGGGCGGCCGCCCGAGCTCATCTCCGACCGGACCTGTGACGGTGGGCTCGACCACTCGAGTGGGCTGATTAATTAGTGTTAAGAGATCTATAGCCCTACTACTATTTGCAATCTCGTCGGGTCCATGGAATCATCTATGCATCCTCATTGCCAATTCACAGCAGAAGTTACAAAAAAATAAGCCTAGCTTTACTTGAGTTTTTCTTTTGCCGAAAACTCATTTTCCTATCAAAAAACCTCATAAAAGTTCCAAAAATCTTCAAAGCTCAGCAGAGTAGAGGTTGAAGAGGAGGCTGCTTCGTGGTCGTGGTGTTTGTTCATTTGGGTACGGCCTGGCCAACTGGCCAGCCCATTAGAAGGCACTGCCCATAGCCACACTGTATTTTCCTCACAGACTCACGACCTCCTTTGCTCCTCACTCACGCCTCCACAGTCCTCTCCTCCCCTAACCCTAACCAAGCAGTGAGCGACGGCGGCAAGGGCTCGGGCGGGGCGAGCCGATGAGGCAAGGCAACCATGGGTCTTTAGTCTGTGTATGCGACTCCGCCCTACCTAAAATTTAATCCTGGGTCCGGCCCTGACATCATTGTGATTTGTCGAAAAACATGTGATGATGTTTAGCTTAAAAATATGTTGTGCTAATATTGTTTCTTATTACTGCCTGATTTTATTTCTTATTATGTCGTGCGTCCAATTGTAATCTGTAACTTATCTTGTTTCTAAAACCAGCACCATTGTCTTTGCCAGCGGCGCCATTGGTGGTGGTAGTTTAGTTGGTTGGTGCTGTGTGGTGGTTCGGATGCTGGAATGGAGCGGTCGGAAAAAAAACAGCACAAAAAAACAGCACAAAAGTAAATAAAACAGTACTAAATTTTAGGCTGAATTCTATATACATATAAATAAATACAGGGCTATGTCGCTATTTGAACAAGCGATTGGCGATATGGCCCTGTTGCTAGTTCAAATGGCAAAATTGCCCTATTAGAACTGTTCCAATTGGTGACAGTTGCCAGTTCAAATAGCGAAATTGCCCTATCAGCATTGTTCCAATTGGCGACATGGCTACTGTCGCTAATTGGAATGGCAACAGGGCAATTTCGTATTTCAAATAGTGACAGAAACCTAATTTTACAAAAAAAAAAAACAAATTTGACTATTTATTTTTGTAATTTTTTTTATTGAAATAACATTATTTTTTTAAAAAAATCTTGAACGGCGGCAGTACTATTGCATTTATAGCACACACTGCCCACTCATTTGTAGACATAGTCTACACGCTTCTTCTCGCGCGTGTTACCGGGAGAGCACGCAATAGTCTTTGATATTTCTGGGAAGATCCTACTCATGCTGCCGTGGCGTAGATGTGAAATGTGCATGCACGTGCTCGCGCGTGTTATCGGGAGAGCACGCAGTAGTATTTGCTATTTCTAGGAAGATCCTACTCATGCTGGCGTGGCGTAGATGTGAAATGTGCATGCACGTGCTGCGTTTGATCGAGCTACACTACTACAAGAACATCCATACACCAATAGATAGCTAGCAACAGAATTAACATCCGTTGTAACACGCTGTGTTGTGGAATGAATTTGGAGCCACCTCTCCCACGTCCGAGTAAAAAAAAGCCACTCCACCCACCGTCCCACCTGTAACACCCCAGTCCGACAGGGGCCTGAAATGCTACTAAACTAACATGCTAACACAAATAAAGTGGAAGATAAAATTCTAAATTTCGGCAGAATCTCCCCTGTATAGTTAGCTATACCAGAGGTTCCAACAGACATATATAACAAGTCAATAAAGGAATCACTAAGTAACATGAACATCACGGGAATATAATCAAGATTCAAACATTTAAATCAAAAAGTTGATCGAAGATCATCCGCAGTACTCAACAAATCATAATGGGGAAGAAGTTATCAACCACAGCCCAAATTTATTTATTACAGTTCATTAATTATCGAATGAATGGTAGAATCAATCGCTATGATTGAATTTGGAGTATGGTGAAGTGGACGAGTGTGAGTGTCTACTCCCTCCCAATAGGACCATCGTCAGCAATCACCTAAAATAAACAAACAATGCAAGGATGAGTCCGAGACTCAGCAAGTACAGTAAATAAATCGTACGTACAACAACCATGCTCATGATAACATCATTGAAGACTGTCAAATAAATACGAAACGAATATTTGAATGAATGGAATATATGACTTGGATGAAATGAAGGGACTACACACACGCGATATACGGTATTCTTTGGTGACACACCCGTCGGTGTTCACCTAAGCCCGCATTTAACAAAATGCGGATCCAAGTCCCGTATGAAGAACGTTTCATACGGGTGTCCCAAACTGCCCACATTGGAATGGTGGGGCCCACATTGGAATGGAGGGTCTTATGTGCCCATCCTGGAATTAATGGGTATTTTTAATCCACTTCCGTGGATGGAACATGAATAATGAATGCATGGAATGAAATATGTATATTGAAAAGACACGCTCTCTAATCATGGAGATAACACACATATGGAAGGAACATGAACTTAAATATTATCATGGATCTTAGGAAAACACAGGATCAACATCAAGCATCCAACATTTCCTAATTATCAAAACATCAAAGTACTTGTCCATGTTGGAATGGCGAGACTTCATTTCCCATTTCAGTGGTGAACACGAAAGAAAGAACGAATGTATATGTTGAATGTAAACACTTTATCGAAGAATCAGGGTATAACAACAATGAAGGGAAACAAGGAGTACCGAAATTACCCATTTCGTATTCATCAATCAAGTGAAACAAACAACAAATAAGGCAGATCAATTGTACTTGCCTCAACCGTGAGACGGAAGACAACGATGAAAAACTCTAGCCTTGGGGTTCGCCACCACCTCAATATTAGCCACAGCCAAAACACCACCACCACCCTTCCCCTCATGCAGAAGCAAATAGCAACCCACGTACCACACCATCAAACAAGCGCAACAACCAAGCATCAATCAGCATAAGTAAAAGGTTTTGGTGGGTCCACAATGTGAAGATACAATGATTTTGTAACTTGACTACTAATATACTATGTTGAAAGCATTTAGACTTGTACTAGCCACTACTCCAGAATAGTTCACAATGGTAGACCAAAACATGTCACAAGTAAAGATACACACATGTGAGTGACTTGGAACCATTTATATACAACAAAAGTACAAATCAGGGTCGCCCTGAGACCAAATCGAATGGTCTAGAACACACCAAATAAGACGATCCGCACGGTTTATAATAGCCAAATGTTCTCCCAATATAAGGTGCAGAGAAAACGAGTATCCAACAAGTGCATAACCGTGTTTGTCTCTTACACAAGAATCCGTAGGTATCGGACCAAGCTCTAAGCTACTGTTAAATTTCACGAGTCACACTATGTGTAGGAATGAGCAGAAATCTCCACTATCCTACAATTAAGTAAATTAGGTTCTACCGTACTCACATGACCCAATCCATATCATAATAGAATAAAATCTACTGATGGCACATATTATCTACATATCGAAACCGTAAGCAGAACAGGACAATACAGGACAGATCATCTTACTTGATGCCAAGATCAATGTGCTCCTGGATACCGAAACCAAAGCAGTTAGTGACACTGAAGCATTTCGACATGTCCTCTCAAATTGTAAAATCACATCTGGGAAGGGCATCAATTCTTGGATCGCAGAATCAGGGAGAGATGCAAACATTGGAAAAGTTGTTTCTCCTTCGTGTGGCATATCGTCTTCCAAATTTTGATCGATTTCAATGTCGACCCAGAACCAGCCTACCCGAATCAAACTCGCATCTAAGGAGGAACCACCATCCAGTGATGCTCTTCTATTTATTGATCTGAACAGTTTTCCATCCAAACCATCGATGTCTGAATAATCAGCAGCCTCCTGCTTGATTTCTTCAAGGAGTAAACCAGCATTTAGTCGCCTCTGAATGCTGTTCCCATCACACAATAGCCTTGCTCCTAATTAGTGATAGTGCCCCCATATGTAGTGATCCAGTAACATGATTCACCTTCTGCTTTCCTTCAACCTCCTAATCAGTGGATAAGAATATCATGTCAAAGCAATGTAGTTCTGCTTCAATAGCTTGGGTTCGTACAATAGGAGGAAGACTAGATGACTCATAAGTAGGAACTAAAATCTCTTCCAAGTCAAGCACTACCGTGAGGCGTCCCAGGGGCTCAGGTGGAGTCGTCGGGGCAAGGACCATGCCGGCTAGGATCTTCGAGTGATGCGGCATGAAGGCCATCCCCGGCAACGGCTCGGAGGCCGCCGGCGCGGAGACGGAGGGGGTAGCGGACCGACGGAGGGGAGGAGCTGGGCGTAGGAGGTGTGCCGTGGAGGATCTAGGGCAGGACCGGGAGGAGGAATCCGATCCTCCCGACCACCGCCCGCCACGCCTGCGCCGCCACCTTCCCCCGATGCGTTGCTACGCCGCCGCCGCCGTAATCGGCAAGTACACTTCTGCTGCCGCCATGGCCAGGGCGGCGCCAAGCGCTGGAGGGAGCGGTGCCACCTTCTAATGGGGGCGGCGCCACCCGCTGGAGGAGAGCGGCATGGACGTGGGAGGCGGTAATGGAGACGGCGCTGGAGAGACACTGGGGGTGTGTGGCAGCCCAGCGTGGGGGGGAAGGGAGCCAGGGGAAATGTTGGGGGCGGCGGCCAGAAGAAAGAATAGGGTGGCGGTTGGGAGAATTATTGACTAGGGTTTTCATCTCTCCCTTAAATGGGTGTGAGACCAAAGCCCTCTTGGGCCATGGGCCAAAAGGCCCACTGCTATTCCTCATTTGCCACTAGATTCTAATTATTATTATTTTATTAATTGCTCATTCACAATACAGATATTACATTCTACCCCCCTTAAATAGAATTCGACCACGAATTCTACTCGAAAGAACATCTACAACTGAAATTAGCAACAGTAACCAAGACCATTTATACTTAACCTCACAGATAAAGCCCAGACGGTCCTAGCGAAATGCCAACTTCCTAATCCCCGCAATAGACAAAAATGAACCAATGTACATTGGGCCAACTACCCCTTTGGTACCTAAGCACACAACAGAACTCGCTTTACACAACTCTTTTGTAACCAGAACCAACATGAAACTAATATATTCTCATCGCAACTATGAAACGGCAACTTTACACCAACAAGGGTCAAACTCAAAAGCAAAGATTCGTCATGAAATCCCTTCCGCTTTCTAAGTAGGCCGTTTACAATTAAACACCTCATAAGCCGAGAGGGAAACCGCTCAAACACCAAATCAAATCCTTCCTTTATTCTTTCTGAACTGATAAGAACCACCCATACCAACATAAAATCAAGCTCAAACTGCGAAAGACACTCGTCAAGAACACATAGCTCAACGAGAATCAAGAAAACGTTTTGCTACTCGAGGAAACCCCTTTTTTCTCTCAGTTTCTCTTTTAGGAATAAATTCCTCTCAAACCTTGGAATTCGAATTCATCACACTGCAAGAGTTCAAATCTCTTAACATCCCCAAATTATGCTCAATCCAAAATACATCATCCACAACTTTTGGAAAGGCTCTATTGATCCAATCAAACACTCTATTCAACTCCTTCCACTAACGAAATTAATCTGACAAATGGCACCCAAAGCACCTCAAAATAGGTTTCAAGCAATCACATCATCTCAAACTTTTAAGAGTAGACAATTCAGAATCCTCAATACACATGCTCATATTCTTCATCAGAAGGGTTCTATTAATAATCATTCCACTACCCAGAATACTCCATAATTCTATTTTCTCTACACCCAATCATTGCGCGACCACCGTTCTAGCATAAAAATCCAAAGCCCAAATTTAACCTCCAAGATCTCCACAACGAACTTCTCTTAACAGATAGAGAACTCATCAAATTAAATCTCTAACATTCCCACAATCCCAACATACTCACTCAATGACATCATCAGGAATCACCCACACAATCTCGCAATACAATCCAATTGCGTTACTCTACAAATTGATCAAGGTTTCCATACCTTCGATAATTCCCAACATTTCAACATGAACTAAGGTTTTGGGACTACACCTTACCATAGGTTCTACTTAGTCGTACACCAATCAATTGTACTTCAGCAACAATCACACCATTTGAATCAAATTTTCTCCAAGGGATACAGGTCAAAACCAATTCATCTTCTACTACTCCTCCAATAGCTTGGAAGCAAAATCTCACCACTACAATTTCTTAACCTCCAACAAACAGTTGCCAATTTACGCTTTGTAAAACTTTGCAGCACAAATAGGTTGATCCTTTCTCAAAAGAAAGAGGCAGACTAGGACAAGATTCGACACACAGGAAAATGTTGCTCCTCACAGTGAGCACGAAATCAAGAGAAATAATCCAATAGCGATGATCTTACAAAATAAAAGTTAAGTTCACAGATGAGGGCCCACATCCCTTAAAGAAGGAATAGCAAATAACAACCGGTAAGAAAATGACATTGCGATTGAAACTCGGCAACTCTTATGCGGAAAGAGCAGAAAGTTTGAGCAAAATTCAATTAAACCACAAGTTACAAAAATTGACTCCAATCCTCAACTACTCTTACTATAATCTTTCCTCTAACACAGAAGATAGTCCTTTGACTACAAAAATTCTTTGTCATCACGAGCAAGATAAGTTCTTAAGACCAAACCACAAGAACCACTTAAGGACCAAAAAGACATTAAGATTAAAATCACACAAATCTCTTAAGAACCAATAGATCATTTAAATACATCATTTTGTTTAAAATAACCTCAGCTACCACATAACTCAAGAGCTCCCGAACTATAATAAAAACAAAACTTGAAATATTCTCATTTAAGCAATATCACCCTAGATGATCAAATGACTAAGTGAATTGACATCAATCTCACATTCTAACAATCTAATGACATCGATAACATACGTTAGTGCCAAGAATCATCAACCTTTATTACCCCATTCTAAAGCTTTCCAAGAGAAACACAATCCACAAGGTTGAAATAAATTTATTTTAACGAGACCATATTATGCAATAGCAAATTTCCCAAGGCACGATATCGAGGACCACTTACGAATTTCACCTACTCAATGGTTGGTGTGCTCAACACCAACTTTATCTCTCATAAACAATTGACCATTGTATTAATCATGTGTGTAAATATGAGGCTAATTCTATTTGCAATCACATAATCAGTTATAAACATAAATTCAACATTTCACCTTATGTTTAGAAGTCAGTTCAAAACACGATTAATGATTTGCTAGCATAATTTCTATAAAACAAGGTTTCACACATTGACACAACAATATCCATCTAGTCCTTTATACATGTTTCAACAATTTTATCATGTTAGGAATTTAGGTAAATCTAGCATCTATGTAAGATCATCAAGCAGAAGTTTACAGGATAGTTCCATATCAATATTCACTCTTCTTAGTAACCCTGTTGATTCTAATTAGGAATTAATATATTCTAAATCACATCTCGTCATGCAATCATTACAAGGCAGCAATAAATTAGCCGACATTGCTACCGAGGACATCGGTTAAGGTTAATCATGCATCTTGCCAAAGACCCAGCATGATGTCGTAAATCTTATCAATTATCTTCTTTACTTACAACTTCTCACTTAACAACACAAAACTTTGAAAAGGGATTTGACACCTTTTTGTTTCAAAGAAAAAGTTCTAAATTCCAACACTCCAACTACTCCAAAAGAAATGAGTATAGACAAAACTTTCTTCAATGAAGGTTGTTAAAGATAGTATCCAATATCTGAGATACCAAACGAATCACCAGATTACATTTTTCACGAGAAAGGTGGAATTTCCAAATAAAAAAATCAATCTTTTAAATCGTCTACGTTTATAAGCAGCAAAACAACGCGTCAATCAAGAGATCAAAGGTTTGCTTTAAGAAAACCAATAAAGACCGGAAAACTCTTCTCAACTGCAATGAACCAATAACCCAAGAAAACTCATACTCAACATCTGGAACTAGTTGATTCGAGGTAGACCCTCCATTAGTCTCATACCACAGACGGTGGTGCAACCTGGCAACCCAATGTTACAACCACGACCTCGATCTCTCATCATCTACTATTATCACATATAGTAGCCATATAGGCATATCATAAGTATTCATAATCATTTCATAACAGCAATGCTCAAAACGACATAATGAAAACGTAAATACAATGCTTAACCCATTCCCATCTTACTGTGCACAGTGTGTCAATTTAATATTTTAACTACCACGGACCTAAAGCCCGCTCTGATACCAACTGTAACACCCCAGTCCAACAGGGGCCTGGAATGCTACTAAACTAACATGCTAACACAAATAAAGCGGAAGATAAAATTCTAAATTTCGGCAGAACCTCCCCTGTATAGTTAGCTATACCAGAGGTTCCAACAGACATATATAACAAGTCAATAAAGGAATCACTAAGTAACATGAACATCACGGGAATATAATCAAGATTCAAACATTTAAATCAAAAAGTTGATCAAGATCATCCGCAAAGACTCAACAAATCATAATGGGGAAGAAGTTATCAACCACAGCCCAAATTTATTTATTACAGTTCATTAATTATCGAATGAATGGTAGAATCAATCGCTATGATTGAATTTGGAGTATGGTGAAGTGGACGAGTGTGAGTGTCTACTCCCTCCCAATAGGACCATCGTCAGCAATCACCTAAAATAAACAAACAATGCAAGGGTGAGTCCGAGACTCAGCAAGTACAGTAAATAAATCGTACGTACAACAACCATGCTCATGATAACATCATTGAAGACTGTGAAATAAATACGAAACGAATATTTGAATGAATGGAATGTATGACTTGGATGAAATGAAGGGACTACACACACGCATATACCGGTATTGCTGGTGACACACCCGTCGGTGTTCACCTAAGCCCGTATTTAACAAAATGCGGGGATCCATGTCCCGTATGAAGAACATTTCATACGGGTGTCCCAAACTGCCCACATTAGAATGGTGGGGCCCACATTGGAATGGTGGGTCTTATGTGCCCATCCTGGAATTGATGGGTATTTTTAATTCACTCCCGTGGATGGAACATGAATAATGAATGCATGGAATGAAATATGTATATTGAAAAGACACGCTCTCTAATCATGGAGATAACACACATATGGAAGGAACATGAACTTAAATATTATCATGGATCTTAGGAAAACACAGGATCAACATCAAGCATCCAACATTTCCTAATTATCAAAACATCAAAGTACTTGTCCATGTTGGAATGGCGAGACTTCATTACCCATTTCAGTGGTGAACACAAAAGAAAGAACGAATGTATATGTTGAATGTAAACACTTTATCGAAGAATCAGGGTATAACAACAATGAAGGGAAACAAGGAGTACTGAAATTACCCATTTCGTATTCATCAATCAAGTGAAACAAACAACAAATAAGACAGATCAATTGTACTTGCCTCAACCATGAGACGGAAGACAACGATGAAAAACTCTAGCCTTGGGGTTCGCCACCACCTCAATATTAGCCACAGCCAAAACACCACCACCACCCTTCCCTCATGCGTATAAATAGCAACCCACGCACCACACCATCAAACATGCGCAACAACCAAGCATCAATCAGCATAAGTAAAAGGTTTTGGTGGGTCCACAATGTGAAGATACAATGATTTTGTAACTTGACTACTAATATACTATGTTGAAAGCATTTAGACTTGTACTAGCCACTACTCCAGAATAGTTCACAATGGTAGACCAAAACATGTCACAAGTAAAGATACACACATGTGAGTGACTTGGAACCATTTATATACAACAAAAGTACAAATCAGGGTCGCCTTGAGACCAAATCCAATGGTCTAGAACACACCAAATAAGATGATCCGCACAGTTTATGATAGCCAAATGTTCTCCCAATATAAGGTGCAAAGAAAACGAGTATCCAAGAAGTGCATAACCGTGTTCGTCTCTTACACAATAATCCGTAGGTATCGGACCAAGCTCTAAGCTACTGTTAAATTTCACGAGTCACACTATGTGTAGGAATGAGCAGAAATCTCCACTATCCTACAGTTAAGTAAATTAGGTTCTACCGTACTCACATGACCCAATCCATATCATAATAGAATAAAATCTACTGATGGCACATATTATCTACATATCGAAACCGTAAGCAGAATAGGACAATACAGGACAGATCATCTTACTTGATGCCAAGATCAATGTGCTCCTGGATACCGAAACCAAAGCAGTTAGTGACATCAAACATTTCGACATGTCCTCTCAAATTGTAAAATCACATCCGAAGGGCATCAATTCTTGGATCGAGAATCGGGAGAGATGCAAACATTGGAAAAGTTGTTTCTCCTTCGTGGCATATCGCCTTCCAAATTTTGACTGATTTCAATGTCGACCAAGAACCAAAGCCTACTCCGAATCGAAAACTCGCATCTAAGGAGGAACCACCATCCAGTGATGCTCTTCTATTTATTGATCTGAACAGTTTTCCATCCAAACCATCGATGTCTGAATAATCAGCAGCCTCCTGCTTGATTTCTTCAAGGAGTAAACCAGCATTTAGTTGCCTCTGAATGCTGTTCCCATCACACAATAGCCTTGCTCCTGATTAGTGATAGTGCCTCCATATGTAGTGATCCAGTAACATGATTCACCTTCTGCTTTCCTTCAACCTCCTAATCAGTGGATAAGAACTTCATGTCAAAGCAATGTAGTTCTGCTTCAATAGCTTGGGTTCATACAATAGGAGGAAGACTAGATGACTCATAAGCAGGAACTAAAATATCTTCCAAGTCAAGCACTACCGTGAGGCGTCCCAGGGGCTCAGGTGGAGTCGTTGGGGCAGGGACCATGCCGGCTGGGATCTTCGAGTGATGCGGCATGAAGGCCATCCCTGGCAACGGCTCGGAGGCCACCGGCGCGGAGACGGAGGGGGTAGCGGACCGACGGAGGGGAGGAGCTGGGCACAAGAGGTGTGACGTGGAGGATCTGGGGCAGGACCGGCAGGAGGAATCCGATCCTCCCGACCACCGCCCGCCAAGCCTGCGCCGCCGCCTTCCCCCAATGCGTTGCTACGCCGCCGCCACCGTAATCGGCGAGTACACTTCTGCTGCCGCCATGGCCAGGGCGGCGCCAAGCGCTGGAGGGAGCGGTGCCACCTTCTAATGGGGGCGGCGCCACCCGCTGGAGGAGAGCGGCATGGACGTGGGAGGCGGCAATGGAGACGGTGCTGGAGAGACACTGGGGGTGTGTGGCAGCCCAGCGTGGGGGGGAAGGGAGCCAGGGGAAATGTTGGGGGCGGCGGCCAGAAGAAAGAATAGGGAGGCGGCTGGGAGAATTATTGACTAGGGTTTTCATCTCTCCCTTAAATGGGTGTGAGACCAAAGCCCTCTTGGACCATGGGCCAAAAGGCCCACTGCTCTTCCTCATTTCACACTAGATTCTAATTATTATTATTATTATTAATTCATTAATTGCTCATTCACAATACAGATATTACACCACCCCCACCCCCTTAACTTCTTCCCGATGGACTCTTTCCTCTCCCTACCGCATTTTTTCCATTTCCCCTTCCCCTTCGTCTCCCTTCGCCCGCCCCTGCCTCCCTTGGCATGACGCCACCGCCTCCCCTGGCACGCCGCCACCGCCGCCGACTCCCCTGGCACGATGCCGCCGCCTCGCACGACGCCGCCGCCTTTCGCACGACGCCGCCGCCTCTCCCGACAACGCCACCGCTTCGCCCGACGCTGCCCCTCTCCCGACGTCACCGCCTCCCCTCGCACGACGCCGCCGCCCCTCTCCCGACGACGTCGTCGCCCCTGGCCCGACACCGCCTCCCCTCGCACGCCACCGCTGCCTCTCCTTGCCTGACGCCATCGCCCCTCGCCCATCGGCACCACCTCCCCCTCCGTCTCCAAGTCGGTTGCCTTTCTTTTACTTTTGTCAATTATTCTTCTCTTTTCTCGCTCACTTGTTTTAGTTCGCTTCTTGCTGTTGCCGATTATCGGGCATCGTAGGCGTGTGTGAATTGTGTAACTACTACTAGCTAGAGAAGAGTACAAGTTACAACCACCACATGGAAGCAATTTCAGTGTACACTTGCGCATTACGATGAATTAAACAGCTGAATTGGATTCACTCTACTCGACCTTGATAGTTTTGGCAAACAAATTGACACCAGGCTAAAATTTTTGTTTGATTTGATTTGTAGGTGGAGCAAGGAGGAGCAATCAGCAGCACTCTCGACTGCCACTGATTTGACAGCGCAGGTACCTCATTTTGTTCACTCAATTTGACCGAGTGGCCTGCAAAATACAGGGGCAAGTGTGGGTTTGTTTTAGCTGAGCTTAAGGTCTGCATGTGTCCACCTTATAAACTCTAGTTCTTGTTTCCTGTAATTGACATTTGTGCCTATTTGGCTCATCTCAACAATTTGTGTGGCAGTTACTATAGTCAGGGGTGAATCCACCAGGTAGGCTTCATCAGGCTGAAGCCTACCCTCCACCGGCGCCAGCCACTGAGAGCCACCGAGGAGGTGAGGAGGACTGGAGGAGGGAGTCTCTGGCTAGTGACTGCTGCTGAAGATTTGCCCCTGATGGAAAAGGTGGTCATGTATTACAAACAAAGGTACAATAATACACCGACGTATATCACAGAAAATGGTATGGCTCTCTTTCTATCTGTTATTTTTAGAAGCTTGAATAATCATTAGTCTGAACTTCATACACTTTTGATGAGGTCATTTGAGTAGGATATTGCCTATTTGCCCATTTGAACTGGTTCAGAAACAAACAAAAGCAATTTCTTTCTATTTAAAAAAATTCCTGTTTTATTTTAGTTCTCAAACCTTCCAGAATTACTTCCAAGCATGTCGAAACCAGATTTTCCCCCCTAATACAATCGCATCTACTATAATGGAGATTGACCTAATTATGGCTATATGTATGGATGAAATTCCACCAGTGCATCAAGGCCTACATTCCTATCTTAGAAAATTTGAATTCAATTGTATAAACAGCAAAGCTAGTAGTAATAGTTAGGCTATGTCAGTTATTCCTACTCCTGTTTTTTTAGAGGAATTGCCCAATATATTTTTTGAAAGACCATTTCTACTCTAATATTGTTATGTCACAGAACAATAATGTATGTATCATATGAACAAGCATAATTCACATTTTTCAGGTTATGCTCAAGCAAGTAGTAGCAGCATGACCGCCAAGGATTTTACCAATGACACAGGAGAGTTAATTATATCCGTGGCTACCTCAGTTTTGTAGCTTCAGCAGCAAGGTAACATTTGCAACTCTGAACAGTTCGTGCATAGATTTGGCTTCCAGCAATGCATTAGATGTGTTCCTGAAATATTTCACATTAATACTCGATAGCCAAATATGGTTGCTTGACCTTATTAGCTAATGCTGATGGTTGATCTCTCATGCTATAATTACTTCGCCTTCTGAAATGGCACTGCTACCACATTGTTATATGTATGGCTGCTCTTTCTTCACTCTCTGAATACGAAGTTGTACCCGGGAAAGGAGCTGATGTACGTGGTTACTTTGTGTGGTCTCTCCTCGACAACTTTGAGTGTACCTCTGGATACACGCAGAGATTCGGGCTCTACCATGTCGACGTCAAGTCACAGAAGAGGACACCAAAATTATCAGCTAACTGGTATAGCAAGTTCCTGAAAGGTTCACTTCGGAGGAGAAAAATTCAAAGTGAATCCCAGCTACAGCAGTGTACTTCTTGAACCACAAATCATTTTCCCCCGTGCCAGATTGATATGTAAATGGTATGCTTTACATATGCAGCTCATGATTTGTTGTTATACATGTTGCAATGGGTCATCATAGGCCCTGCTCAGCTGGCGATTTGGGCGTGGGACTTGGGAGGAAGCTGAAGACTTAAGTGCCGAAGCCGAACTACTGCCGATCTATTGGATGGTATAATCATAAGAACCTTCCAAGGCATGAAATCTCGCAGAATGAATTTGCCTCGTGAAAGTCGTGATTCAAACTAGCGTCTTAGTGGTACGGTTCTTTTATTTTCAATGTTTATGATTATTTAAGTACAATTTGCTATTGTATCACTAATTTTTCTAATTTTGATGTACAGGTTGTTACCTACTGTAACCATATTTACATGTTTTGGGGATGCACTTTCCATTAGCGAGGTACCTTCATTATATTTCTCTTTTTTTGCTTTGTTTTTATTCATGTATTAATTTGGTTAGGAACAAACTAATCGATTGGTGTTTAACTTCTTTCACAATGATGTTCTTTTCCTTATACACTCTTTCTGTTTGGTATATCATTGTTTGTTTACTCTCTTGTTTGATACTTACAGGAAAATGTTGATATTCTAGGATGAAAGGATCAATTGATGATTTCAGACATTGGGATATTTGCTTGGGAGATGAGGAAGGATATAATAAATGAAGCAAAATAGATAGAAATACATAGAATTTTACATTCTAAGGCTAGATGACATATGTAGTGGTGTATTGATAAATTCAAGTTGTACTTATGAATGAAGCAAATATTGTATTCTGAGATTTTTCTCCAATATTATATATTTTCTGAGTTATTTTCTCTATGCAATGGAATAATT